>CM055100.1:41219468-41261968 GCA_029204225.1 Diphasiastrum complanatum | reverse complement strand
CATGGATCTCACGTCTCTTCATCAACTCAAAGGATTCTATGATTATGAATTGATCACTCATGATCAAGATGGCAAAAGGTTGGTTGGAAAAGACTACATGGAGCAAATCGAGAGGCAATTTCTTCAAGGCGAGGGAGATCTCATTGGTGAGCTTATTGAGATTTTTTATGGACTAAAGAAGGCTGGATATATTAGGTTTGATGCTCATCTTCACCTACTCTACTTCATGTTGGATGGAAAGTTTGGAATCTATCTTTTGTTGCATGTCTATGACTCGATCTAAAAGGAATCCTAGTCTGCTTTCCAAGAATGCAGCTATGGCAGACAGGAGATCGACTGTGCCAGAAGGATAGTCAAGATCAAGTGCTAGAGATTGTCTGGACATGTTTGAAATAGATGCATAATTCAAGTGTCTTAAGTGATGATTCCATAGTAATGCTTTACTGACAAGAATAGAGATTTTCAAGGCTTGACTAGAATCAGAATAACAATGTGCCAATCTATATAAGTACGCATGCCTCTTGTCAAGTGCAAGGATCTTATTACTCCTATTGATAATTCTGCATTGATCCAATTCAAACTCCACCTTATGACCTAAATCTGTAATTCTACTTACTGTTAACAGATTTGTAGAGAGTTTAGAAACATACAAGACTTTTGACAGTAGTTTGAATTGATCATGCTGGAATCTTAATCTTACTGTACCTTCACCTTCGATAGTGTGACTGCTACCATCACCAAGATGAAAATACTTCTTTGTGATGTAAGACGTATAGGAATGGAAAATCTCACGATGATTGGGCATATGCTAAGTAGCTTCAGAATCTAGAAACCACGAATAATTTGAATTTGTGTATTTGTCTTTGACCATGAAATGGTTGCATTCTTCGCGTTGAGAATTTGGCAGTCTTGGATCTCATGGTTATTGCGTTTGCAATACTTGCAAAACATCTTCTTCTTCGACGAATGTGGATTCGATGACTTTTCTTGACTTTGAATCTATTTTTGATTTGATGTAGTCTGCTTGGAGCTTTTCTGCTTCTATCGTTTCGAGCCCTTATTGACATATAGAGCATGAGACAAAGAGGTAGACGAAGTGTCTTGACTTCTTCGATTATCTTCTTGTAGCAACATAGTGAGAACTCTGGTAAGAGTTAAATTCGAGTGTGTCATGATGATCATCACCCAGTTCTCATATGTAGAGGGCAGACTTGAAAGCAATGTCATAATTGTGTCTTGATCATCTATTACTGATCCGACAATGGCCATCTGTTGCAAGAGATTCTTAAACTGGTTAATACGATTCTGAAAAGAATCAGGATTTTCATCATCTTGAGTGTGAAGAATTTTCTTTGAAGATGTAACTTGGTAGTTATGTCTCTCACATCATATAGTGATCTCAGGATGTCCCAAACTTCTTTTGAAGTTTTGGCTTCAGATACGTGGCCAATCTGGGTATCTGATATATTGAGGATAATAAGCATGAAAGCTTTACCATCCTTTGATTTCCATTTCGAGTCTTTCATGTCGTCTTCAAGCTTTACTTCAATTCTTGTAACAACATCCCACAACTTGTTGGCGATTAGCAAGGTCTTCATCTTAAATTTCCATAAATGATAATTGGATCCATTTAGCTTGTCTGCAATAAGACCGGCTTTACTTTGAGAATCGATATGGAACTTTTAGTCTGTCAATGTTAAGAGAGATCTCGTGCTATGGAAAACAATTCTCTCATACCGAAACAAATTGAATAATTTGATATTGCAAAAGATATCAAGTATAAGAAGTTGCGCTCTGATAGAGTATTAGGCCTTGAAGAATCAATGCTCTGATACCATGTTGGAAAGAGGTGTGTGTGAAAAGATAGGTCGAATAGAATCGAATAAAAAGAATTCGAACAACAAGACCGAAAACTTATCGTGCACAATAGAATAAACTATCTTCCTCTTTCTCTATGCATGACTACGCCTATCAATTTCGAACAAAACAATAGTGATAGAAATCACATTCCCTAAGGGATCACAATAATCCACTTACAAAATTGTGATTTAACAAGAATCTGCACATGGCTTTACCGTCACATAAACAACCCATCCAGTTGGTACTAACATTCACCAAATTCTTACCCTCTGAGAGTTCCAACTCTTAGAAATAAGGCTTTTTATAATACAAATGTGAACCAAGTGTCATTCTTGTTCCATGTCACAATTTCCAATAACAAATAGGGTCAACTCATGGTCCTATAGATATTTGATAGAAATTCAACTCATGGTCCTATAGATATTCAGTGATATAAAATCAACTTAATGAATTCTATAATTCTTCCAAGGATTATTTATCAATCCAAATTATAAAACACAACTACATTTACCTACTCAGGTGTCTCATGTTTTTCCTCCCTTAGATTTTTTGGTCACCCAAAAAATTTCATCAGCGAAGGCACCGAAAATTTCTTTGACACAAGTAAATGCTAGGCTGCTTCCCTTTTTACTACACCGGCTTAAGTATTACTTTGTTAAAGTTGCCTGAACCTAATGGGAAATCCATAAAATCTGGATTCGGGTGCTCTTTTAAGATGTGTGATAAACTTATGTTTTATCGAATATAGAGCTACCTCCAAATATTATGACCTTTATTCCATTTATTCACTTTAACAAGTATCTCAAAAGCATTAGTTGGCCCTCTCAATTTACTGGGAGTATCAAAATTCCAGAGTTAAGTGAATGAATAGCCATAGAAGGGTTGTACCATCAGCACCTAATCAACACCAACATTGAAGAGGTAGGCAATGCAAAATAGATATGATTAGTAGGGAAACCAGCCATCGCTTTTAGAACTGTTTCATCAGTTCTTCAGCGAGCTCTCAAGCCTGATAATCGGCTAGCTACTAGCCCAATCAACAAGATTCAATCAAACTCGTTGATAGTCACAGACAGGTCTGACTTAACAAATCCATGTAACAAACAGCTGTGCGACAGCCTTCTCGATTCTAGGCTTTGTTTCACCTTCACTTCAACTCGCTCAACCAAGATTCCTAATTTCTGAAACAAAGAACTTTCATAGGAATTTCAGCAGTATGACATATTGTTCCAAAAACAAGATTCCTATGCTGCTTACCTATTAAACTTACAGGTTCAAACAGAAGCAAGAAAGGAATCATACAGAGAGAAAACTTAGTTTAGGACTCTCTGCTAAGAGTTAGCAATTCTGAAAAAGTGCAAATCCAATTTCTGTCCACCACTATGCATGTTAACCGGAGGATTATGAACATAGAAACTTTCAAATCCTCACATGCAATAACAAGAATCCAATTATTCTATCACTCTCAGTTCATTATTCTGGATAAAAACATCGTCTCAATTAATTTTGGACTTTCTCAAAATCCATTTTCAAAAATGGACAAGAGACTTTCAAGATGTTAATTAATCACAAAATAATTGAACTTTGACAATGTTTAATACTTGTCTTACAAAAGATATATTTGTTTTTGGAGGTCCACCCGCTGCGACAGGTGGAGCCTCCAGAATTTGAAAAAAAAATTGAAATTTTTCTTTGACATCCCTAATGCGATCCCTAATGCAGTCCCTGTGGTCCGCCACGGTCTCTAATGCGGTCCCTCTGCGGTTCTCAATGACGTCCCTAATGCGGTCCTCCCGCCGCGGCGGGAGGTTCTGAGTTCTACGGCCCTCTATGGTCCCTCTGTGGTCCTCTGTGTTCCTCCCACTGCGGCGAGAGGTTCTGAGTTCTACGGTCCTCTACAATCCCACTGCGGTCCCTCTGTGGTCCTCTTCGGTCCTCCCATCGTGGTAGGAGGTTCTGCGTTCTACAGTCATGTGCGGTCCCTCTGCAATCCGATGCAATCCCACTACGGTCCCACTGCGGCCCACTACGGTCCCTCTGTGGTCCTCTGCGGTCCCATTGTGGTCCTCTACGGTCCGATGCAGCCTTATGCGGTCCTCTATGACCCACCGCGACCATCTACGGTCCTCTACGGTCCAATTTGGTATTTTATGACCCTCTGCGGTCCTCTACGGACCACCCTCTACGGTCCCTCTACGACCCTCTACGGTCCACCTGCAGCGGCGGGTGGAGCCTCCTCTGCGACCTCTGCGGTCCCTCTGCACCCTCTATGGTCCCTCTTCATCTTTTACAGTCCTTTGCGATATTCTACGACCCTCTACAATCCACCCGCTGCGGCGGATAGAGCCTCTATGGTCCTCTACGGTCCTCCTCTGTGGTCCTCTACATCCTCTGCGATATTCTACAACCCTCTGCAGTCCTCTGCAACCCTCTGTGGTCCCTCTGCGACCCTCTACGGTCCACTCTCTACGGTCCCTCTGCGACCTTCTACAGTCCCTCTATGAACTTCTATGGTCCACCCTCTAAGGTCCCTCTGCATCCTCTACAGTCCTCTGTGGTATTCTGCGACCCTCTACAGTCCTCTGCGACCCTCTACGGTCCCTCTGCAACCCTCTACGGTCCACCCTCTACAGTCCCTCTGTGACCCTCTACGGTCCCTCTACGGTCCACCTGTCACTGCGAGTAGAGCCTCTGCGGTCCTCCTCTGCGATCCTCTGCATCCTCTTCGGTATTCTACGACCCTCTACGGTCCTCTGCGACCCTCTGTCATCCCTCTACGACCCTCTGCGGTGCACTCGTTGTGGCGGGTAGAGCCTCTGTGATCCTCCTTTGCGGTCCTCTGCATCCTTTGTGGTATTCTACCATCCTCTACGGTCCCTCTGCGACCCTCTACGGTCCACCCGCCGTGGCGGGTCGAGCGTCTGCGGTCCCTCTGGACCTCTGCGGTCCTCCCGCCGCGGCGGGAGGTTCTTAGTTCTACGGTCCTCCCGCCGCGGCGGGAGATTCTGAGTTCTACGATCCTCTATGGTCCCTTTGCGGTCCCTAATGCAGTCCCTTTGCGGTCCTTTGAGGTCCCTCTAAGGTCCTCTGCGGTCCCTTTGCGGTCCTCGACGTTCCCTCTGGGGTTGCTCTTCAGTCCTCTGCGGTCCCTAATGACAATGTTCATTTACAAAAATTCGATAATTTAGCAATATGTGAACCAGGTTTGAATTTGGTATGACATGATTGTGTACTATAAAACTCATGCATACACAAATATTAGAAAACTTCTCATAAACATATCATAGTAGAAAATCTTTTCAAATCAATCAAAAAGTATATAACATTCATAAAAAATGACACATTAATAGTAAATCTTTATTCAAACTGTATTCCTTTGTTATATTGTCAAAAGTAGCGGTAACAACCTCTACCGCTTGAGATATGAAGCACTTAATTTGCCTTTACTGTTTAGGCATAACAACCAATGCATACTATAGTGTCTTTATGTTTACATCCATATCACCCTCATCAGACTCCTCAGACCCAATAGATGAATTTGTATCTAAAGGTGATTCCAAACGGTCTTGATGCGCTAGAAAGGAATGAGTTATATCTATATTTTTTGGAATATCGATCGTCACAATAGTGCAACCGATGCTGTTCATGAGCTCTGCCACACAATATGACATTCTATATAAGCACACAGACCAACTTGGAGCACAAAAGGATTCAATAATGCTGCTAATACCTCGCCAATGCTTTGCTTTCTTTTTGTGATCTGGCTTACATGACACAAAATTTCCGATTTCCACTATCTCCGAAACACAACCTCAAGAGTTTAAATATGCTTTCCACGCACTCGCTAACATCATTCGGGAACTCAACATTGTAAAGAACAAATAGAACAGACTATAAGTTTGGAACAGTTATATTATTCTCTTTCAATGGAGTTTCAAGCTCGTAGTACATGCATTGCTTTGATGCTTGATTTGATACCCTCTTTCCTATTGTGATCCAAAAACATAACAATCACATAGACTTTGTGTTGTGGCGTGAGAGTTGTCAAACAATGGCGGACCATTGACAAAATGTAGTTTCGATACGACATCGATTGGAATCTGCACAGTCCACAGTGGCTAGTGCATGACCCCAATTGATTATGTCCGTGGATCGTGTATAGTGGCCTTTTGGTTGGATCAGGGCACTATCTGATTCGTCATATGTTGTAGATGACCAATCATCGTATACCTTGGCTGGCTTGACATGGCCTGCTGAGTCAACCGTGACTCGTTTCTCGTGGTTGCCAAAGGTAATTTTACTATGCTTCCAATCTTGGACAACACCTGCCATCTGGAGCCAGGGTGTACCAAGAAGGAGTTTATATGTATTAGCATCTTCTAGTAGGTCTAAGATGACACAATCGATAATAAACTTGACACCTGCTATCCGAACTTTTATATCTGATAAATGACCAGCAGGGTTGGTAACTCGTTGATCAGCCATGCAAAGTTTATATCGTGGTTGATCAAGGGTATGGAAGCCCCATGACTTTGCCAATGACAAAGCCATTATATTAACGCCTAATCTGCTATCGAGGATAGCAGATACTGCGGGATAATCTTTATAGGACAAAGGTAGTGTGATGTTATTCCCCTTAGCAACACCTATATTCATCAGATTCATAGGAATCTGAGGAATTTCGAGAATGACTTTTGGCTCTAGATAGACTTAAGAGTGTTTAGAAACTCTTTCATGAGTTTCTCCATCTGTTGTTGGTGTTGCTGGTTAAGCAACTCCATCTGTGTCTTCCATAACTGTTCTCAAGTGTCATCGTTTGGGCGAGCTTCTTGGACAGCACGATGTGCTCTCCGTTCTCGTGGTTCATCAACATCTGAGCCCTCGTCTTCTTCTCGAATGGCATCAGACATGGCTTGTTTCAATGATGTATATTCATCATTGGAAAGAAGTTCACGTTTTATCGATCGTGGGAGTCCAACGAGGAACCAAATGATGAGCATGGATTCGGTGGGTTGCTCTTGTACCTGACTTTTTAATCATTTAAATCGTTCAATGTAGTCACATACTTTTTCGTCTTTTGTCATTTTGAAATTACTAAGTTTGACAAAGGGACTTTCTATCAAGCGAAATGGCTTGAAGCGTTTGATAAAGGCCTCCTTCAAGAGTGACCAGTCACGTTTATCTTCACAATCAAGGTTAAAAAACTATTCTTGTGCTCGATCGATCACGGTCATCGAGAACAGTTGAATCATGGCATCTGGTGATGTTTTGCCATAGACATCACATGCATTCTCAAAGATTTTAAGAAATCTTTGAGGATCAGTGTTGCCATCGCACTTAGGTAAGTCAAGCTTTGGGGTCCTTTTTTCAGTACGTGGAACATTATTTGCGAAAGCTAGGTTCCCATCTATCAAATGGGTTCGTGGATGGCTCTTGGACTTGAGATTTCATCCGAGAATATATGTTAAATCGAGTCTGTTCAGTAGATGGGAAAACCATCTCTGGTAGATAGTCCTCCGTAGAATTCGGATCATAAGGGTGATCCATGACAACGTGTAGAGTGTCGTAGGATTGTGTAAATATGCACTTGGACTCTGGTTACAATGGATACGAATGTTGGAAAGCAGTTGGTACGGATCCACGGTTGATGCAAGTGTAATGCGACTAATGGCGGTGGACGGTGGTGGAACGATAAAATGCGATGGTAGCAGTGCAATACAGGTTGTGGCGGTCCGTTGCAGGTTTTTTTAATTTTTTTTAATTTTTTTTTTTTCTATCGGTTGCGGTCGGTTGTGGTCAGTTGCGGTCTCAATGGCTTGTGGCTGTAGCAACGGCTGGGTGCGGCGTCAACGTTGTTGTGCGAAATGTGGGAAAGGGTGGTCGATTGGTGGTTGGAGGTGAGGAAGGGCTCGTAGGCCGTATGAGTGCGGTCTGCTGCGGTCTGGGGCGACCGAGGGTAGATGTAGGGCTGTGGGATTGCGGCTTATTTCGGTTTGTGGCGGCCGAATGTAGTCGTAGGGTCGTAGGATTGTGGTTTGTTGCGGTCAGTGGCGGTCTCCATGGGTCGAGAACAGAGGTGAGTGGATGGCAGAGTGTGGCGTTGGTTCGTGGGCTGTACATTTGTAACGGATTGCGGCCCAGACCATCTGCAATGGATTGCAGTCCTGACGGTGTAATTGTGGAGGAGATGTGAGTGTGTTTGGAAGGTAAGTGGACTATGGTTGAGTGCGTGTAAATTAGTGTACAGAAGTGGCGAATGAACACGGTATATTTTGGGTCGCAATAATGCAAAGAGTGAAGTAATGGGTGTGCTGGTGAATGTATTCGCTACAGTTGGATACAGTTGCCACTGTGCAAAATGGTTACGACAGATCAATGTGGTTGTTACGAGTGGTCGCAGTGATTGTAATGCTGGTGAATATGGACTGGACGGTCAAAGGATCGGTTGAGATCTGAGATTAGCCGTCGGTTGAGAATTGACGCGAAAGTGTCGGTCGAGATCTGTTGCGAAGCTGTCGGTCGAGATTTGTGACGAGGGCGTCGGTCGAGATCTGACGCGAGGTCGTCGGTGTAGATCTGACGCGAGGTCATCGGTCGAGATCTGATGCAAAGCGTTGTCGGTCGAGATCTGACGCAAGGTTGTCAGTCGAGATCTGACACGAGGTCGTTGGTCGAGATCTGACTCGAAGCGTCGTTGGTTGAGATCTGACGCGAAGCATCGTCGGTCAAGATCTGACGCGAAGCATCGTCGGTCAAGATCTGACGCGAAGCGTCATCTGTCGAGATTTGACTCAAAGCGTCGTCGGTCGAGATTTAATACTGACTGTCAATTGAGATTTGAGTGAATAGGCATCGGTCAAGATTTGATTGAGGGTCGTCGGTTGAGATCTGACGCGAAGCGTCGGTCGAGATCTAAGTGAAGGCCATCAATTGAGATTTAAGAGGATGGCGATCTGGCAGGATTGGGAAAATCCATCAAAATCCAAGAGGGATCTAGATCCAGATGGGATCAAGGAGGAAGCAGATCATCAGATTATGCCAATAAGCCCCCTAAATTTGCAGATCAGAGACCTCGATCTCAGTAACTATGACAAATTAAGGGCAAAAATTCACCAAAGAATGATGGATTTGTTATTGGATGTCCATCAAAACTTTCAGAGAACTACCAATAGTCAAATCAAGCATGCTTGAAGCTGATTACCAGTTTGCAAAAGTTAAAAATCAGGAAATCTCAAGATCTTGTCAAAAAACACTCTAAAAGAGCACTTTTTTCATGACTTTTGGAGATCCCCTAGGAGATAGCTCTTGAAACTTGGACAGTCACTAGATCTGACCTAGATGCATCCATAAAAATCTCTGTGAGAGTTTCTGATGGAGGAATCATCATTTTTTTTAGTGTGTGCGAGAGTTTCCAGAAGCTAAATCTTCAAAACCCTCGTAGAGCATCAAGATCATCCTACCAACCCTCGCAAGGTGCCTAAATGGAGTCAGAGCAGTGAAATTAGCCTCTCTACATGGTCTGATCTTACAATCACAGGAACATGTTGTGCAAGAGATGACTTCCTGCGAGAGTTGAACCCTCGCAGACAGTCTGAACCCTCGCATGGCAGTCAAATCACCTTCTGAACTCTCATAGACTCCCTGAGGTCTCATAATTTTGTGAAGAAGGTTCCTACCAAAATTTGATTGGAACTGAGCACGATAAAATGGATTTCACCTAATATGTCTAAATTCCACTATATAAAGGCTGAATTCGAGTCATTTGTCATCTTTGCTGGTGAAGCTCTGCTGAAATTTACACTGAAATTTCCAAGTTCTCTGTTTGCGACCAAACTTCCTACCATCTATCATTTACTCATATTGAATACAGATGTACGCTCTGAACTACAATTCTTGCCATCAAACACTCGTTATTCATAGTTTTTTGTCGTTTCCACACCTTTTTATCTTTTCCACCATTTTTTCTACTTTTTCGTCCTCTAACTATCACTGCGAACATGGCCTCCTTATCCTCTGAAGACTTTGGCACCAAGCAGGTGATCCAACGTGAAATCCCCGAGGCTACACAGATTTGGCCCTTACCCTCTAACGCTCTGATCCAACCATGGCTACAGACAACCGGCCCACTTCTTGAGGCAATGGGATTTTTCTCGGTGCTTTTCCATTCTGAGATTAACATGGGCCTCGCCCTTCATGCTTACGCCACCTGGGAAGCGCCGAAGACACGCTTCCACTTCCTGTACCAAGGTAACACGTACAAGGTCAGGATTAATGCAAACTTGATGGTCACCATTGGCATTATGTCCGGTGACCGTCAGCCCATCTCCCACCATCAGGCCAAAACTCCAATTAAACCTTTCGTCACCCAAACTGCACCAGAAATTCCAATCCAGACTAACAATGGTTACCTGATAGATGCTATCACGGAACCCGTCATTCAGGCGGCTGTGCATCTACTGAATAACTTTTTGATTATTTCAACATTTCGCAAGGACAGAATCCAGTCCAAGCTGCTGAGTCAGATAGTGGAATTCTTTTTGGAATTTCCTAGCCCCTCAGTTGTGCCATACGACTGGCATAGCTTCCTCATTCACGAACTAACCATCTCCATTAAACCCAACAACCGTGAGCATATCACAGCAAGCCTTCTATTGTGTAATTTTGCCTGCACACTTCTCGTGGCGAAAGATGACAATGAGATAGACTAGTCTTATTTCTTTGACATCCATGATATAGCCCCATCACCTATGAAAATACAATGTGCACTTATTGATTTCCTATCCACTTTATCTCCAACAAAGTACAAATCTGAAAATCCAAACAAGTTAGGTGATGATCCCTCATACAATATGCCAAAATCTCGAGCTCCAATGATGTATCTCACAACTCTTTTTCCTAGTTTCCAATTCTCCTCACTAGGATCTTGCATAAATTGGCTTAATCTACCAACACAATAGCTTAGATCTGGTCTTGTGATGGTTAGATATATAAGTGACCCAAGTAGCTTCCTATAGAGAGTAATGTCCTTGAAGAATCTTTCATCACCTCTTATACTTAGCTTTACGTTTCTAACATATTTGTGAACTATTTGAGTTCTTTAACCATGACTGGACTTTAGTTGTTGAGGACTTCTGTTCAAGACGAAGATTAACTATTTGTTTGTTCATACACGTCCACATTGAACATAACAAAAATCCTTGTTGACAACTTAATCAGGCAAAGTGTAGTTCATTCGTGCTACTCTGATAGCATTTCACTTGTAGACCACTTTTCATTCGGTCTGATAGAGGAAGATTGTTGTTCTGTATTGTTCATCATCACACACCCACAACAAAAGTAATACTGGTTACTTATTAAATGTTTGTTGACAACCAGATTAAAACACAACTCTATTTCATTCACAATAAGTCAAGACTGTACCAATTAAACAGCTTTTAAGTGTTATCTCCTTGGGGAACGACATAAAACTACACAAATCTAGCAATACTATGTTGGTATATCATGACATATGCCAATTTTTGGCATTGTTGACTCTGCTTCGGATGCTACTATGCAGATTATATCTGAGCCTTGCAGCCGACACTTTGGTAGTCATCCTTCTCACGGACGGGTCTTCTTAGAAGCCAAAGAGCCATGCATCCACAGATGACGAAGACACCATCTCCGACACCCAGATGCCAGACAAAGGCAAAGGGGCTGATGAGGAAGCCACATACATGGATGAGGATGACAAAGAGAACTTATACATATAGTATCATCATATTTTCCTTGGGTGCCAAGGATATTGTTGGTGAGATCCATGCTTATGACCTACACATCCAAGACAACATGATGCAGTTGTTTTAGCATACGGACGAGATGACTAGCAACATTGAAATGTTGTTTGAGCAGGTTACATCTCTGGAGGTAGACAACAAGTTGCTGAATGAGTGAAATCGCTCTTTGGGCCAAATGCTCCAGCAATCAAATGACGAAGCCCAATCATACAAGGACAACAATAAGACACTTCAGGCCAAATCCGCAGAATTGCAGAAAAGTTTTGATTCTTTAAACTCTGAGCTCAATAAGGTCAAGGCAGAAAAGACTACTCTACAGACTCTTCAAGCAGAGACTACGAGGAGAATAAGAGCAGAATCTGCCTTGCAATTATGCAGTAGCTCTGGATAAATCTAGATTGATCCTTTGAAGCTGCAATCTCTTCAAGACTAGATGCTCGAGAATTTTTGAGTCGAATTCCTTCTTTCGATCGAAAACAACAAGATGCTAGTAGAAGAAGAACTCGTCGAGCTGAAGGAATTATCCTCTGAGACTACCATCTGTTCCAGGCCAGATGTGCATATTAAGGAATTCGACAGCGCAGGCCTGTTGTTAAATATTAATATGGAGTACCCAGAGCTCTACAGTATATACACAGACTGGGAGCAAAATTTTTCAAGTTATTTTGCAGAAATCAAACACAATCTACAGGACAGAGTTAAATCCCGTGAACACAAAGCTTTCTGTACATATACTTATTGGCAGTTTGGCACTTTTACAACCAAAACATTATTTTTTGTTCAAAATTTATTTGTAAAGTGTAAATTTTGATGGGACTTTACTCCCTATAAGGTTGTCACCATACGACAACTTACCTATCGAGAGATACACCAAAGCAAAAGAAGAGATCTTATTGCTCGAGTGCCAACAAGATTTGGAAATGGCACAACGATTACATGAAGATCTTAATACATGAAATTTTTCTTGTATATGGCCTTGCTGATTATGTGATGTTGAGCTTTCATATGTGAATGATGTCTGCTGATATCTACTGAAATATATTTTTGAATCAACACTTGATTCTGAAACACCATGTGAAGGTCATACATTCAACAAGTGAAGAAATATCTTTACATTTGATCTAAAGAAGATTTAAAAGGAGAATTATTCAATGACACAAAAGTATCTTTTCTAAGGAATGAATAACTCTCAAAACGAAGATTATCTGTTCACGAGGATGTTTCATAGAGTGTCAAGTTTTCTAGAACTTTTGGATGCACTTGCTATGTCAATATAATTCTTCAAATCAAAAGCCAAGGAGAACATCAAGGGAAATACAAATTCCTTTAAGGCTCACATATGATGAGAAAGGTAAGCAAGTTGTTGGAGGTAGACACTTTGCTTTCCTAACCTCTTTTGAAGAACCTACATGTGTAGATGAAGCGAGGAACAAAGAGGAGTGGATCCAAGCAATGGATCTTGAGTATCAAGCTCTTATGAAGAATGAAATATGGAGATTGGTGGAGTTACCTAAGGACAAGAAAGCTATTGGATGCAAATGGATCTTCAAGATGAAGATTAACCAAGATGGATTTATCAATAAGTATAAGGCAAGGTTAGTGGCCAAGGGATATGCACAAGAACATGTTATTGACTATGATGAGACCTTTGAACCCGTGGCAAAGATGGTAAGCATTCGGGTCATCATCTATCTTGCTATTCTTTATGGATGGGATCTATGGCAATTGGACATTACAAATAAATTTTTGAATGGTGATTTTGAGGAGGAAGTGTACATGGAGCAACTCGAGAGCTACATTTCATCTACAAAGCCAAATCATGTGTGCCTTCTACAAAAGAGTTTTTATGGTCTTAAGCAAGCACCAAGGAGTTGGTATGCTAGGGTTAACATTTTTTACTCTCTCAAAGATTTGTTATGAGTGAGTATGATCATTCACTTTATTATAGGTTTGCTGGAAATGATGTTACCATTTTGCTAATCTATGTGGATGATATCATCTTGAGTGGTGGAGACAATCAAGATGTTGATGGTATCAAGAGTGCTCTCAAGATGTTGATGATATCAAGAGTGCTCTCAAGGAGGAGTTTGAGGTGCACAATCTTGGTCATTTGCATTACATTTTAGGAATAGAAGTGATTAGATCTTCTCAATCTACTTTCATTTGTCAAAATAAGTATTCTAAGTCTATCCTAAAGAGATTTCATATGGTAGATGCAAAGTCTTGTGAAATACAAATCAATAACTGAATTCCTCAAGTAGGGACTAGCATTTCACATGTATACATACTTCTTTATTAGTGACTGTGGAAAATTGAACCAAAGAGATCTGTTATTTGGATGTCGAATACAAAGTAGTTGCACAGACAAATAAGATAGTTTAGAGACAAGCAATGTAAAAGATATCACTAGTAGACCCGAAGTCACTCACACTCAGCAGTGTGGAGAACGTAGATCAGAGAAAATAACCTTGGACGCTTTATTCACTTCTTTAATCTCACAAGTACAAGAACTCTCTCTCTCTCTCTCTCTCTCTCTCTCTCTCTCTCTCTCTCTCTCTCTCTCTCTCTCTCTCTCTCTCTCTCTCTCTCTCTCTCTCTCTCTCTCTCTCTCTCTCTCTCTCTCTCTCTCGTTTGGGGATGAAGCCTGTCTTCATTTATATTACCTACAGAACAAGCAAACACACCTTTTGAGATTCCTGGTGTGTCGCTCCATTTACTAACTCTAGTTAATATATGAGTTACAAATACATGTAAATTATACCATTGATGGTACATTTGAGTACAAGTTTAATCTACTCTAGTTTAATGTGGCGATACGAATCTGGTCGATTCGTATACTTGACTGGATTAAGACTGTTCCAAGCATAATTTCATTTCTGGAGGTCTTGTCCATTAATGTAAGACAAGTCTTTAATATCTATATCCCAAAAAATGATATAGGCCTTTCCATAATATAACTTCATCTTTGAGTATAAGTTGCCATATTTGAGTAAATATTCACTATTTAGTAAATATGTGGCATTACACACTCGGCCTCCTTTTGAATAGCATCTCAAAAAGTGTCCTTCCATCCAATATAGCACTTGGCCACCTATTGCATAGAAAATTAGTACACAACAAGGCTTGATCCCAAAATGGTTTAGGAAGATTAGCATCCAACCTCATGGCTTTGGAACCTTCACATAATGTCCTATTCTTCCTCTCAGCCACTCCATTTTGTTGAGGTGTCGTTGGAGTTGTGTACTCCATCTTGATGCCATTCTCATCACAAATGGCTTTTAACTTGGTTGAGATATACTCACCACCATTGCCACTCCTCAAGCACTTGATCCTTGTGGAAAATTGGTTCTCCCTTGCATTCTTGAACTTCACAAAGATATCATACACTTCATCTTTTCTCTTTAATAGATATACCCAACAATATCTACTAAAATCATCAATGAAAGTTACATACATATTAGCTCTACTATTGCTGATTGTAGTAATTCCATGAATATCCGAATGTACAACTTGAAAAGACTTTGTAGATCTAGATGTAGATCTAGTTTAAGGTAGTGTATGTGACAAAGCACAAGACTCCCAAACATGATTGATGCTAGTTAAGGAACTTGGAAGGCCAATCACAACTTGCTTTCTAGCCATTACCTCCAATGCTTTGCCCCGCCCTCTTATGCCAAAGCTCTTGAATGGATATTTGCTCACTTGCCACACATCCAACTTGGTTAGCAATAACACAAGCATCTAGTTTGAATAACTTCCCTTGCCTTACCTTTTGCAATTAAGACATCCTTCCTTTTGATCATACAAGCATCTCCATCAAACTCAACCTTAAGACCATTTCTTAGAAATTGACTCACACTCACACTCACCATCATTGGCAGTGTAGATTACCCTGTTGTCATCTCCATATGCCAATAAAGAACTGAAATACTCCTTGTGAAAAGTCATGTGTGAGCTTGCTCCACTATCAATCCATCGTGGATCAATATCTCCAACAATAGAACTCAAACATGAAGACATCAGAAAAGCATCATCATTTGAGAAAAAGAGTGCACATCACAACCTGCAACACAAGCTCTAATACCATGTGAAGATTTTTTCAATCATTAAGATCCAAAATCAGCCCTTGATCTTTGGTTGGAAGAAAATCACAATTTACACCATTCACAATGTAGAAAATCAACATCTACTTAATGAAAGAGATGCAAACTCAATAAGATATTGATCAAATATCAAACTTAAGATATTATGAGGTTGATTTCCGTACAAAAATAGTAAGCTACTTTATTTCACACGTGTGGATTCAATTATAGCAAAATGTGAGCATTCTACAAACACGATTGCAAGATATAGCAAGATAGTGCACCAATGGATAGATCAACCCAAGAGAACTCATGTCTAAGCATGAAATGAGATGAGAGAGAGAAGAGTCCTATCTCCCACGAGTTTACATCCTTTTATAACAGACCCATGCATCATTAATGAGCTTGGTTTCCCTCCATAACAAAACCCTATCATTAATGCAGACTAGATTCAATGTCTCCAACATTCAAATTTGAATATACTAAAATTGACCTCCTACTATTTCCCTCACTTCTAAAAGTGGTAAATTCAAATGTATTTAGACTAATGATAACCATTAGAGAAGTGCACCATGCTATTTTTGACTTTTCAACTATTCGACGTACACTTGGCCCAATTATATATTTACACCTGTGAAAGACCTTAACGTTGTTTGCCGGTCAATTTCTTTTTTGGGAACTTTTCGTTCATATTTTTATACAATTCAAAACTCCCGCCGGGCAGGGTCTCGACTTGTGATTGGACCGTAATTGCAGCCCGTGAGTATCCTGAGTGCCCGGGACCTAACACTTGCGGTTACAGTAAGTCTATTTTGATCTAACCATAGTTAGAGTAACATATATGATTTACGAAAGACCGCCAACATTTATTACAAATTTGGTTTTTTATTTTCATACTAATTCAACTACATTTTGTTTTAGACTCTGTTGTTCATCTTCTTTTAGCTTTGCAATGGCTTTTGGAAGCCATAGACCATGAAGCAATATTATCTCAGTTTCTGTTTGTAATGAAAAAGACTCTGATGGCTCTTGGAGACCACGTATCTATAGAAAATTTCACTGGGCTCATCTTCTAATACTTTTGATTCTGCGTTGCATGCCTTCCTCGTTGAATCTTGGTAACTACATAGGTCACTATAAGACGTATTTCAATATGTCTTTTGATATTGAGAGGTTTGGTTCAGAACATAAATTCAGAGTTTTAAAACCCGACGATTTCTCTCTCTTACGTGGCATTACTTAGACAGCCCTTTTGGGCCTTGGAACTCCTCTAATGTTTGAAAAGTCAAACTCTAAGTCTAATATGAAAATTGGCCTCAATTGCCAAATAAACAAATATGTCCAAAATAGCAAACTAGTTGACAAATTCTCTCTCTCTCTCTCTCTCTCTCTCTCTCTCTCTCTCTCTCTCTCTCTCTCTCTCTCTCTCTCTCTCTCTCTCTCTCTCTCTCTCTCTCTCATATTCTCTGTTCAATGCGTATGTTATTATACAATCTCTTATTTATGCTCTTATATTTTACTCAAATACAACTTTTTGTGCATAGTTTTCAAACTTAGTAATAAGCTTTTACATGAAAGCCTTCTCGATTTTTGTGAAGGCTTGTTCTACAAGCTATCCATAGAACGATAAGATCATGCCACCTAGCATGAGCACAATCCAATGATGGGAGGCAAACTCTACCTTCTACCTTAGAAAGATATAAATAAGTGGTGGTGAATCAAACTTCTTCACACCATTCTTGTTCTCTCTCTCTCTCTCTCTCTCTCTCTCTCTCTCTCTCTCTCTCTCTCTCTCTCTCTCTCTCTCTCTCTCTCTCTCTCTCTCTCTCTCTCTCTCTCTCTCTCTCTCTCTCTTGTTCTCTTTATATCTCACTCTCATAAGCGCTTCATTCATCCTACCACATAGCACCCTACCAAAGAGGCAATTATATGTTGTGGATTTCCATATAGATCACAGCGCTGGACTACCAAATTATTACTCCACAATTGGAAGCAAATTTCTTACACTTTTTTAGGTAAATATTTTCCTATAGGGTCGTGATAAGCTTCCTAGCTGTGAGGGACTGTAACAGTGCAATACATGATGTTTTTGTTGATTGATATGTTGAGCGATGGTAGACAATCATTACTTAGTCTCTGATCACTTAGTGTAATGCTTCTTGGTTTCCAAGGGGAGGCTCGAACCTAAGACCAAAGAAACTTTGGATGTCAAGCTAACCAACTAAGCCAACCCTGTTGGTTCACTTAGTGTAATGGAATCATTGAGACAACATACATACTATTGTTTGGGTGCACAAAACAACTAGTAGAAGTGTGTTGGACCACAGACCTCCATTGCTCTATATCAAAGGTATTTACTTGACCAGAACTTGTTGAAAAATCAAGTATAATAGGGCGCACTTCCAATGAGGAAGATATGAGAACTACTACTGTATTACTTGATTGGTAATCTATTGTCTACATGATAGTATTTCTCTTTGTGCTATGAAAATGAACAATGTATGAACCTCCCGAACTTAGTTCTATGTTCTTGTGAAAAACAACGCATTTAGCATGAATTGGAACAAGTAGATACTGCCATTGCTTTGTTGAGTTATGCTCGAATACCTTAGAGTGTAATAAGGTGAACAATCAGAATAAAATAGATAAATGTGTCCCTTTTCATTAACAATTTGTAAAGGAAGAACTTGCTGGTTTGTGTATCATGTGTATTTTTACATGAATCAACTATCCAAATTAAGTTTGGTGACCATCATTACCTAGGGCATAATTATAGGACCTTATTATTTTTTACAAATTTGATTGGCTATAATTTTTAGGACTTCACATAGAAAGTTTTTAGGTATGAAATCTTGAAAATACTTAACTCTCATGGATGAAATCTTAAAAATACATGAGCCTCGTCAATGGAATGTAAAACTACTTGGTCCTCAATGAAATCATTAACAAAACCTTGAAAAGTATTTTCTTTTAAGATTTTTGTGATGTATGATAATGAGTGTTCATTGGGCCATGGTCAATATATAATGGCTCGTCTCCTCATCTTGCCACTACCATGTCTCGACAAGAGGACTTGTCATTGTATCCTCGGCCTCTAGACAACCATTGTCACGTTCATAATGTGAGAGTGAATATATGCATATTGGTTTCCAAGGGGGACTAGAGCTTGGGACAAAAGAAGCTTTAAATGTCAAGCTAACCAACTCACCTAACATTCTTGGATGAGATTGAATATATGGTGGAGCTAGGGGTGGTATGCCCCATGGGAATGAGATATTGTGATTGAAATTGATGTTGGACTTAAGTTTCACTTGGAATTAGGCTTCACCCGGATTTTTTTTTTTTGGGGGGGGGGCCTACATCTTGACGGGGGTTTTGAGGTATTATATGAATTTTAGCTTTGCATGTGGCTGGCTTCGACCAACTAGAGCAATCAGCTCCGTCTCGCGTTCAGAGCTCCCTTCCCTGGTTCAGCCCTTCTTGGGCCCCATTGACTTATGAAATGACGGGTGATAAACGAAGTTTGCAAGGTGGGCTCGGCCTTCAATACAAATCCCCATCGGGCATTAATAGCACCCCAGAGCAGTAGGTTCTTGCCACGTGGTAATAAAGACACTTGAATCTTTTTCAATTTGTATCGCAGGCGCGTGGCAAAATCGTAATGTTGGGTGTATATTGTTCGGTGCTGAAGGCCTAGGAGCACGTCTGCTTTTCTTTTGACGGGCTATACCCGTAGCCCTTTCTGTGTGGGGCCTCCTTCGTGCCGGCTTACCAGTCCACGATGCGATTTTTTAGTACGAGGAACTTGCGATCCATTTTGAGAGAAAATGGGCAGCGAAGAGATGGCGATGCGAGCAATTTGGGGCAGCGATGGATGCCGTAGACTGAATCCTACATCTAATAATTCACCAATTTCCTTTCTGTCCGCCTTGCTTACGCATCCTTGTGCTGCCCAGCTACGTTTTGGAGCTTAAGTTTGGTCCAGAATGTAGTCCTTTCTGGATCTCAAACCTTTATGCACTCTGCTTTTGTTCCATGACAAGTCCTCTTGCGCTCCTTTGACATTTCCAGCTCTTCCTTGCCTTCATTGGTTATGTTTCATCCATTTGCGGCGAATGCTTGCATCTTGGAAAGCGATCAGGGTATGAAATATCTTCTTTATTGTTTTTATGCACAGTTTGTATTGGATCTCTACTGTGTGTGGCCTGTTTTCCAGTTTCTGATGCTTGCTCGTACCTGGAAATTACATTAGTATTCGATCTCCTTGCTTCTTGGCTAGTAGTCTTGAGCATAATCCTGGAATCTGAGACGGTTTTGTGCAATGAGAAGCGTTGGCAGATCGGCTTCGTTGTTCGCCGCTCAATAAGCCAATATCACTAGGATATCCTTTGATTCTTCTGAACTTCCCTGGTGTTGTTTTATGATCCTTATTAGATAAGCTTTCTCGTTTGCTGCTCTTGTTTCGTTTTTGTTGTCTTCTCTGGCAACACGAACGATCGTTGAGCCCATTCTTCTCTTCGAATCCTGTTTTTCCTGGCTCGCAGTATAAAATCAGACTGATCTGGCTTTCCAAGAGCCGATTGCAGAATTTGTTTGTCATTCAATGTTTTGATGATACATATCCCTCCATTTAAGCCTCTTCGTTGACAAACCTTTGCAGTCTCTCATATTAGCCTCATTACTTCTCATTACTCTGTTGGATCAGTTCTGATATAGTAGCACAATGAATGACCTTCTTTCAAGATCCTTTTCTGGAGGAAGACCTCGGACATATGTGGATCTTAAAAGAGATGCACTTCGAGAGATCGAAGAGGGGCCTCTGACTGAGATGAGTGATATGAATTCCGAAAGGAACCTTGCCCTCTTTTTTGAAGAAGTTGAAGACATCAAAAGCGGGATGGACAAGGTGAAGCAGATTCTTATGAAACTTCAGGATGCAAACGAGGAGAGTAAGACCGTTCATAAGGCACAGGCAATGAAAGCTTTACGAGATCGTATGGACTACGATGTGGGACAAGTACTAAAGATGGCGAAGTCCATCAAAGGTAAACTGGAGGAGCTTGATAGAGCGAACATTGCGAACCGCAGGTTAGTCGGATGTGGCGAAGGGTCTCCTACGGATAGGACTCGTACTTCCATAACGAGCACGCTGAGGAAGAAATTAAAGGATCTTATGGGTGATTTCCAGTTTCTTCGCCAGAGGATGGTGGGAGAGTACAGAGAAACCATTGAAAGAAGGTACTACACGGTCACAGGGCAGCATCCAGACGATGAGACTATTGAACAGATTATAGAGACCGGAGAGAGTGAGAATTTCTTACAGAAAGCAATTCAGGAGCAGGGACGAGGGCAGGTTATTGAGACCATTCGTGAGATTCAAGAGAGGCATGATGCTGTCAAAGAGATCGAAAAGAATCTACTCGAACTGCATCAGATCTTTTTGGATATGGCTGTGCTCGTAGAATCCCAGGGAGAACAGCTGAATACTATAGAAGAACAGGTGAATAGAGCTTCGTCTTTCGTCATGACGGGAACTACACACCTTCATACTGCCAAGGCGCACCAAAGGAGTAGCCGAAAGTGGATGTGCATTGGCATCGTTTTGCTACTTATCTTGATTATCATAATAGTGGTTCCCATTGTGACAAGCTTGAAGAGGAAATCAACTAACTAGAAGGGTAATTGTTAGGAGGAAGGTGTTTTGTGGCTGGGAGCCAGATCTGAAATCTGAGACGCAATAGGATTTTGGCGCTTGTCGATTTGATTACAGAGAAAATTCTAGAGAAGTGGATCACCGATTTATTCATAACAAAAGCTCGAAGATGCCTTGACAAGGCCGACGACGAGCAATCGTATTATTTGGTTATACTTGGATTTCGTTCATTCAGGGAACTTCAATTTGCCAAGCAGTATGTGAAAGGATGGAGAACGATTGTGAGTCGTGGAGTCGCTGTTGTCTGCATCTGGAAGTTACAAAAGCCAAAACTTGTGCACTTATCAAAGCTCGAGGAGAGGTTGTCATCTGCTAGAACGATGCCATTTCAAATGCAATTTTTGTGACATGTCATGTAATAAAACGCATCTAATTTTTTGCTGGTTTGCAGATTTTACAACTTTGAGTATGTCAGAAAAACAAACAATCAAAGAATCGCTGTCAATTCTAGATTTTTTCGCAGTCCAGATTTCTTTTAGCTTTTAAGAAAAGTTCCAAATACAAGGAGATATACTCCCTGTAACCGACATTTTCATAAGGAAAAAACACTGCCCTCTGAAGTGCATTTTCCAGATTTTGGGTTGTCCTTTTAAGTAGATGTTCAAGCTGGTCCTGCTTGAGAAGGATTGTGTATTTCTGCAAAGTTCCTAGCATACTGTGGCCAATTTACATAAGAAAAAAATTTAAGTTGATTTAGGTTCGAGTATTTGGACATGGGCAACCTTTTTCTTTCTTTGAAGTGTGGCAGGGAGGCCAAAACTGCTGATAGTTCTAAGAGCATAAGCTCATGATGTCCCTTTGCCATGTGACTAGATGGACAACCTTTGAGGCTGTCAAAGTTCCAGCTTAAAAGCATCATGTGCAATTAAACATGTTGACTTAAGTACATTCACTTTTTGAAAGAATAGAGCTTTGAAATTGCATGTTTTATGCTTCCACAATACCTTGATCACGTTTGATGTAGTTGCTGGCTCTGCGTGTAAGCTAAAATATCTTTTATGTTGTTGTGGGTCAATATTATATGCCGTACTTAAAGAATAATTATTGCTTGTTATATTTTTTAATGTTTTGGCCTAATGCTATTCTCTTGTATGTCTTGACTCTTCATTGGTGCAATAATACAGTGAATTCCTCCCCTTAAGCAAAGGGAGTCCTAACCAGCTCATAACTTATTCAAGGGCCTAATGCTATATTTTTCAGAAAACAAATTTAGAACCATTCATAATCTGATCCGTACGGTTCAGATTTTTTTAGGGGGAACCGTGTGAACCGTGGCATAGTTAATTAATTAATTAACTAATTAATTAATTAATTAATTTTTTTCAGAGGGGGTCAAAAAATGAGCTATAAGATTTTTTGGGGGGAGAAAATCAGGATATTAATTAATTAATTAATTAATCTGGTGAACCACAGTTCCTAGAACCCACGTGGGTTCTATGCTTTACATTAATTTCACACATTTTTAAATGTTTTAATTTCAGCATTATGCTATAGACATAAAATATGAAGTAAGAATTTGTAAGTAGCATTCGTATCAATGTTGGGTGGGTATCAAAAAATTTTATGCTAGCCGGGTCAAGGTATTGCAGGTTTTTAAAAACTTTAATACCAGTAGGGTATCAACATAAGGAGGTATAGGAGTTGTAGGCTGGTATAGACCGGGCTGGTATCACAAGGGTGATACCAGTCGGTTATCAACCCGGGTATAAACATGTATGAATTGCTATAAATATTCTTTTTAAAGAGTAATATCATACCCCCCCCCACCCTCCCAACTTGGGTATCAACATGAATAGTTAATACTGGGTGTTTGGTTCTCGACCTTGGTATTAGAAATCCATATACCAGCCAGGTTGGTTTTTTAATACGATGTTGATACCCATTATTGATACCAGCCGTGACCCTATATACACGCCCAACACTGTTTTGTACCTTGCACAGTGCATTCAACATGTGTCCTAATTTAAGATATTTATCATTGTTTAGTGTTTTCTTTTCTTATTTTATATTTTCTAACTTAAATTTGCTCAACATGGTCAAAACTACCTTAAAACTTTATCCTTGTTTGGAGCTACCTTATGGTTACCTACTAAATGACATATGATTGCTATTTAGATTTCAAATATTTATGGAATTTTGATGAACATTAGTATATGATGACTGTGATAGTAGTTCCCGTGACTCTAGTTTGATGTATTTGTGAATGAAAAACAGAATGTCTCTTGTATTGGATGCATTGGGGGCCTTTCAAACTAGGGTCTTCAAGACTACATAGTGACGAGACATTGTAAAATTGTGGAGTTGTGAATATTGAATTGTGAAATTATGACTCTTGAATTATGAGAGCATTCTTTCATGAATTCTGAACTGCGACTTTTGTGAATCCTAAATTTGTGACTTTCATAAATATTGAATCGTGAATACTAATGTGACTTTTGTGAATGTAGAACCATGAACTCTGTGAAAAATTGTGACTTCCATGAATATTGAACCATGAACTATGTAAATAAAAAAATTGTAGTGAATTCTTTTTTCAACAATGATTATGAAATTTGTGATTGATACTGAATGGTGTTTGTGAGTACTTTGTGTGTAATGATCTTGAACACTCAATTATGAAATTGTGAATCATGAATGGTGAGATTGTGAGAGTCGTAATTATTTGTGTATATGATTGTAAAATTTCAAATGTTCAAGTCTCAAAATTTTGAGTAGTGCAACAAAATCATTATTACCATGAACATTTTCATCAATAGTCATGTTGAAAGTGTTGATATTTAATACAAATTTTTTGATGAGATTATGGATAAAAACATGAATAGAAAAACATGTACCCATTCGTGATTTGGAGATCATGCTTAATCGATTTTGTTTTTGAACTTTTCCCCACTAAATGAGATTGCTATTCATTTCTTCATGTTGTAATTATGTTGGTGAATGGATTGAATTTATGGAATTGTATGATAGAAACTATCTCCAAAATTCACATGTTTCTAAAGTATCAGTATCTTGTTATTGAATGGCAGAATTGTTTGATGTGCGTATTGTGAGAGGCATATTTTGAGGTTAGTGCAAGATGGCATTTCAAGGAAGCTACAATGTTATATAATTCACAATGTAGACGAGGATGTTGACTAGTCATAATAATCACAAATGCCACTCTACTTCTACAACACAACACACAATCATCAAATGTACATATAATCGCAAATATGATAGCATAAAAAGCGTACATGTATTTTACACAAAAAATAATTAATCACATCAAATAATATATAGATCATTTTATAATGAGTTAAATCAATGATATACTTATCTTATTATTCATTGTATTAGATTAGCATTAAACTAATATAAGTACAAGTGTTTGATGACACATCTTACACTAAAATAATTAATCACATCAAATAATATGTAGATCATTTTATAATGAGTTAAATCAACAATATACTTATCTTTTTACCCACTAGGATAGGTCTCTAACTATGATCAGTTGCCTACTTTTAGTTGCTTTTCCCACAAAAATAACACTAACTCCCAATCCTATCCCCTAGCCACACATTCCACCATCATTAGTAGAGAAAGAGAGAGAAGAAGGAGATAGAGGGAGGTAGCTTAAAAAAAACCAGTAGTAACTATAAAGATTTTGGGTCCATGCAAACTCTTAGAATCCATAAAAGTAGCAAAATAATGATGGAAACTGAAGATTAAGGCAGATATGTCAATAATAGGATAATAAATGAACTGCCAATGGGCAGAGCAACCTACTATTGATCGATAAACTCTCCTTTACCTTTCCCTTCACTTTGTTGGAACTTTTTTTTGGGATGCAAACACCTGAAAAAAATCTGAAAACAGTATCAAACTTTGGCATGTTAACTTGCAACAAAGCGATAGCAAGGCATGCTTGGGGAGCGCGACTGTCTCTTCCCCGCCCACCCACCATATATATATATATATATATATATATATATATATATATATATATTGTTACGTCCATGTCCAGTATGTGGGATTTGGAATAATTCCTGACATGGATAGTCGGTACTCCAATGTATAACGTTGTTAGTTATGCCACGCCATTCCGAACTTGGCCGGTAATGTAATTAATAATCTTATGAGGGCCCAGACCTATAATTGGACTTATGGAGCACTTGCATGGTGTTTGATTGCTATTATGCAAGAATAGATAGATTTTCATGTGGTGATCCTTACAGTGGTATCAAAGCAAGGCTTTGCATCGATCAGAAGGTTGAGTTGCTTTTTGCTTTTTCCCAGCTTTTTGGTATTTCCTCCTTGCTTTTTACTTCTTGGTGGTGGAATTGACCTCCAAGTATGTGGCTTCTTTGATTTTGGTTTGATTTCAGCCTAATAATCATTATTATGGAAATTTTCCATAGAAAATGATGAAAATTTATGGATTTTTTAACGGTTTTTGAGCTAGTATTCAATGTTTTGACTTGAAATTCATCAAAGCTACTGTTCATGAACGTTTTTTGAAATTGTAATTGCTGTTTTCCAATCATTATGATTGATCTAATGATTGCATGCCACGGTTATGGTCAAAGATAGTGATTTTTGGTCAAAATCTAGTAATTTTGGGCTAGAAATGGGCTATATGAACCATGATGGACTGAAATCAAAACTTTTAGTGCTTGCACGTAATTGAATTACAGTAGGTATGGCCTGATTGCACTTGCATGTGAGTTTGATCCACCAGAATTTGCAAAAAAAAATTAAAAAATGGTCAAAAGAGCATGATTTTTTTGGTGATTTTTTCAATCGTTTTGGTGATATTCATAAAATCCATGACTGATATTTTGCATGCATATTTTCAAAGGTGTAATGATGTTGTTATAAGGCTTTCATGAAGTTTGGTTAGGATTGGACACGATTAAGGGTCTCAAAAAGTCAAAAAATATTGTATTTTTAAGGTTTTTTGAGCTTGAATAACTCTCGATAGGTGGTTTGAACCTGTTGGATTTTCTTACGAGCTGAAATATATGATGGATTGCCTCTAATTTGAGCCATCATGCACCCAATTTGGAGTTGGGGGGCTCACACCAATATCTTGAAGTTTTGTTGAAGGACTCCATAGTGCAATTTGCATGATATGAGCCTATGATTGCTTGATGGACCTGATAGAAGCCTCTATGCCTATCTGATGAACCTTATAAGAGTGCTTGTAACCTCTGATTGGATGCATATTGGGCTGGAGTTGGATTTTTTAGAATACCACCTATAGAAAGTGCTCCCTCGTACTACAATTTCAGTCTGTTACAACTCGCACGTGTGAAGATTAGGTGGCAGGGTGACATGGCAAGTTTCTTGCTAACTTCCTCTCCCTCTGTACTATGCCTTAAAACAACCAAATCAGAGCCCTATAGCAAAAGTTATGGCCATCGAAAGTTTGGCAATTTTTAGAGTAAAATTTGAAATTTTTTTGAAATGTTTCGATTGCATGCATGCATGTTGAATTGTAGAGTGCTTTTCCAGTGTTGAAAATGTGTAGATGAACATGTATGCATGTTTGTATGCATGTTTGGATGCATGATACAAGGTGGTATAGTAGGTTGATCACTGTAATTTCATGCTTGAATATAGTTATATAATAAGCAAATCGAAAAGCAAATTTCCTAGTTATCAGACATTTTACGTAAGAAAATTTGATTTTTTGAGGTCATTGAATGTCATGTCTGATGCATGCCGAATGTTTTGAAATCCTTTCAAGATGGGATGACAACTATAAAACTGCTTAGTCAATGCTTTAAATCAAGTTTCACAGTTTTGGCCATATCAAACAGAATTTGAAAATCCTAATTATGTAAAATTTTGAAAGAACCGTGGATGTTTTGGATTGTTCAAATTCGTCAGTTTTTGGATCAAGAAAAATAACTTATAAAGTGAATAATCTTATTGATATTAAATTAGTCAGTTTCATAAGGTCACAGTACTTTTCACTTTTAGTTGAAGATTTTGGGATTTGTCAACTAAATAGAACAAATTTTGATGTTATATGGTCAATATTGGCCGAGAATAACGTAAGTCTTATTGGAACGAGTTCTATTCCAATCTATATGTAGATTTTTCATTAGTTGAGTGTGGTAATTAACTAAGGAACAATCGAAACTGTATGATTGACCAGTAGATAGAGATTCTACTAATTCAAGTTTAGGTTTTCTCCTTACCAAATTTGGGGCTTTCAGTTTGAATCACATCCGAAAAGGGAGGAAGTGATTGAAGCCTGAGGGGTAGATGATTGGTTGACCGAGTGATCCAATTACTTTAATTGTCTTTTAATTCTTGAAGTATAAGTGATAACAAGTGAAAATACAATTGGAAATTTAGGCTTTTGAAATTATATTTAACTGCCTTTGAAAAATGGGTTCCTTTCCCCAGTGTTCATTTAGAATTACGAGGAATCGAAGATTCTGAGGGAGGAGGTAATGGCAGTCCTAGGGATTGTTGCAAATAATATGGAACCAGAGGAGTTTTAGGGGGTATTGAGCTATGAGTTATTCATGATAATGGATAGATAGTGGTAATGATTAAATTCAGGTTCCATTGATTGGCTTACCAAGTACCATTGTCATGTACTGCTAGTACATCAGTGCTTACCAACGCATTAGAATATCCATTGTAAGCTTTGTAGGCCCAAAAGGAGCTATTAGCCTATAGAACAAGGCGGTTCCCTCTTTAGGCCCTCCAAAGAAATTAATAAGGATAATAGGCCAACAAGGGCCCAAATACATTTAGTAAGACTTGACAAGGGCTAATTATCTTTAAGATAGTTATGTTTAGTTAAGTTAGGTAACTTGTCTATAAGTAGGCAAGAGACATCGCGTTTGGAATCCTTTGGCTCATTTGCAATTGAGAGAACTAGGAGCTCCATCTCCTCTTCCTCCTTTGTGAATGTGAGCCTTGGGATCTTGATCTTGCTAGGTCTCATGTGCCCCATCACATGAATCCATGTACTCCTCACTCTCCATTATGAAATCCATCTCCTCTTGAGTTTCACTTTGATATGAGCTTTGTGGTTATTCTTCATCTTTGGTTCTCTTCAACAAAGTTGTGGTGGTTGCCTCCTTATTCTAGTTTGCTTGGCTTGGATTGAGAGGTATGGCACATGACATTTGTGGTATCAGAGCTTAAGATCCAATAATCATTGGATTCAACATGAATCTCATTTCATGTGAAGAGTTTTGTAGCTTTCCTTTTGCTAATTTCTAACTTTTGAGTTTTCAAGTCTGTTCAGACTCACTTTTAGCATATAACTTCG
The DNA here is from genome assembly GCA_029204225.1 of Diphasiastrum complanatum. Taxonomy (NCBI): domain Eukaryota; kingdom Viridiplantae; phylum Streptophyta; class Lycopodiopsida; order Lycopodiales; family Lycopodiaceae; genus Diphasiastrum; species Diphasiastrum complanatum. Next base: position 41,233,258 of record CM055100.1, on the reverse strand, counting down.
TTTGTTATTTCTAATTTGATTCCAAAGACTTGTAGACCTCTTTTAGCTTTCATTTGCACCAATTTGCAAGCAATTTGGGTAAGGGATGCAAAAGTTATTGCAACTTTTCCAAAAGCTGTCAAAATAGGTGATTACATATTTGTTTTCACTTTGTTTGAATTTTTCAGATTTGATTGGAGTCTTTTATCCTGATTTTTTTACCTAGGCTTTTAGAGCATTGTCCTAGCTTTAATTTGATCCATATGGCAGGTCATTTGGATTAGTATTCAAAAAGTTATCATAAACTTCAGCTCAGTATACCATAATCTACAAGTCCTTCCATTGTCAAGATGGATGTGGATTCCGATTCTGAGTACATAGACGACAGTGACTCCAAATACAAAGATCAATCTAACTAAGATTTTGAATATCAGTATTGTGAGCACAACGATGGCAATCCAAACAGTGCAACGAATCCAATCAGTGCGAACATGTGTCATATAGAGACTATGTGGAACATAATGAAAAACATTTCGATGATTACGATGATCAACAAGTTTACCAGATCAGTCAACATAATCCAAGTGGTGGTGCTTATAGCAGTGACAATGACATTGAGGAGCTGAATTCACGTCAATCATCATTAGTAATATCCTTATATGGACCAATCTTCCCAGCCTATGGTGGAAATAGTTTTTCACAAGTTTGATGGTAGAATTGCTCATATGGATATGAGAGTATGGTTGGACAACTTTCACAGATATTTTCAATCACATCCAAGCAGTGACCATGACAAGATTCAATTTGCAAGAACATACCTTGATGAGTCTGCAAAAGTCTGGTGGCAATATTGGATGCAGTGTGAAGAACCTAATGTTACCACTAATAAATGGCCAACCTTTGTACAAAAATGCATTGAAAAATTTGAATGTACAGATGGCCAAGTATGGCATTCTACCCAACAAATGTCTAGTGCTGAGATTTATCACAATGACTTCCAACACATAATGGACAAATATGAATATTCGGTGGAGGAATTCAACACAATACACTTTATTTTAGGCTTGAAGCCTGAGATAAGAGCTTGTTTATCTAAGGATATATATCAGGAGACTTGGATAATGTCACTATCTGACCTAAAATCTCATGTTCATATCATAGAACATGAACTGAACAAGCGTTAATGTGCAACTGTATTTGAATACTTAAATTTATTAAAGCGCACTTTGGAGATATGTCGATCGTTGAATATCCAAAACATTATAAGACACTTACAAAAGTTGAAGGATCAGGACAAAGCGCCTAAGATTCAAGTGGCAAAAACTGTTAATCCAGGAATCCAGAAAAATGATAGGCCAAATAATTGTGATAAATCATCATCAACATCATTAGAGGATGAATTGGAAGTACAAAATGATGATAAAGATAATTCTTCATCAATATCATCATTGAATGAATTGGAAGTGCAACATGATGAAGAAGTGCAACTATCAACAATGGGAAAGCCCGTTCAGCAAATAGACCAACCAACTTCATCAACAGCTCTTGATTTCCCATTGAATTCACAAGAGATGGCCAATCAACATTTATGCAGTGCTATGGAATGTACACAGGATCGGCAACATAAATGTAATTCTCCATTTAAATCCAGCAAGAAAATTTTAACTACAAATAATATGTCAATGCAAGGACATCGAAAATCAGCCGGTGATAAGGAAGACAATGTGGAGAATTATGAGGACAATATTTTTGTTTTCAATATTGAGCTTCAATTGAGCAGTACAAAGGCCAATTCAGGCAATGAAGATGTCAATGAAGCAAATCACTCAAGGACCTCATCTTCCTTGAGATCACAAGAATTGTTGCATCACATTCAACCAAAAGACTTGTCTAAGACTTCTTGTGAAATGGAATTAACAGACAAGAATAAAACTGATCTATATGAATGTTTCATATTCAGTATAGAGTGCACAACGGAATGTGGTGAAACTTGTAATATACAAGCTAGAAATTGTCCTAGCTATGAGATGGGACAAACAATCAAAGATCCATTATATCAAAGTTTCCAGTTTGTGCTTCATAATATTGGAGATATCAATATTTTTGAACATGGTGATGTAATCTAGATTTTTTGTAGAGACTTTGAGTGAAAGAGATATCATCACTCTTTGAAAGTATCTCATTCACTCGATATCCTTAGACATGAATCTCCATTCAGAGTCATTATTTTCAGAGATGATCAATCAAAACATATTGGTTCTTATATTGGAAATTGATCATGACAATGATTCCTTCATGTGGGATCTTAACAATTCATATGCAAGGCTCATGGTTATCGTCGAAGCAGTTGGATTGAACAACAAAGTAACTATCAAATAACATGACAAAATCTTCAGGCCAGCACAGCCAGATGCAAATGTAAAACATGATCCTAAAGGAATTGGATAGATAATCCAATTTGTTATGATGTCGAGGAAGCAGACAAAAGAGGATATTGTGATTTGGTTGTCAAAAAGCAATATGGTGTTTCATCAATCTCTTCTTCGGACATCTTTTTCTCCTCAATGGAAAATTTAGTTGCAGATTAAAGCTATCAAATGGATTTTATTCAAATAGCCTTGGATCTACAACTATGGAGCAAGTTGCTGGACATGACATTTTCTTCAAGACTACTTGAATGGGCATTCAAATTCATTGAATGAGCGTCTTCATTTTTGAGGACAAAAATGTAAGTAGGGGGAGTATCATGTACTACTAGAACATCGGTGCTTATCAACACATTAGAATATCCATTGTAAGCTTTGTAGGCCCAAAAGGAGCTATTAGCCTATAGAACAAGGCAGTTCCCTCTTTGGGCCCTCCAAAGTAATTAATCAGGATAATAGGCCAACAAGGGCCCAAATACATTTAATAAGACTTAACAAGGGCTAACTATCTTTAAGATAATTATGTTTAGTTAAGTTAGGGGACTTGTCTATAAGTAGGCAAGAGACATCACTTTTGGAATCTTTTGGCTCATTTGCAATTGAGAGAACTAGGAGCTCCATCTCCTCTTCCTCCTTTGTGAATGTGAGCCTTGGGATCTTGATCTTGCTAGGTCTCATGTGCCCCATCACATGAATCCATGTGCTCCTCACTCTCCATTATGGAATCCATCTCCTCTTGAAATTCACTTTGATATGATCTTTGTGGAAGCTTGTGGTTATTATTCATCTTTGGTTCTCTTCAACATGGGTGTGGTGATTGCCTCCTTGTCCTAGCTTGCTTGGCTTAAATTGAGAGGTATAGCACATGAAAACCATTTTGTTATGGATTGGATCAGGTGGGAATAAAGCTTTAATCTTAACCTTATGTCCAAAGATGTCTTTATAAGTTGACTTAATCTTGGTTTGAATACTAAGATATGATGTAGGTGGATTGGGTGAAAAAAATTTGTCTAATAAAAGTTTGATGGCTGGAAAATTTATGGATTTGGAATTATTCACTTCCCAAATATGCTATTGACTCATGAGAAATAAAGTTCTTTTGTAGTTGAGTTACAAGATTCTCAGTGAGTTATGTGGGTAACATATGCAGATTATAGAAGAATCTATCAGTTTATAGCCCATGTTTATGTATAAGAACATAGTTCAATATGTTAGTTATGTTTTTCCCTTGACAATGGTTTTGTCAGAATATCAACCAACATATTGTTTGTATGACAATAGCTTAGTACAAAGTCTTTGTTTTGAACCTTCCCTCTAAGAAAATGAAACAAAACCTATATGTGTTTGGTTCTAGCATGATTTCGTGGGTCCAGAGATAGAGCTATACAACTCTGATTGTCGTACTGAAGTACAGTGGGGCCGATTTGCAAAAATTGTAGATTCTAAAGAAATGTTCTAAGCCATATGATCTCCTTTACTATTGATGTAGCTACAACGTATTCAGATTCTGTAGAGGAGAATGAAATGCATTTCTACTTTCTGCTGTTTGGGTCCTCATGCAAGGCAACAGATTTATCTAGATGTGGCCTTTCTGGTATCAATGTCTCCTGCCCAATCAAAATCTGTATAGGTAATCTATATTTCCGTTATAATGCAAAGCATAACGCTTCATCACTTGAATGTACTTCATTAATCGGTGTAGAGCCTTCCAATGTTGTAGGCCTGGATTGGACATAGATTGCGACAGTGTGCTTACTTTATAAGCTGGATCAAGACATGTGCAAATCATAGAGTACATTATCGATCCAATGATGGACTAATAAGGATATCTGCTCATCTCCCGCTGTTCTGCATCAATTTTGGGTCAGATGTCTCTAGATAGCTTGGATCTTGGATCCATTGGTGTGTCTATCAACTTACAGTCCTCCATGCCATATTTGTGAAGTAGATTGTTCAGATATGCTTCTTGGCTTACAGTAATCCTTCTGCTTATGTGATCTCTAGTGATCTCCATACCAAGTAAGTAATGAACTGGCCCTAAATCAGTCATTTCAAATTCTTGTGGTAGTAGAGACTTTGTCTCATGCAATAACTGAGTTGAGTTGTTGATGATTAAAGAATCATCGACATATAAGGCTATTACTACATAGCTTGAGCCTTTAGTCTTGAGATACACATTTGAGTCTACAGAGCATGTAGTAAAATCGTGCTGCAACAAGAAGTGATTGATTCATTCATACCAGGCTCTAGAAGCTTGCTTTAGGTCATAAAGTGCCTTTTGTAATTTGCATACCAAATGTTCTTGACCTTGAAGGACGTAACCTTTTGATTGATAAATGAAAATTTCTTATTGTATGTATCTGTGAAGGAATGTGTCTAGACGTCCATCTGATGAATGTCTAAATCCTCTGCAACAACTATAGCCAGTAAGGTTCGAATATATTGATGCTTTACCACTGGACTGAAGATGTCAGTGTAATCTATCCCATAAACTTGTTCATAACCTTTAACCACCAATCGAGCTTTCCATTTGGATATAGATCCATCTAGTTTGAGCTTTCGTTTGAAGATCCACTTGTGTCAATAGGTTTTATTCCTACAGGAGGACTAACAAGACTCCAAGTCTTGTTTTTCATTAGCAGCTTTCCATTTGTCTGCATTTGCTGATAGTGATAGAGCTTTCGCAACAAAGGCAGGTTTGTTGTGGCTTATAAACGCCTGAGGGATGAAGTGATCAGGTTGTTGTCATTGCCATGCAAACCTTCGAACTATAATCAATCCTACTGAACATAGTTCTACACTAGAAGGAATTATATGAATCTCAATCCAAAGTCTCGTATTTAAGAAATTTATAAAAAGAAAAGGTTTAAAACATAAAACAGAAATAGATTTAAGGGCCTCCAGATTTTGTAATTATTGAGATACCATTTGGGATCTGGATCTATATCTCATATTTTTCAAAATACCTTGAACAAATAGCCAATGGATTTCAGTATTGATATTACCATTAAAATAATCACTAACCATCGGCCTATAGATCTTGCACAAAATATTTCCTTTGGAATCACTGATGTCCCATACCACCGGCTTTCTCTCCAAGAATTCTCTGCTTCTAGATCTATTTACCAAACAGTCAAAAAGACTATCTGGCTATCCTATACCTCAAAATAGGATTAGATTCACAACCAAATTCATGAGATACTTCTATCCATTGAATTCTCAAATGCCCTTTAAGTGTTACAAAGAATACCAATCCACATAACACCCAGTGAATGAAAATTTCATATGTCTGAAATGCCTCATGAATATTCACTGAACCAAAAAAAACATTAAGAATCTCAACATAACCAAAAACAATACTGTAATAGATATCCGAAATCTATTTCAAAATCAGTATAAAGAGCTTACTTCTTTTACAAGGTAGAATTCTCTTGCTTGTCTCAGTCATTATAAAAAAACACTCTATAATGCCACAAAAAGAATCCAATTAATCACTAGATTCCTATATGCAACACATTCTATATGCCTTCACTTGCAAATTTTTGGTATTTGATCCAAATCCAATTGCAAAATGAAGATGGTTTCATGAATGGATTAACTGACTGCCAATCTCTTTTCCCTTAGAATCTTTGATTTCTTGACATTCTAAATAAACACTGGGGGTTCATAGCAAAGAAAATGATTTAGCTTCTCTTGTGTCTTCATTTCCCTCGAGTCATGTAGCTCATAGCTTGCTTCACCATCGCTCATGCACACATGATGACTTAGGTTCGCTTGAGGAAGTCTAAAGATCAAAGTAGTGCTTGAGGTGGCTTCATCCATGGATACCATACGGTGCTTTGATGGAATAAGCATGGTAGAGGACTGAAGCATGGTGTAATACATTGTTTTCTTTGACCTTATGTTATAGTGTTGATGAAAACTCCTCAATTTCAGCTTTGGAAGGTGCACCAATCAAAGTTTTAAAAATACAGATTGAGGTTCTATGATCACCTAATATCCTTCCGAAAGGGTCAGTGCCGGTAGATCCTGAACCTAATTGGTTTCTAATCTGTCTAATTGGTATCAAGGATTGCGCTTGTTTCTCAGGCGTCAGAGACAGCCGTCGTCCGATTAGATGCTGAGGAGTCAGAGAAGTCCATGACTGAGTGAACGAGCTAAACAAGCAAATAGAATGATGTAATCAAATCACAACACACAGACATCTATATTAAACACAAATGATGAAGAAGTGTTGCTTATATATTACATTCAATGCTTGTAATGGAACAAGAGCAACAATGTAAGTCACAGCCTTAAATGGGGCGTAACGCAAAATCTTCCGCTCTTTTGCACACTGTTAAATGAGAGCTAGAGATGTATCTCGGCCAAAAACTAAGTGAGGAGGCCAAAATCTGAGTGAGGAGTCTATAGTGGGTTTCTTTTCTAGCCTATCCTCAACCCAAGATCTAAGTAATCTAGCATCAAGGAGATGAAGTTAGTTGTCACGCGTAAGTTTGTTCTCATGAGAGCGATAGCATATCTTAGATTTCAGCATGAATGGAAGATCCACATCTAACTCTAACATCCATTAACCCTAAGCATTAACACTACAACCATTAATACTACGAATCATTAACACTATGATCCACAATGAAGATAGCTTACTCTTTCTTTCTCTCCCTTTCTCAATCACAACAACACTGCTACTTTTGGATCTATAAGTAAGGAGAACAAAGGGACTGAAAATATTTGATTTTCACACGTGCAGAATTCCAGAATTCCGTACTACCTTAATTCAGGTCTGAGAATTCAGTTCAGGTCCGATTTGATCCAATTACACTTCAGAGAAATGTTAGAAAAGATGAAAAACGGCTTTTTTTTGCTTGTTTATCTCTCAATTTCTTGTACTATCAGGGAAATTAGCATGCAAAGCTTAGTGAGGCTCTGATACCATGTTGAAAATTCCAGAATTCACACGTGTGGGGAATGTCCACAAGAGTGACTGATCTTGATTAAGCTTTGTGATTGGCACAGTACCCTGATTCTAGATTGTTCAACAAGATCTAGTTCAGAAGATATGGCTAATTCGCAATCTAGCATGCTAATCAATAGACTATGATAGCAATGAATCAAAGAATGATTAAAAGTACAAGATTACAATGCATAAGCATTAGCCTCAACACGAGTTAGAGAGAGAGAGAGAGAGCTAGAGAGATAACAAGAAAAAACAGTTTAGATCCAACCAAGCATGAGATAGCTACAAAACTTTGGTTCTTCATTACTTTGTGAATGAGAATGATATGTACATATATAGGAGAGCCAAAATTTGTGGTACTCCTTGCATTCAATGCACATCCTACACCTACTCAAGTGCAAACAGCTATTAACTTGACACCTAACTGCTAGCATGCATAGGTTGCACCTAACTTCTAGCTACTTTCTCCAAATGGCAATTTCTCAACTAGCCATGTACAAATCTACATGCATGTGTCCATTAGAGTGATCGCATGCTTTGCATGTCACTATGGAAACTTAGGACATTATGCATTTATTGTGGCTCGAGTTTCTACAAGGTCATAATTGACCAATTCCATGTGAATCTCTATATGCATGTCAAACTAGACATTGTCAACATTATTGCATATCATACTAGACCAACTAGACTTTATGCATGTCACTGGAATTTGATCTACCTAATCCAAACTCGCCCTATTCTACAAGGATATGTGCTCAATTCACATACCTTGGATATGTACATATATTTACATGGGTAGGATCCCTTAAACATTAACAACAGATGATAGATATGTTTTACAATTTTTAACAAATCTGGTGAATTTCTAGATTGTGATGTGTGGCTATGCAAGGAGTAGCCTTATGCTTGTCATCTTGACCATGGGCGAATATGTGTCGAACTAATCAACACCATATCTCTGCGTGTAGCCCTTCGCGACAAGCCTTGCTTTGTAGCGGCCAATGGTGCCATTTGATTTCATCTTTTTCCTGTATACCCACTTGCAGTCGACTATTTTTCTATTTTCTGGCAGTGGCTCTAATGTCCATGTGTGATGCCACCTTATTGTTAAAAATTGAATATCAACATAAATATGGCATGATATACTCGAAAATGAAGATATGAGCTGGTTAAGTATAAATCATGAGAAGGCCTAAGTCATTTTTTGAGAATATATCTCTTAAGTACTTGTCTTGTAATTAAGGACAAGACCTTTAATAGGAAGGACATTGCCTTGGATAACCTTTACTAGGGCGTCCACACGAAATGACTAGATACGAAAAGACATGTTAAACTAAAGCAGTTTTAACTCTTAGTTAAATATACCTTTTATGGTATAATTGAACGTATACATAGTCTAATTGTTAACTAGAACCTTTCGTGGGAGCGACGCACATGTTGTTTAAGAGGTATGTTTGTTCACCCTGTAGAACATATATAGATCTCACACTTCAGTCTCGAGCATCGAGAGAGAAGAGTTTATGCATATGTAAGAGAGTGAAGAAGTGAATAGAATTCTGTGAGTTATTCTCTCTTATCTCTGTTCTCTGCACTGTTGAGTGTGAGTCTACTAACAATCTCTAACGCATTACATGAATTACTCTCTGATCAGACAGACTCTCTAGTGCATTACAGTCGTTTGTTGTGTATCCGTAAAACATGCTCTAAAGAACTGTCTTAAAACCATCTTATTCGTCTGTCGCGAATACTTTCTTTTCGGCACTCGAATAACAACTATCTTTGGTACAGTCTAGCACGATCATTGAATAAAGCTGTATGTATACATATGAGATGACAGTCCCTGTTTGAAGAATTGAGTCTTTGATCTATTTTCCTAATTGTCCTTGACATAAGTTTCTAACGTGCTCTGAAACCATTCGTGTTCTTTAACCATTAATTTGGACTTTAGTTGTTGAGGACTTATGTCTAGAAATGAACAGTTCGTGAATGCGATTAATTAATTGTCTGTACAATCACGAATACATCAAACATTTCTCGACTCTTTGTTGACACCTTAATCAGCCAGAGTGTAGTACTGTTGTACTACTTTGATAACATCTCATCTGTAGAACGCATTTCATTCGATTTGATAGAGGCCAGATTGTTGTTCTGAAAATTATCAACACAACACACCCAAATATAAGTAATACTGGTTATTTTTTAAGGTCTGTCGACAACCAGAATAACACTCAAAACCACTTTCATAAATTTTACCAAAAACATAACTTTCTAACGTTGTCCTCTGTGGGAACGACACTATTTGCTACAAAATCTATATTAACCTTGTTGGTATAGTACGACATATACCAATTTTTGGCGTTGTTGCCGGGGATAGTTTAGGAAAGTTATAAGAAATTTGACAAATCCATCTCCATCTCTAGCCTAATGAGCTTTGGTACAGAGGGTCCTGCTGCACGTTTCACTCCTATATCAAAAATTAAATACAATTATTTTAAAGGGACTTCTTTCAATGATGCAAATAGCTATGTCTCACAATTTGAGTGAATAGCTAATTCAAATAACGAAGGTACTAACGTAGACAAACTACGAATCTTCCCTGGTCTGCTAAGAAAGCAGGCGCGCATCTGGTATAGTCAAGTTGAACCAGGCCGTGTAGGAACCTGGTACTTGCTGAAAGATGTGTTTCTGAACCAGTTCAGAAAAATCAGTTACAAATCGAGAATTCTCAAATGTTTGAACAATGTTCAGAAGAAGAGTAAAGAATCCCTTCGCAAATATACACGAAAGGTTAAAAATCTCATAGGAAAACTAACCGGTGTACATCCCGTTGATATGCAGATCGAATGGTTTTCGGCTAGTTTACCACCAAAGATTGATCAGTATTGCAGACAAGGGGACATGACCTCCTTAGCAGCAGTAGTAGCTAGTGCCAAAAATTTCGAGACCTCGAAACTAGCACGAAAGCGACGATCAACTAAGAAATCTCGCAGGTCGAAGACTGATTCTAGTGACAACGATGATGATTTAGATTCTGATTCAAGTACCAGTTCTTCAAGCTTGAAATCTGAAAGCAACGATTCATCAGAATCAAAAGCTGACAAAGGAGAGAGAAAGAATAAACGACGAACTAAACGAAAGGACGACACGAAAGTTGTCGAGGATAAGTCGTCAACTTTTAAAGTTGAAAAGCTTTGGAAGAGTAATATGACTGACCTTAATAAAAAGTTTAATGATTTGAAAGTGCAGATCTCTGAAGTTGCAGATAAAAGACCTAAAGCGTCTTCTTCCAACTCAGGAATGTGGCGTACAAAATGTGGAACTTCAGGACACAGTAAAGAAGACTGCACCATTGTGAATGTCAAATATATTAAAGATCCTACCCATGAGGTACTTTTTATTTTTCAAAATGATGCAACTACTAACTATGTTCAGGGTACTGCAGCATCAGCCCAGCAGGACAGATCCAAGTTCGCACCAAGAAGACATAATTCTCCTGAATTTGTTGGACCAACGAAGTCTCAAACCGTGACTAAACTAGTGTCGAGCAACTGCTATAACTGTGGAGAGACGGGACATTTTTCACTTGACTGTCCTCAGCCGCGAAAGCCGATTGGTTATGTACCATTATGCTCAAATTGTAGAGAGCCTGGTCACAAGTATCCTAACTGCCCTCAACCACAGAAGCCGCGACCCAAATATCAGTATGTAGCAACACCAGCTGTTGCAGACTCAAAAGTGAAAGCTTCGACTAATGCTGTTGTGCAAAGAATTGACGTTATTGAAGAAAAATTGGCAAAGACAAAAGATCAGTCCTGGCCAAGTGACGTGAAGAAATTATTCAAAGTCACATTGAGAAACAAAAGCTCCTCGAAACCTGATCAGAAATCTTTGACGAAGCACAGAAAGTCCTCGAAGAAGAAATCTTCTAGTAAAACAACGAACAAATCTACGACTAAGGAAGATTTTAAAGATGACCCCGACTATGACCGCGATGCTGCAAAGTTATTTGCAAAAGATATCTTAGCAGAAGCAAAAGAAATTATCAACGCTGAACTTCAGTCAGTTACTGCAGAGAAGGTGGTCACTTTCGAGGAAGGGGACGACGAAATCACGAAGACGAAATTGTCTAGTGCTGTTATTGATATTATTAACAATGTTCTGTACAAGCTTGGTGCTACCATCAACTACGAAGATGTCTCGAAATTGAAGACATTAAAAAGGTCGTTAAAGCCTTGCACTCAGAAGATGTTGGAGGACACTTTGCCCTAAAAAAACACAATTAATAAGATATCGACTGCCAAGTATTGGTGGCCAACAATGTTCAAGGATGTATCAAACTTTATTCGTTCATGTAATCCATGCCAGAGATCTGGTAAGCCTACAAAAGCAATGAATTGGCCGTTGACACCAATCCTGCCTCTTGCACCATTTGAAAAGTGGGGGATTGACTTTGTTGGTCCAATCAAACCTATGACCCAACATACGAAATGTCATTATATTCTAGTTGCAAGGGATCATGCTACAAAGAACGTTGACGCAGAGTTGACGAAACGAAATGATGCGAAAACTGTCGTGACGTTCTTATTCAAGGATATAATTACAAGACATAATTGTCCACTTGAACTAGTAAGTGACCGAGGTACACATTTTCTAAATGACACTATACGGGTTGCTGACAACATATTTTCTGATCAAACACAGAAAAACTACACCGTATAATCCAAAAGCAAACGGGTTGACAGAAAGAGCTAATGGAATTTTATGTAAGATCCTGAACAAAATTACTATTGCACATGCAACGGACTGGGATCAAAAACTACCATCAGTTCTCTGGGGCTTATCGCAACACAGAAACAATCACGACGAAGCAGACACCATATTTCTTACATATGGTATGCATCCTATTTTGCCAATTGAATTTGAGATGAAAATTTCTCGTATTCAAGCTCAACGAATAGATGCAGAATGTATAAACGAAAGGTTGACTAATATTGAAGAACTAGCTTAAGCTCGTGTGACTTCACAAAAATGGACTTTAGTTGTTGAGGATGTCTGTCTAGAAACGAACAGTTCACGAACACGATTAATTAATTGTCTGTACAATCGTGAATACATCGAACATTTCTCGACTCTCTGTTGACACCTTAATCAGCCAGAGTGTAGTACTGTTGTACTACTCTGATAACATCTCATCTGTTAAACGCGTTTCATTCGATTTGACAGAGGCCAAATTGTTGTTCTGAAAATTATCAACACAACACACCCAAATATAAGTATTACTGGTTACTTTTTAATGTCTGTCGACAACCAAAATAACACTCCAAAACCACTTGTCATAAATTTGTACCAACTCGAAATACACAAACCCCTCTACTTGGCCCAATTCGACCAATTTGACCAAAGTTGACCAAATTCGACCAAGCTAGCCCAAGTCGACCAATTGGACCAAATTTTGGCCAAGTCGACCAAAATTTGACCAGATTCGACCAATTCGACCAAATTCGGCCAAGTCAACCAATTCGGCCAAATTCGACCAACTCGACCAATTCGGTCAAATTCGACCAATTTAACCAATTTGGCCAAATCGACCAAAGTCGACCAATTTGACCAAATTTGGCCAGGGTCGAAAAATCTCTTTTTGACAAGGATGACATTGGGTCAGATTTTTACCATTGGGTCAAATTTGTACCATCAGGTCGGATTTTCACCATTGGGTTGAATTTTTTGACAAGGTTTACGTCCGACGGTTTACATTCGACGATTTGGCCGAATTTGGAAGAAATTCTCTTGTCACATTTCCACGGCCTTTCAATCAACGTAAAGCGGCGGAACCAGAATCAATAGTTGCAAATTTGCAATACCTTGTGCGATAACTTTTAGCTTGCACAGATTGCAAAGCTCTTATAAAGATGCTTGGATGGTGCTGCTTCTTTTTGCTTAGCGGCATCCTCGATGTAAGATTGTGTTGGTTAGATTCCAAGTTATTTTGTGTGTGTACCCAAATGGTCCATCCAGAAACGCTTATGGAGTAAAAATAGCGATATTGTTTGTGTGTGTGTGTGTGTGTGTGTGTGTGTGTGAGAGAGAGAGAGAGAGAGAGAGAGAGAGAGAGAGGAGAGAGAGAGAGAGTACATGTGAGAGAGAATGTGTTTGTATGTGTCATAGGGAGAGATTGTGTGTGTGTGTGTGTGTGTGTGTACAAAAATCAATGGACATGTGTATGTGTGTGTAGCAGCACTGGCAAACCATGAATTGCAGTTTGAACAATGAAATGATCCAATTCTGAACTGGGTGAAAATACTAATCGATATCAATTGCTAACAGCTAAACTGTAAATCCTATCAATTGTTGCATTAAAAATAGGGGTGTTCAACCTTTTAACACACCTTACTAATAATGCAAGAGAGGCATACGTTTCTATGTGTTTC
>CM055100.1:41087993-41209468 GCA_029204225.1 Diphasiastrum complanatum | reverse complement strand
CTTGTTTTGAGTATTATGTTTTGATTGTAGAATATTCTATTTATCAAAATACCTACAAAGATTAAAATGCCCTTTCTAACTATCTTTTTTGTTTCAATAAATAGTATATGTGTCACAACAGATTTTACATGTTTTATCAAGAACTTTTGTTTTTCGCGCATGATTCAACTAGTTGGAAGTGCAATTTCTATCATAGTTGGTAAGAATTTCTCACATTAAATTTTTTTATTTTTTTGAGCTTTGATATTGTATGCTATTGGATAATTTTACATGATTTGTTATTTTAGCAAAGATAAAAGTATTCTTTATTTTATGATATCATCTCTAGTCTTTCTTAATTCAATTCAGACCTCGATATATTAATTACAACTCCAATGTCTATTAGCATCCTAAACCTCTAACCACAACTAGTTTGGCACATTACATATCGACTCCATTTATGGATATTGCATCAACATTAACTATGAATGACTAATTAAGATCAATTCAAAAAATGTTTCATACTACTCTAATTTCTCTCTTGACAGGCAAAACTTTTGCAAAAATTGTAATATGGTAATATAAATGCAATTCTCACTAAGAGATATACCATATATGAATTTATCAAAAAATTCCCTATGTTAAAATGTTGATAATTCAAAGGGCGCAGGGCTCTTTCTAAGTTTTGATTCCTCCATATTTGAATTGAATGATACAGTCCCACCATAGCTCACACGAACACCCTGTAATCCGTTAGAAGAATCTTCTAGCATGCCCCCACTACAATTTTGGTGACAATCCCTTGACACCTGTGTATGTCTTTGGCGTTGGTGTGCATGGATGTGAAACCATGGCAAAAGAGGGTGAAAAAGAGGTATAGACAAGAGGGGAAGAGACTTGGCAGAAAAACAAAAAACAAAAAAGTTTGGCAACAAAATTGAGCTACAGTGGGGGAAAACAGAGAAGGTATATGTACAGGAGAATAAAGGAAAAAAATAAAAGAACATAAAAAAGAGAAAATGAGGTAATGAAAAATAATGAAAAATAATATTGAGTCTTGGAGTGTTTTTTCTGGACTTCTTTTCTCTGTTTTTTTTTTTTTTGAAAAGGATACAAGTTGTTGGCCCTTTTCATTTTTGACATTATAGATCTTTCGATGAGTTTCTGCAACTATACAGATGAAATGGAACCACAATTGGTTGTGAGTTGTGGATTGCGAATGGATTGGGCCGGACACTGGACGCATATTTTCAAGGAAGTGTGTCGTGTACCATCTTTTCAGCCTCACTATATTAACAAAGGACGTTGAAAACAAGCGACGGTAGGTCTGGTATAAGGGAATCTGATCCACGATGGTCGTCATTTTGAAGGCTTTATTTGGGTCAAAATAGTACTCTCCAAAACACATATCCCACCTAGTATCCACTTTGGCATCTGTCAGTAAGGTCTCACATTATAGTAGGCTTCTAGTACAATTGGATTTGGAGAGTTAGCCGCATCGATCAGGATGAGGTTGAGGGCACTTTTGAAATTGATGGCCATGCCTGAACCCTTTTCTGATTTTATAATTGGCCAATTATAGGCCCCGATGCTTGGAGTCTGCAAAGATAACCAAGATTGTCTTCTAGGTAGTGGATGGTATGCTGGATCTGCCCGTAGAACCGTAGGAGCCATGAGATATTCTTTGATGAGCTCTGGGTTGTGCAAAAGTGCCGCCTTCCTCCACAATGGTTGAGAATGAGTGAGAGAATATTGGCCGATTTTTTTTTTAGTAGCTCCTCGAGCTTTCTTGGTAGTTTATAGCTACTCCTTGCCGTGACATCTGGATATTTGGCTTCAAAGAGCACCGGCTGTTCCCAGTCAGGTACTGTAAAAACTTTATTATACCAGTGTTTGTGCACCACCACAAGATTAGAGAGGTTATCCACTAGGCGAGGAGGAATGGTGAAAGTTGACGGAGGATCAGATTTGGGAAGTGAAGAAGAGGTGAGATGTGGCGAAGAAGCACGAGGAGGAGAACTGGCGCGAGGTGGTGAAGTGGCTTGAGATGGTGAGATGGTGTGAGAAGGAGTTGCAAGTTCGAGAAGAGTCATATTAGAATTGATCTGGGAGAGCTGGTGTCTTCGTCCTGTGAGGCTTATTGGAGATCCTAGTCGAAGGTGTAATCTCTGCCAATTTGGAGGTCGAAGTGAGAAAAAGTGAGCTGAAGTTGGTGGTAGTCGAAAGTGGAGGTGGATTCAATGAATGAAAATTCAAAAATCTGGCATGAATACCTTATGGATGGATCTTGAACAATGGCAATATAATTTTCCAAGGTCACGTTATAGTAGACGATGAGTGTGGCTGGATAATATTGGTGGCAATCATAATACAGGGCTGTGAGCTCATTATATATGAGATCAATGGCGTCAAAAGTGTGGCGATGATGGTTTGGTAGTGCTTGATATGCTCTGTGAAGGCATCAGAAGGCTTCTCTAATCTTGTTGGCTGGTACTCTAGTGCATACCGTACCTACTAGTGTTGTGAAGGTGAAGAGATAAATGGAGGTGGAACAAAGAGAGAGTTGATGCATATGATCTAGCTCCAATTGGAAGCATCGATCTTGTAGAAAATTGATGATGGCACAATGGCCTGCTGCAAATCAGAATGGAGGACTCCCAAAAATATTGCAAAAATAGCCGAAATTCTTAACCTGAATAAGGACGACAAAAATAAATATATTTCTATTAACCTTTAATGCAATATGATAAATGTGAATGAGATTTGAAATAAAGAACAGTGAAGCCGGAAAAGGCAAAGAGAAATAATAAAAAGCTAGTCCAATCAAATATTGAAAAATAAAAGGTAAATTACCATCTAAAGTAGTAAGAAACTCTAGAATGGCATTGAACTGCTTCTTGATGATTCTCAATTGGCCTTAAGATACCTTGAGCGCTTGCTCATCCTCTTGGAGCATGGCGCATAGGGTTGCTAGCTTCGTGTCCTTAATATTGGGCATAACATCGTGAAGTTTTCGCTGGTCCTCATAAGTTTGCAGCACCCTGGGCGAATGGTTCTTGTAATACTATGCACGCTTCCCTTGCAGCTTCTGGGAGATGATGTGTCTTCCTCTGCCATTGCTACCAGTTGATTGAAAGTGGCCTGGATGGCTTGCACATATTGGTCTGCTTGTTAGACCTTCAGTTCCAAGGCCGCATGTTGAGTCATGAAGTTGGCCTGGGCACATTGATTTTTTGTTTGCTCCTTCAAGACATTACGCTCCAATTGGTAGACATAATCCTCGAGGGATTTCTCAAAGGCTTTGAGATATTCTCATTCTTATTCCAGTGCGGTCTACTTCAGTACCAGGTGCTGGCAGTCTGATTGATAAGTTTGCTGCACGGTCTTCTCTTGGAGGATCTAGGCATGGAGTGTGGCCACGTGTTGTTGATGATATTGAGCTGCTTGCTCTACTTTATTGAGCTAGCCTATCAATTGACGGACTACCTCCGACTGGCTCTCTTTCCTCTCCTTTTCTCTCTCTTGGTTCACTGCACGACATGATCGATTAAGGCCTGCAACGTTTGTCCTGCCACCAATTGGCCACGAGATTGCTCAATAGATCTTTTAGAGAGCATCTGTGGAGTTGTTGTTGAAGGCCCATTAAGGTGGTCCAACAACCCAGTGCTTGAGTATCTCAGCTGGCCGATGGCGGCAGAGTTACTATTGGCGATTGTGGGACGAATGGAAGACAAAACAGATGGAATAGAGACAAAGAGGGGGGATGAGGTGGCGATGGAAAGAGTGGTGATGGTGGAAATTGTTGAAGCTGTGACAGTGGTGGAAACAGGGGAAGATACAATTGAACGGACGTGGTTATGCACAGGAGACGTGATATGGATTATGGGAGAGAAGCAGATGGGGCCGGATTACTGAGATGGTGCTCATGCAGCATGAGTAAAAGGTTGGTTGGTAGATCGGGAAGATGTTTCTTCATCCTTGGTTGGGGGTCGTCGTGGATGAGGTTGGGGAGGATGAAGAGGTGGATCTCGTCTGTTGGGATGTGAATGGTGAGGTAGAGATATGTGAGGATGTAGATGGGCTAGAAGAATGGCTGGGTGCGGTGGCACTTTGAGTGACACGGATTCTTTGGCCAGGAGGGGCAGTAGTGTCCGAAAGGCGATGTTTTGGTGCCATGGGTAGAATCGAGTACAGAGATGGATGAGATTTGAGGGCAAGTTATGTAGGAAATGGCAATAAATGTAATGTAGGCGAGTAATATGGCACCGACGAGGAAAGTGGCGCTGGCAAACTATAGGCTGGTGGCGAGTAAAGTGGCGCCGACAAGTAACTAGCGAGTAATCGACAGAGATGGCTTCGACGAGTAATGATGGGCGAATAATAACAGATGGAAAAAAATGACAAAGTGCGAGTAAAGATGGCATTGGCAACTAATGGATCACGAGTTATAATTGGCAAGTGAAGATGGTCTCGACAAGTAATCGGCAAGTAATCAATGTGAGTAATGAGATTGAAAATGAGATAACTCACCCATATATATAGAGAGATTATAACTCACCTAGTGTCATTTTTGGACAGTGGTCTAATCAATGCCAAATCATCAATGCTTGCACTATGCACAAGTCATTTTCCAATTGACTGTTGTTAGATCTATGAGATTTTCTAACTAAAACATCTTGTTGTTTACTAAAAATAATAGTTTTCGTAAAAAATGAGCCTAACTTGGGTTTTGGCTAGAATTTCTCTGGATAGATTTGATCATGCATTGAAGTGCAACACAGGACAATAATGACAAGGATAGTGATTGCCAAAAATAGCAATAGAGCTCTCTACAAACCATTCAGGATATTTCAGGGCCTTTTTTACAAGAGAAATGAGGGAAGATGGTTAGGGCTGGGATTTTCACATAGGCTTTGTACAATGGCAATGATAGTTTATACAAGATGGAATTTCCTATATGCAAGGTTCCGTTAGTACTTTCTAACCTATCTATCCCATTCCTACCTATTCAAAAAATATCACTTATCTACGCTAAGGGGCTGGGGCAACCTCCTAATTCAACTGGGTCAATCTACAAGTAAGTCTAACCTAATTTACCTAGCTCATATAAACCATCTGATCTAAGCTACTTTACACTACTGGCTAACCTATCTTTCTATCTGGTCTACCTAACTACCTAAATCTACTGCTTATGGTCAACTGCTATTCTAATTTAAGGATCGAATATGGGACTTCGATGATTAGCTAGATCTACATCTACCCTAGGGGTCAGACTAAGATTTGCTCGACTAACTATTTGTTTCTATCTAATTTAAATGCTATCTTTCTAGGCTAACTAGGCTAACTACTGCTAACTGACAGATCGGACTAAAATTAACTAACTAAGAAAATCTAATCTAATCTAACTTATCTTATCTTATCTATCTAAGGGTCTCAATCGACAACTACTTTAATCTACGGGGCTTGATCTGTTACCTAAAAGCTAACTAATCTAAAGTCTATTCTAGCAGGTCAAATTTTCTAGATCTAATTGAATTGATCTATCCTAGCTATCGGTCAGAGTTATCTAACTTGAAACTAACTAGGCTAGCAAACCTTCTAGTCTAAAATCAACTTGTTAACAACTGACCTAACTGGCTAAGTAGATCTAATCTAATTTAGCTATCTGATCTAGCTACCTAATTTACTTAGCTATCTTAGATCTAATCGGGACACTAAGAATGTAACTTCTAACTCCTACGGATCTAGATCTAAAATTACCTTGTGTGCCTTGGCATTATATAACATGGCCAATTCTCCCTCAACGAGATCTTTGGTTTTGATATTATAATCATGTCAGGCCTTCCATCATTGTTTCTCTATAGCTAGGGTGTGAAGCGTTAGGAAGCGAGTTTCATGAAGTCGAAAAAGGTTTTCCAATATCCTCTGGTAGATTTCTCTCTGTACTAAGTCATTCGATGATGTTGACTCTCAGACTTGGAAAGACAAACTCAGCAGGCATCACGGGTTCATGTCCATACACCATCTGAAATGGAGTTTGTCCAGTGCTTACTTTGAATGTGGTTCTGAAAGCCCATAAAGTTGCGTGAAACTTATGTTCCTAGGTCGATCACGGAGCTTCGACCATCTTCGTGATAATTCTGTAGAGGATCTTGTTTGACGATTCTGCTTGTCCATTATAGCATGGGTAATAGGGTGTACTCTTCCTATGGACAACCAAATAAGAAAATAATAGGTGAGTGATAGTCTCATTCAGGAAATGCATTCCGCGATCACTCACGAGTTCAAGTGGGCAGCCAAAACAGACTAAGATGTTCTCATACAGAAATTTGACAGCGGAGTTGGCATCAGCCTTTCTCACAGCCTTGGCTTCTACCCAATTGGTCAAGTAGTCGATGGCTACAATAATATATCAAGCTTGGGAGCCAAAGGCAGCTGGACAAATAGGGCCGACATAGTTTATACCCCATTTCTCAAATGGCATTTCAGCCAGTACAAGTCGTAACGACATTCTATCCTTTCCATGGGTTCGGTTGAACCGTTGACACACATCACACCTTTGGACTTGATAGTGAATGTCTTTGAATATTGTGGGCCACCACAGGCTGTGTTGTAGCACTTTCCCATTGGTAGCTTCAACAGCGAAATGCCCTCCTCCTATTTCTTCATGGGCAATGCTTACTACTTGGGACACTTCGTGCGGTAGGATATAGCGACGTATGACGTCTTCATTACAAATGTGATAAAGTTGTCCTGCTATCAATGTGAAAGGGACAAATTTAATAATCAACCTATGTTGTTCTACTTTGTTCATCTCAAGGGGAGGACGTCTCAACATAAGATATCCAAATATATCGGCATAGCTCTACGACGACATCGACATGGAATAATATGGCGTCCAAAAGTTCGTCACCCTCTCTCAAGAACGTTTAGGATCCATGAGAGGTGATCGACCAGATAATGTTGTTTCCCTTTGCGAACGACAATTTTAAAGTTAAACTCTTGGAGAAGCAACAGCCATCGGGTGATCCTTCCGGTTGTGCATGGTCTATTTACTAGATACAATAGGGCTTGGTGATCTATGAAGAAGATGAAGGGATTGGCTAGCAGGTAATGGTGGAATACATACCATGCCATGGCTAGCGCTTCTCGTTCGATGGTGGCATAGTTCATCTCTGCAGGATTCAATTGTCTCCTAGTGAAGTAGATTGGGTAATCCTTCTTGTACTCCCCAAATTGCGTCAGAACACTCCCTATGGCATAGTTAGAGGCATCTGTATGGACGTGAAATTCTACGGTCCAGATAAGGGGTCAAAGGATTTGTGCAGTAACTAAGGCCTTCTTGAGTTTGTGGAAAGCCTCAGTGGCTTTAGTTGTCCATTCTAGTTGGATGGTCATCTTATAGATTAAACGGGCCAGCTTAGCAAAATTCAAGAAAAACCTCCGATAATAATTGCAATGCCCCATAAAGATGTATTCTTCACGTACAATTCCTAGCTCAAGCAAAACAAGTATTATGCTGATCTTGTCAACTTTTGTGGCTATACCATGTCTCGAAACTACATGGCCTAGCACTATCTTGTGCGTGTGACCAGAAATTGGCATTTGGCCAGGTCTAGGGATATGCCGAATAATCGACACTAGATGAACACCTTCTCTAAGCAAGCTAGATGTTGGGCTCTAGAAGAGTGGACACACAAGTCATCCATAAAAATTTCAAGAAACTTTTGAAGAAAATCCTTGAAGGCATAACTCATCACTCGTTGGAAAGTGTTGGGAACTTTGCACACAAATGGCATCACTTTGTAGGCATATGTTCTCCACTTAGTGGAAAATATAGTTTTGTGCTGATCTTCTGGGGCTATTTGCACCTGGTTATAGCCACTAAACCCATCTAGAAATCTATAGGCTTATGCTCCGAATATTCTCTCTAACACATTTTTCGTGAATGATAAAAGAAAATGGTCCTTGTTGGTTACGTTGTTCAACTTCTCGTAGTCCACACAGATTCTAAGTTTCTCGTTTTTCTTAGGTACTGCCATGATAGGTGATACCCAATCAGTGTGTTCCATCTCGTAGATGAATCCTACATCTTCAAGACAAAAGAACAAACTTACAAGGATGGAAAAAGTATCTTTCAATCATAATGGAGATGACAAACCTCTATTTTTCAAAGACAAGCACAAAAGGAGGAGCAAGAATCAACACCAACATTCTCTAAAGACAAAGCTAAAGACAAGGACAAAGATGGAGAAGAGGATAATTCGTCTCATGCCTCTACCTCAAAGATGAAGAAGAAGAAGATTAAGTGATTATTTTGTGGCAAGAAAGGCCATTATGCCACTAATTGTTCCAAGAAGAAGAACCAATTCAAGCAAGCCAACATCTCTAATGAGAAAGAAAATGATGCAAATGCAAGTGAAGAAGAAGGTGCTCTTATGGTATCAAGGTTCTCCTCTTCACCCTTTGAGATGGATGGATCATGGTATATTGATAGTGGAGCATCATCTCATATGTGTAGCTCCAAGGAATCTTTCTCATCTATTATGCCTTATGAAGGAGTCAAAAAGTCTATATACACTGCAAATGATCACGAATGCAAAATTGAAGGAGTGAAGCATTCTTACCAAAGGATTTTCGGGGAGAGGCCATCAATTGTGTAAATTATCTTTGCAATAGACTCCCTCATCTTGCTCTTGGAGGGAAGACACCCAAGAAGAAGCCTAAGGTTGATCAACTTAGAATCTTTGGAAGTATTTGCTTTGCACATATTCCCTTGGAAACTAGGAAGGAAGATGGTCCAAGCTCAAGCAAAGGGATCATGGTTGCATACTCATCCACCACGAATGCCTCTAGAGTCTTTATATTCTCTACCTCAAAGATGATTGAGAGTAGATATGTCACTTTTCGTGAAGACCAAAAATTCACCTTGGAAGGGGCCAAGATCAAGGCATCTCAAGATGCATTACCTTCTATCAAGAAGTAATGTGGTTGAGATTTGAGGAGGAGTCTCCTCAGGTATTCTCACCAAGGAGATCTTTGAGAGAGATCCAAGCCCAGGAGGCTCTCTTATATTGATAAAGGAAAGCAAGTGGACCTTGATTCTGTGAAAATTAGCAAGAGCTAACTTGATCAAACATTGTAAAATCATAATGACTCATCCATACAGATCTAGTTTTGGTTTATAAAATTCAAATTGATGCATAATTTGACTCATACACCCAAATTTAGAGATTTTTAGTGCAAATTCAAGCTTTTTCTATAGAGATTCTTTTCCCATAATTTGTTCTTGGATTAGAGGATCCAAATAATTAATTTGAAGCTTGATTCAGGTGCATTAAATGTGATTCTCTAATTTTTTGAGTGTATGTTGAAGTTGAGAGAGAAATTGCCAAAAATCATAGATTAAGGAGTGACATGCAAGGTGAGAGGATGAAGTTTAGAAGCATCAATTTGCTAGAAAACATCCTTGGATCAGTCCTCCGAGTGAAACCTTTGAGAGTTTCTAGTGCATTTATAGCATCTATGCAAATCTTTTGTAGAATTTGACATAGGTTGGCTTCAATTGAGAGTTCTAGAAAAGAGATTGAGATCCAAGTCACATTGTTCAACCCTACTCAATATGTTTGAGTGTTTGTGAGGCTTGAAAAGAGTCATTGAGATGTTTATGACAAATGTGTAGAGAGAGATCCAATTTTCTAAGAGTTCTTTTGTAGAGGGCAAGATCTAGAAGCTTATTTTGTGTTGGTATTGGTGGATAGTTTGTCTTCTCCTAGGTGATCAAATCTTTGTAAGTGGCATTAGCTCTTTGAAGCATTGTGATCAAACCATTTCAAATCCATTCCAAATCTCAAGAAGTGAGATTCTTTCAAAAAAAGGGATTCCAAAAGGGGTGATTGGATCTTATTATTATGTGTGAATCAATTGTACATGTCAAGTTTGTGTGATCTAGTGTAGATCCTATGTTTTATGAAAAATTGGTGGTATATTTTGTTGTCAAATCTATCAAATTCATTCAAGATCTCAATAGTGAGATTATTTGGGTCAAGAGTAAGTCCAAAATAAGTAATTAAGTTTGATTTTCATGTATGTAAGACAAAACCCAGCTTTTGTTCAAGAATCTCAAGTGTTGAGAGAACTAGACAAGTGAAAAGGAAGATCTAGATTTCAAATCTTTTCATATCCATTTCAACTCTCAAAAGAAAGATTAATTGGTATTTGTTGAGTCCAATAGGAGTTTGGATCTTATTTCTTTTGTGAGTTTAATCAAATATTGTGTGCTTTTGTCTTAGTGATCAAAGCAAAGTTTCCAAGTGACTAGTCATAAGTGTGAAGATTGATTCTTTAGTTTGTGAACTAGATCTTTTGTAGATCCTTCTAGATTATTAAATATGTTCAAATCTAGTCTCTTGAGAGTCACAAATTACATTTGTAGAATCAATTTTCAAGTTTTGTTTCACATCGCATCAATAGGTGGCATCCTATTGAAGGCAAGTAAGGTTCCTAAGTGCAACCTTTGTGGCAAGGGAGGATATGTTTTCTCAAGATGATACAAAAAGAAGAACAATCCATCCAAGGAGAACCAAAGCAAGGGGGCCAAGGTGAAGGATGGAGCTTCAAGTTCGAAATGCAAATACAAGAAGGACAAATCCAAGGAAAAGTGTTTCCTTTGTGGAAAGGTGAATGAGACTTGGAGTCTCACAAGGACTTGTAAGATTTGTCTTCAAGAATCCATCACAACAAATCAAATCTTTTGAAATTTATCATTTGGAAGTGCACTGTTTGGTTCAAGATGCAAAGATAGATGTGACTTTCATGAAAGTAACTTGAATTTATTCCATGTCCTTGGAAAGTATTTTGCTTGGAACTTTAGATAATTTTAAACTTAATGTTATGACAATCAAGAATAAGGAGACGCAATCACAAAATAAAAATAGTTTTATTTATGCTCTCATGTCAATTTATGAAGAACTATTTTGCTTTGAAGAAATTTTTGTATCTCAAAGGTGGATTAAGGCAATACTAGTTGAGTGTGATGCCTTTAAAGATAGCAAGTATGTTTTCCTTGTAAGCTTACATTAGATTTGAAGTCATGGAAATGGAAATGTCTTCATAATGTAGGATTTTTTGGTTTCAATAAGATCATGAATGATGTGTTCATTCATAAAGATGAAATTGTAAGTTTTCAATCTTAAAAGCAAGTTGTAAACTTCTTATGAGAATAAGTGAAGCATCCAAAATAGACACTTATATCCATAAGCAAGTAGTTAGCCTTATTGAGATGGATATACCTTTTGATTCCAATATTAGAAAAATCATGCCAAGTTGTGGTGATTTTTGGACTTATGTTTCTAGCATAAGTAATCTTGATCATTATAGGGAGTGCATATTGTATGGTCATGGTTGTTATGATCATTATGAGACATGGAGGTCTCAAATTTCCATCAAGAAGGAGCACCATGAAGAGGATCTTAAAGAGTCATCTCAAGGTTCAAGTGTGCCAAGGATTGAGGAGGAGAGACCTTCTCAAGTTGTGATTCCAAAAAGAAACTCAAGAAACATGGCTGAGCCCATGTGGCTCACATTTCAAGGGAAAGAGGATCATATATCATGTGGTATACATCTCATACTTCTCTTATGTCATTTGACAAATCAATTTGCTTTAGTAAAATCATTGCATCTCAAAATTGGAGTAAAGCCATACTAGTTGAGTATGTAGTCTCTTTTGAGAACATAGAATATGTTCTTAAAAGTTTGAAATTGATTTTAAATCAATCAGAAAGCAAATGGTTATTTCATCAAATGTATGCTCTTGACTCATGCAAGAGCAAAAGTGATTTGTTCACTCATAGTTTGAAAATTTGTCTTTTTTCAAGTACTGAGGCAAATTGCAAAGTCTTTATGAGAGTAAGTGAATCATCTTCTAAATACACCTATCTCCATAATGAAGTATTTAGCCTCATTAGATCTGAAATCAGCATGGTAAACAAGCTTGAAGATATGATGCAAACACTTTGTTATTATAGCATGCATAGTCTTGCCAATTGGATGAGTCTAAATCTCTAGATTGTGGTAACATGATATTGGATCTTTGTGGTCCTAATAAGTCAGAAAGAAATCTTTATTTCCTCATGGAGGAGCATGCACATGAAGGAGGAGCAAGCCTCAAGGTCAAGCATCTACATGAAATTTGGAAGGAATCAATTTTGGAGGTGCTAGGATGGTGCAAAGCTCTCAAGTTCATCAAAGATGTCAACATCAAAGAAGCACTATCATAAATATGGTGATCTCGGATCAACATCAAGCTCATTGGCTGATCTTTACACCTTTTGAACCAGCAAAGACCAATTAAGTCTTCTCACATGTGTGGAATAGGCTGGAAAAGTTGGGTTTGTACTTCTAGAAGAGTTTTCACTAGTTCTCTATATAGTAGAAAGATGGACTAAAAGTGCTCAAAATAGAAGGTTTTGTCCAAGTGTCAATTTTGCATGATGAATCATCATGTGACAAAGGACCCTCACACATGTGAGATTGAAGGGATGATCAGTACCATGAGCTCTCACTTTTTGTATTTATAGAGCCACATTTGGCCATAATCAACAAGCAACACCAATCTTGGTCTTGGAGGCAGATTCTTGTCAATTTTATCTCATGTCTTGATTTCTTTTGAATGTTTTGAGCTTCTATCATATTGTACTTTGTTTTTAGGTTGGAATTTGTACTCTGACAACTTGTCACACGTGTGAAACTAGCAAGTACAATTCCCTTTCATTTATGATTGTTCTTGCTAGATTTTCTCATGTAGAATTGATCTAGATTCAACTAATCTTGTTTAGATTGGTAGATCAATCGTATCTAACATCCAATCACTCTTGTGGATCATTTTAGGATCCATTATTGGTCCAATTTTGCAAGTTTTCATAGATTCCACCAATTATGTCTTTTTATATCACATGAAGAGCCAAAGAATTTCCAAGATGCACTCCATACCAAGGAGTGGTACATGGCAATGAAGCAAGAATATGATGCATTGGTCACCAACAATACTTAGGAGCTTGTGGATCCTCCATCCAACAAGCATATTATTGGTTGCAAGCGGGTATTTTGAATCAAGTACAACCATGATGGCACCATCAACAAGTACAAAGCAAAACTATGTGCAAAAGTATTTGCTCAAATCCAAGGCCTTGATTATGAAGAGACCTTTGCACCTGTTGCAAAGATGGTGACAATAAGGATCATCAACCTATTTATTGATTTCTATTTCAAATGGAAGGTGTTCCAATTGGATGTCTCCAATCCTTTTCTAAATAGATATGTTGAGGAGGAGATCTATATGGAGCAACCTCAAGGATTCATCAAGGATGAGTCCAAAGTTTTTTTGCTTTTCAAAAGTCTTAATGGACTCAAGCAAGCACCAAGATCATGGTATGCTAGACTCAACTCTTTTCTTATCTTACTAGGATTTATCCTTAGTGACTATGATCCTTTCATGTATCTAAAGCTTTTTGCTAGTGATCTTGTCATTCTTCTCATTTATGTCGATGACATTATCCTTCGTAGAAGTTGCATCAAATTAGTTGAAGAGACTAAAGTTTCACTTGAAGGTGAGTTTAAAATGCAAGATCTAGGAAAGATCCACTACATATTAGGCCTAGAGATCCACTTTTGTCAAGATTATGCTTTTATATGTCAATCTAGATATGCTCTATCAATGTTAAAAAATTTTCATATGGAGAATTGTAAGAGCATAGACACACCTATGGAGAAACATGTAAAAGATCCTATTAAGGTAGATGAAAGATCCTTCGAGGACATCATCCTTTTTAGGAGTCTTATTGGCTCCTTGATTTGGCTTACCATCACTAGACCCGACTTGAGCTATTGTGTGCACAAGTTGAGTCAATCTATGCAAGAACCAAAGATCCACCACTGGAAGTTGGTCAAGAGAGTGATAAGGTACACATCTTCAACACATGATTATGGTTTGCTCTACAAAAGTGAAGATCTATCCATTATTGGCTACTCAGACTTGGATGTTGCTAGTGACAAGGTGGATCAAAAGTCCACAATTGCATATACTATATATTTTGGTGGAAATCTCATATCTTGGCTTTCCAAGAAGCAAGATACTACTTCTCTCTCATCATATGAGGCCGATTATAAAGCACTCACTACAACAAAAAAAGAAGTGCTTTGGTGCAAGAGATTACTATTGGAGCTCAAATGCATCAAGGAGGAGGATTTGCCATTGATCAAATGTGATAACAACTCGTCCCAAGCCCTTGCCAGCACTCCAATTTTTGATGCAAGGAACAAGAACATCAAAGTTGACACCACTTTGTGAGAGAGAAACTTATTGGAGGAGAGATCTACTTGGAGGATATTGATACATCTTCATGTATTGCCAATCTACTCATGAAACTATTGAGCAAGAGTTCCTTCATCAAGCATAGATCTAATCTTGGCTTGATTCCAAGATGAATGCTTAAATTAGAATAGATAACTTTTTAGGAGTGTTAAAAATCAAAAAGCTATTTATTTTGACTGTAGGGGTTTGATTAATTTTTTTCATCAAGCATCTATGTGTGAGTAGTTGATAGGGCCAATTTTGGCTTAGGAGACAAAATATTCAAAACACATGTAAAGTCATGATTTGGCCAAAAGTGATTTGTGTCTAGATCGAGCTAGTTAGGCTCACTACAAGTGTCAAGATTAGGTTTGATGAGTGACTAAGGTCAAAGTGTTGGCATGAAATCAAGGGTCCAATCATAAGTGAAGATTTCATTAGAAGGGTCCAATCAAACTAAGAGGGCCATGAGTCACTCATCCAATAGGAATCAAGAGGTGATAGAAATGGGGTCCAATAGGAATTGAGCATGGACTATCTCGAGTTAGTACTACTACGATGAATCCCTTCATTATGTACTTAGTTTTTTGAGATCAATGTGAGATTGTGTGATTCTAGTCATTATTGGTTTCTCTCTCTACCTGAGGCCTTTTACTTGCTTTCTCTCTCCACCCAAGAGCAAGGTGTTTTGGTACTTAGTTTTTTTCATGCAAGAGTCCCCACACGTGTGAGAGCACTTGAATGATAGTTTTATGCATGTAGATTTGTGCTCTCACCATTGAATTGAGTGTTTGATGTTGATTATCAATCTACACTTGATTTAGGTGCAATCACAAAGCCTTAGGAGATCAAATCACACTTTGTGACATTCACGTGAAAATTCCACATCTTTCTCCTCTCTCTAGAGCCATTGCCCTAATATAGTGACTACTTAGTCAAAACTAGCTATATTGGCCAAAATTGCCAATGCACATTAAAAGTGAACTATTTGTATCTACAAATGACCAAATTGTGAGAAATTGGCAAAAATCTAACTTGGTATTTTTTATGATAGTTAATATACTCAGTCGGCATGCTATTTAATAGTACGGCCATAGCATCATCTTCGGAAACATTAGAACCAATTCCAGCAAGCTGATTCATTATTGACTTCATACGATTCACGTGATCATTTAAGCTCATTCCACTTTCTAGCTTTAGAGCAAAAAATTGCTGCTTAAGAAGAATTTTATCATTTTTAGAACGTGCTCCAAATATAGCTTCCAATGATTGTCATATTTCACGAGCAGTCTTAGAAAGGTCTAAATGATGATTTTGAGAATCGGCCAAACCAAAACCAATGTAAGCAGCAGCTCTCTTCTCACGCAAATCAATACTAGAAGAGTCACCAGAATCTTCTTGCTTAACTTTGGAACCGTCCACAAGATCCCACAAATTTTTCTCAGTCAATAATAATCTCATCTTGACTTGCCATGTATGAAAGTTCTTACCGTCAAATTTATCAAATGAAGTTCTTTGGTCCATTATAGCCAACTTCAATGACGTAAATGAATGATCAATTTAGTCTCAAAAATTTTCTGCAAGTGTTTTACTTAGCTAATTAATGATAAGTGCACGTAACCGAGGGAAAGGGCATAAGACGTCACCTCGACTAGGCTTATCACTTGGTTAGTTCGTAAAACCAATTTGACCTCTTAATTCCTTGAAAAACATCCACTTCATTTTATATATGTTCTGTACTTAGCATGACAATCAATTACTAGCTTTTGATCAGCTTTTAGCAAGTTTTACATTGACATTTTTCTGTAAAGTTTATGTTGTCCCTAATGAAAAATGGGGTCTTTGCACTAAAAACTTAATAAGTTTTTCTGCCGATTTCCGAATCACTAGATTTATAGTTCAAAACGAAGCTTAGACATTGTATAACTGTCCTGTATAGTTTTTGTTTCGATAGAAACAGATTTTATATGCACAATTAAGCCTTTGTTTTGCATTATACTCCGATTTTCATACAGTGGGTCTGTCTTAAAACTGTAAGACAGCCCTTAGGACCCATCCTTTATAATTTTAAAAAAATGTCTTTAAAAACTTTGCGAAAAGACCATCAAACATTTACCATTCAAATATTCTCGGGCACCCGAATTCTTCCTCGGGCCCTTCTCTCTCACTCAGCCAACGGCCCCTCCATCTCCTTCGCTGGATCGCTACAGCATCGGCCTGCTGCACATGTGCTTGGATCAGCAAACCTGCAAGGAGCACGAGGAGCATGTGATTTCGGATCAGAAGAGCGGATGTCTCCTTCCTGCTGGATCGCGCTATCTCTGCACACTCCCTATCTTCTTCCTTCGACCTTCAAGTAGCCGTTCAAATTGGGATCTGTTTCATTTTCACAGAGAGATCTGGATCGCGACTGTTGCTACTGCTCCTTCTGTACACGGTTTGGATCGCGCTACCCTCAGACCATCAAACAGAATCATGTTCTGTCAGATCTAAAATGCATTGCTAAACAAGCATTTAAGCCATGCTTCAGCGTTCATTTCACAGCCAACAGCCTCCTCTCAACGGCTGTCAACAGACTGCACACACTACCATCTTCAGGCTTCGACGTTCTGCAAGAGAGTTTAGTCAGTCTCAGAGTATACGACCCCTATGCTGATTTTTGGAATATTGCAGACTAGAATCCTCAAGCACAGGACCAGTGAGCATTCCTCTAGATCTAGATCTATAGTATTGCTCCAACACGCCGTAGGTGAACTTCCTTGGCAAATCATACATGTAAATCTTCAAATCATTCTTGGATTTCCTCAGCCAGTATGAGTCTGCAGGAATTGCTTTGATTGTTGAATAATGATTGCTTTCATGTCACCCAGGCGGCAGACCAGCAAATCTCCCTAGAGACAAATACAAGATAGGTCACGACTATTGTAATGATATTTCAATCAAAGCAGCTTGGGCAATACACACTCATAATCTGCTCAACAATTTGACAAGCATATGGATGTCTCTCTCATTTTCTTTATTCTATTATGCACACAAGCAAAATCATCCTATTTCTTTATACAGAAACAAAAATCAAAGAATGAATCTCTGTTTATTAACAAAACTGAAAACTTTCTGCATTTTAAAATATCTCAGCAAATAAAATGTTATCAAAACTTTTTACCAGGATCATTCAGGTGTTAGCCATAGATGGCTCTGATACAATGTGTGTGAAATCAAAGCATGCACATAAGCAATCACATAGGACAAGAGGAGAGAGAGAGAACTCCATTGCTCTATATCCTTAAACTTGCACACTACAATCTGAGAGGAATTACAGTACGTGAGAGGGAGGTAGAGTTTACACCTCTTCATAAAAGACCTCAGCCCATTTCACATTGGGATAGGCCCAAAATATATCAAACTTGACTTTAGGCACATTTGGCCTTTACCACATTTATCTATTACATTTCAAGTATGTCTATAAATAACAAAGTGGCATTGCCCATTAATAGTAATTCTAAGAGACTACTCTCGTGTATTTAATGAGAAGGCCTTTTTTTTTTCCACTCCTAGTTAAAAAAGAAAAAGCAATGAAAAAATAAGCTTATATTGGATTGAAATTTTTGAAATCAATTGTTTAGAGATATTTAAATATTTTGTCCTTGGTTTATTTGCATTAGCTCTAAGTGAAACTTATTGGAATGTGATTTAACACCCAAGGCGAACTACCACATAGGACCATTAGCGAGATAATTAATCTTAATTAGCAAACTTGTTCAGACAAGCAAAGATCTCTTTTTTAGTCCCAAACGGACCCTAAGTATATTCATCAATTAACATATATGCAATCTTTATTTTTACACTGCCAAAGTATATATGAAAGCATATTTAAAAAGAAATCTTAGAACTTAATCTTGAATTTTGTTCGAGCATTGTCAATTAACATATCATTGACTCATTGTTATTGTATGGAAGTCACAATTTTTTTTTTTAAATTAGTTTTTAAAAAAATTTAATCTAATCAAAATTGGTAAATGCAGTGGTTGTTGGTCTACTCATACTCAATCAATTTGGCCTTCTATCAGCACCGCTAAAGGCAATTCGGATATGCCTTTCAACCACATGTGGAATTTTTTCATGCTTTTGTATGAGTTTGAGAAAAAGAGAAAAAGTATTAAATGAGAAAAAAATGACTAAAGAGGAAATAGATATTGCAAAAAAAAATGAAGAGACCTATTCACAAAAATCAAATCTCAACAATGAAATGGTAAAATATCCTCGAAAATTTGTGAATAAAATAGAGAATGATTATCCTATGATCTCACAAGTTTCAACATTTCCTTATGCAAACAATGGCGTATTATCACTTGGAACAAGACGACCAACTTTCAACCAAAACATTTTTGACCAAGTAACAATGCCTTCCAACAACATCAATCATAACTTGTTTGGCCAAGTACCAATGCCTTCCAAGAACATCAATCAAAACATTTTCAGTCATCTACCAAAGTTGTACAACAACATCAATAAAAAAAAATTCAGCTACATCCCATCTCTTTCTAAAAATTTAAACCAAGTGTTTGGTAGCGACTATGGAGAAGAAAATATGCACTTTCACCAAGAAGGATTGAATAGCATCTTGCAACCACAAGTTGTGATGCAAAATCCCATTCAAGGAAGAAATAGAAGACAACTACAAAGTATCAACTCACCATCGATGATTGGACCACAAGCTATCAATTTTCCATTGTTTATTGGACCACAAGCATTCAGATCACCATTGATGATTGGATCACCTACCAACGACGTGGTAAAAAAGAGTATTTCATGGGAAGAAGAGTGAAATTTTTTAGAATCTAATTGACTCTAGGATTGTTTGATTCATAATTTTTATGCATATAATATGAAATGATTTTGAGAAAATATAAGTCAAAACTTTTGAACAATCTAAAATAAAAAGCTCTCTTTCATGCTTCAAATAATCTATGATAGCTTTGATACACTCAATATAACAATGATGACATAACATTAAAAATTCAATCTATATAAAAAATTATTATGATTTTGTTAATATTTTTTTATTGGATATCATCAACTAAGTATAAAATATTGTAGAAATGGATCTTGTAGGATTTATTTAGATGAAAAAGAAAGAAACTATGATGCATTACATGGTCTAACTTGCTTGTATTTAGCAAAAACCCATGCCAAATTCATGCAAAGAATAACTACTCCCATAATATTTTTATTTTTTAATCAATGAGACAAAGTACACCTATTTTCAAGCTTCATTATACATCTATCTTGATATGTATTGAACATATTGTTTACTATTCTAGCAATAAGAAAACTTAACGCCTTTAATATCTCGCATAAATTTATGACTTGGCATAATCTAAGCAACACAAAAAATGATTATTTTGGAGAATATCCCAAAGTAGCTTGTTGCAATAAGTCTCGTAAGGTTATTTACACATGCTTGTTAGACTCGGATTCACATAAATTAGTGCTATAAAAGCAAGAAGTAGCCTTATTTGGTTCTATCATGCCCACGACTGATCTCGGATTGTTTATTTTGCTGGAGGTCAGTAGGTCTACCTCGACCCGTAAGTTAATTATGATTGTAAGGGATTTGGGGCCCTCATGTGGTTATGGTCATAATTAAAACTCATGATGGTGGATTATTATGAGTCTATCAGTGAGTCATAGGGGAACTGGATGATGTGGCCCAGATAGGTCGCATAGGTGTCCAGTGAGGTGTCACGGTGCACTACTAATGGTGCACGGGCCTTGGAGGGTATAATTATACCCATTGATTTTCTGTTTAGTTGCTACATGCTGCTGGTGTGATTCCTCCTTCCCTTGTGATAGATTAATCCATAGCTTGGGGACTAGATCTGTGAGATCTAGGTTTGGTTGGATTCGTGTTATGCCCATATTCAGCTAAGGATATAGAATAGTCCTAATATGGTAGACCGGCCCTCTAGTGTTCGAGATTATTGGTCACGCTGAGATATAATTCCACATCGGGGCCTGTTGGTGACTAATGACCTTGAGAGGACCCAAACACACTCATTGAGAGATATGGATTAATGCATGTACATGTGACTGATATAGGCAGGAGGAATGCATGAAGAGGTGTGATCTATTTATAATTGACCCGCATGGGGATTGCAAGGGTTCATGCACAAGATCCCACTCTCTACATATTGTGGTAGTGATTATTCCGTCGACAGCTTGGTCTAGGTTACGAGTTGGGCTCTTCTCCTCTTGCTATCACATGGCATGACGTGGGGGATAGATCCAAGAGGATTCTTCAAGAGCGATCTAGGATTGGTTGGGTGGTTTTGCTCCATAGTCTCTCTTCTTGTGTTTTCCTATCCTCATCTTAGGAGTTTTCCCTAGTGGTCTTTACATTGCTATTAGAGCCCGACTAAGATGCGCGATCTTGGATGGGAATGGAGACGAGATCTACATCGACTTGGAAGTATGGAGCACTTGGAGTAACATCCCGATTGGAGTGCTAATTGGAGTGCTATTTTCTCAAGGGAATTGGATTCACTAATTCCGTTGTGGAGCATACTTTTCGAAATTGGTAGAGTGCACTTTTACATGGGTGATTTTGGTAAAGATGCAGAGAATTAGTTTGAAATCATTTTTAATTCCTTGTTTTTTGAGAAAATTTTCAATTGATGTGAATGATCTACTTTGATGGATCTGGCTGCTTGTTTTATATTCAAGTCCTGCTTGGTTTAAATGCTGAATGACTTGCATGTTTTTCCAATTGTCCTGAATCTGGTTTTGTAACTTTTGTTCATTGACAAATTGATTGTGATCAATTTATCCAGAATAGTGAACTGAAAGTGATAGAATTACTTTTTTGTTTCTGTTTGAACCTGTAAGTTTTATGGGTAAGCGGCATAGGAATCTTGTTTTTTTGGAACAATATGTCATACTGTTGTAATTCCTACGAAAGATTTTTGTTTCAGAGATTAGGAATCTTGGTTGAGCGAGTTGAATTGAAGCAAAAACAAAGCCTGGAATTGGGAAGGCTGCCACACAGCTATTTGCTACCTGGATTTATTAAGTCAGACTTGTCTGTGACTAACAACGAGTTTGAATGAATCCTGTTGTTTGAGCTGGTAGCTGGCCGATTCTGAGGCTTGAGGGCTTGCTGAAGAACTGATGAAGCAGTTCTAAAAGCGATGGCTGGTTTTCCTGCATTGCCTATCTTTTCAATGTTGGTATTGATTAGGCGCAGATGATACAACTCTTCCGTGGAGCGCTGAGATATCAGTGTCAGGAAAACTCACCCTGCCATGCTCTGAGGAAGCAGATTTTGCCCTGTAAACTACGATGGTGGATGTGTTGTAGGAACCCAATTGGCTGGAGCTGATTGATTGACAGGATGGCGCGCGATTCTGTTTGCTAAGTTGCTAATGTGTCAGAGAGAGGAGGATGTATTCATAGGCTTGGCATGAGGTTTTTTTTTAAGTTAACTTCTTGCTTTTGCTTTTCCCGCGTGCGTGGTGAGAAGGGGCCTCTGACCATTTTGTGATTGCATGTCTTCAGTTGTTCCCTGAGTAGATTGCGTGTCGGTAGCCTTATGATTGCATTGACGTCATAGTTTTTTTTTGCAAAGGGTTTTGATGCATTTTGACCAATGCATGGCTATTTACAACAATACTGGTTGTTGCATAGCCCGCAGTAGTGAAGGTCTTTGCAAAATTAGATGTGATCAAAACAATGGTCAATTCGGTAAGAGGATTTTTGTGAATCTACCTAAATCAACAGTTGAGAATTAACTTAACTATTCTCATGACCTTAATTGGGAGAAACTTTGGAGAATAATTTTATTATTGGCCCTCCCTTACAAGCAGGGTCCTTCGTAATCATATCAAACATTGATGTGCTTGTGTTCGAAATTAATTTTTGAAATTTTTATTTTAATTTATTTTTTTCTATTCTTGTTAATTTTTAAAGCTGCCACATATTTTAAAAATCCTTAACTGAAAGGTTACCCTATTTTTGGGGAGTTAATCAGGTAAATTGGCTAAATTCGTTTTAGGGATAAATCTCTATGCGATGGTTGTGTCGTGTTAGAGGCGCGTGGATTCTCTCGTCTTCTCTCATGGCTTCTTGCATGCGTTCTCTTGGCTTCCTGCGTGCACAACTGAATGGCATCTGGAATAATCTTTTTAAAATATGTGAGATGAATATATCTTCCTCTTGGCGGCCCTTTGAAATTTCGTACATACATAGGAGCTGCTGGTAATTTTGTTTTGAATGCAAATCTTATGTACTGATGTGCAACAAGTCTACGTGCTTTTGAAAATGAAGATTTCTGGGTTTTTAATCTGAGCTTTCTATAGTATCCTTCTGGACTGGAGTGGACTGATTTCTTTGTAAGATTGGTCAATAGAAACAACACTTACTCTTGAGGAGTATGGGTTAAAATCAAGAGTGCTCGCTATATCCATTGAAAACTACCGCATATTTCAGATCAATTAAAAAATTATGCTTTCTGAAGGTTGACGTTGGGAAAGTCTTCCACATTAAAAGAAAAAACTGTACTCAAGCATCTGCAGACCATAAACTGTAGCAGAATAACATCCACTAGATAAATAAAATAATGCCTATGAGATCCATAGGTTCTCAATTAAAATACTGGAGGAGTAAAGATATTCAAAACACTGATTTGAACTCTTACTCAATTAATAGATTAAGAATTAATCGAAATCTTTCCACTAAGAAAATACTGGATTTAGGCTCCAAATAGGATTCTCTGACTGAAGTGCAAGATTTAAGTTCTATAAACCACTGGTAATTAGAAATGACAATCATCTTCAACTACAAAAAACTTTAGATTACAATCTAGAATCAACCCAAAGTCCCGTTGCATATCAATTCAGTTATTATTCTTGGATTCATTATGATTCGTTATCCAATTGAGCGCTCTGCAATACAATCACTAATGAGCTGAGTCTATTCCTTAACTAAAGATTAATCTATCCCAAGAATAATGTATATCCAATGCACATAATTTTAACTGATGAATCCAAATGATTCACTAATCATGCGTCTTACAAGCAATATAAATCAAAACCATCAGTTTCTGGTGAATCCACATCAAATCGATCGTTTTACCAATTAACTTCATCTAGGGGTAGTCAAGTACTCAAGTTAATTGCCAATGATTCAAAAATCTCAAGTGTCAAGGTGAAGAATTCAATTATACTAGTATGACACCACATTTAGATCCTTACCAAATCATTTATAAGTTAATCCATAAATCTTCCTTTCAAAGATTTGTTAACTCTACAAGTATTTGTCAAAAAATACTTGATCATATGCTTATGTTCACCGACTAGGTTAAGTGCACCAAATAACCCTAGTAACCAGGAATACACAGTAGATTCATACAAGATTAATCGTGCACATATGTGAATAATCTCACTATGACCCAGTACATAAACACATTTTTATCTGGCAGATTCTTCCAGAATCCACATATGTTACTCACATATCTCATTGAGATCTTATAACTCAGCTAAAAAAGATTTTTTATATCTCATGAGTAAATAACATATCCAGAAAATCTCTGAGACAAATAAAATTCAATCTCAACAATTTTCCAGTCCAACTTACCTCTAATTACATGATTTCATCCACTCAATCAACCCCTCTCTGATCCTAGTACCCAAACTAAGATTAGGTTGATCCAATACAAAACTCTCAGACTTAAATTTGATCAAACTTACTTCTATTTCAACCAAAATGGAATTAGTAACCTTTGACCATTCATTGTACTACTTATAGATAATGTTTCAACTTTCAAACATGTTCTAGATCCAGATTGTTCAAAAAATCCCTAGAAAATTTCTCTTATTCGAAAAGTTCCAATTAGGTATCTTACTCTGAATCTATTTGAAATTACTTGTAGACCAAATCTCATTTCTATACCACAGTTGGTTTTCTTCCGAAAACTATGCAACCTATAGATTTCCAAATAGAATTTTATCCCACCACTTCACCCCTCCTTTTAAAAAAATTTACAATTTCAATAAAAGTTAACTGGAAAGATGATATATGAAAATATTGAAATCCATGAAAAGTCAGTAATAAGTGCATTCCACAAAAGGATTCACTCTATTACAATCAGGACTTTTCGTTCAAATATTTCCAACCTGAGTGACAGAAACTACCATTCCATCGAAATCCAATTATGCAACATAGATATCCAAGGTTTAAGACATTGAAACACTTTGACCTTAAAATTTATCTAAATTCCAAGTCTATTCACATAAGTAGTAATTTATATGACATAACAGTCTTTCAGAAGAATAACTTTATGCTGGAAAGAATCATATAAATCAGTTTGATGTTTTATGTTAGAGAAATTACTAAGAAGTAAAGGATTAATTAAGAAAGCAAGAAATAGATTTGAGGGCCTCTGTTTTGTAAATAATAAATACCACATTGGGATCTAGTTTAAACCTCAAAATTTCTCAAAATACCCCACATTTGATCAAACAGTTTTATTTTTTCCATATCACGATTAGGTACTAAAACACACCATTGATCTTCAGATTTTTACAGTCCTAGAATTTCCTTTCCAAAATTACTAATGTCCCATACCATCAACTTTTCTTTCCAGAAAACTCTTAATCGCCTCATTTGATATTCTAGAGATCCTCCGATCATTTATAATATCTCTTGTTCCCAAACACTGGAGGATCTATTTATTCGGATGATTATCATGCCAATCAGATGGATAACACAAATTCACACCTGATCCAGTGATCTAAACAGAAGAATTAGCATGGTTCACTTTACATTTTGATCTTTTCTCGTTAATGATAAGCTTCGAAACCCTATTGATGCATCAAATATAGGGACAAGCTTCTGTCAATGTAATCCATGTACCAGATTCTACTTCTAACATCACAATTGACATCCAAAACTACGGATAACTCAATAGTTACAAAGATATAAGTTATGAATTCAACTAATGCTAAAAACAGTATGGAATCTTCATGAAATGATGGACTTCACGAGCATAGTTACAAAGATCTGTAATTCTTGAAGCCTAGATTGGCATACATTTATTGTGATTTAGAACTAGAATTATGTAGTATGTTCATAGTTAAAGCACATCAAATGCAAAACTCTTAAGATTCTGACTTGTAGATCAGATTGAGA
Source organism: Diphasiastrum complanatum (assembly GCA_029204225.1). Classification (NCBI taxonomy): domain Eukaryota; kingdom Viridiplantae; phylum Streptophyta; class Lycopodiopsida; order Lycopodiales; family Lycopodiaceae; genus Diphasiastrum; species Diphasiastrum complanatum. Next base: position 41,183,955 of record CM055100.1, on the reverse strand, counting down.
CGGTACTGCTTGATTCACGCATTTGTAAAGAGGTATAATAGCAACTGCCCGATATATTATTGAAGAAAAAGTGATATGGGCTTTAAATATAGCTAGCCTGTGTGTTTTGTTTTTCATTCAGAAGTAAAAGCATTTTTGCTCAAACTGAAGGCCCAGGGAGTTGGGACAGATTTCAGCACTGAATAGCCTTCAACATAACTTGGAAAGCTAGTTTGTTTTTGTTGGAAAAATTTAAGCAATAGACCTTTTGGATAACGAACTTAAATTGTTCCTAACGTGCAAACATGTTAGCGTACATTCTAAGGATCGAAAAAAGAATGAAGATTCGAAGAAGTCTGAGCATAAGCGAAAGAGCATATGGAAAAGAGAAGTATCAGATTTAAGTAAGAAATTCGATGAACTCAAAGTTTAGCTCCTTCAGCCTAAGAATAAGAGAAGAACTACTACCATAATTGGTAAGTCAAACATATGTTGTACCAGATGCAAACAAGAAGGACATCATCACACAGAGTGCAAGAACGGAGTGTAGGTTGTTTATATTGAGGAAGTTGAAGAATAAACTTCAGATTTGGCATATCTTAAGTGACAAAATTTCCAAATTTCACACGTGTAAGGAATGTCCACAAGTATGATGGATCTAATTAAGCTTTGTGATTAGCACAATAACCTGATTCTAGATTGATTAGCAAGATCTAGTTCAGAAGAAATGGCTTAACCACAATCTAGCATGCTAAGCAACTAAATATGATAGCAATGAATCAATAATTAGCAAAAGTACAAGATATCAGTGTATAAGCATTAGCTTCAACACGAGTTAGAGAGAGAAAGATAGAGAGATAACAAGCAAAATAGTTTAGATCCAAAATGGCATGAGGTAGTTACAAAACTTTGGTTCTTCATCATTGATTGTGAGGAGAGCTACACATATTTATGGAGTTTGAGGTAGCTCGAGGTAGAACCACATCCATTCATTACAAAATGACATCTAAAGTGACATCTAGAGTCTGTGACATTTGTCACTTGCCATGCATGAAATTCTACCAACTTTTTACAAGTGTGCTAGTTCTAACTAACAAAGTACAAATCATCATGCATGTGTCCATTACACTATGCATGCCTTGCATGTCACTATGGATCACTTACAATTAATGCATGTGAATTGCCACGAGTTTCTACAAGCATGACTTTTCTAATTCTATGTCTACAAACTATATACAAGTTGTATTCTTCAATCTAGACATTACATAACCATGTAGCTCGAGTTCTATGTAGACCAAATTTGGCATTTTGCATTTATGAGCTACATACTTGCATGGTACAATATTTGTAGCAAGCCAAAAAATCAATATGGATTGTTTTTCAATTTTAACACTCCTCCTAAAAATAATCTATATTGATTTGAACATGGATCTTGGTATAACTCCAAGATTGGCTCTATGCTTGATGAAGGAACTTTTGCTCAAAGGTTTGGTGAGCATAGTAGCAATACAAGATGTTGTGTCGATGTGCTCCAATTTTATTTCACCTCCAATGAGCTTCTCTCTCACGAAGTGATGTGCAACTTCGATATGCTTGTTCCTTGCATGGAATATCGGGTTGTTGGCAAGGGCTTGGGCTGAAATGTTGTCACACATGATCATAGGTAGATCCTCTTCCAAGATTATCTTTAGTTCCACTAGTAACCTCTTGATCCAAAGCACTTCCTTTGTTGTTGTAGTGAGTGCCTTGAACTCAGTTTCACATGATGAGAGTGATACAGTATCTTGCTTTTTGGAAAGCCAAGATATCAAGTTTCCTCCAAGATATATGACATAAGCACTTGTAGATTTTCGATCTGCTCTATCACTTGCAAAATCTGAGTCAGAATAACCAATAATAGAAAGATCTTCACTTTTATACAATAAACCAAAATCAAAAGTTGAAGATATATATCTAAGCACTCTCTTGGCCATGATAGTAGGATTTTGCATAGCCTGGCTCAACTTATGAACACTAAAGCTTATGTCAGGTCTAGTTATTGTGAGCCAAATTAAGGAGCCTATATGACTTCTAAAAAGTGTGATGTCCACAAAGGATCTTTCATCACCTTTGTTAGAGTCCTTTACATTTTGCTCCATAGGTGTTTCTATACACTTACAATTCAACATATTGAACTTCTTTAACATTGAAAGAGCATGCTTGGATTGACATACAAAAGCTTTATCTTTAAGAAAGTCAATCTCTAATCCTAATATAGTGAATTTTTCCAAGATCTTGCATCTTGAACTCTTTTCCAAGTGCAATCTTGGTTTCCTCAACTAACTTGATACTACTTCCTGTCAGAATGATATCATCAACATAAATAAGAAGAATGACAATATCTTTATCAAAAAACTTGACATATAAGGAAGGATTATAGTTACTAAGATTAAATCCTAGTGACTCAAGAAAGGTGTTAAGTCGAGAATACCATGACCTTGGAGCTTGCTTCAATCCATATAAATTTTTGAAGAGCAAGCAAACTTTTTCTTCGTCATGGCTGAACCCAATAGACTGATCCATATTTGAGCTTGTTCCAATTAGACTTAAAGTTGCTGCTCTCTTTCACTATAGGTATTTTCAAGGATGTACTACCTTCCTATATGAAACACTTGCAACTGTATTTGAGAGGACTCTCAAATATTCCACAAGACAAGTTATCTAGATCAGACACACAAAGTGGATTGAGACACTTTGGCTAGTTTGAATCCTACTTTTGGCACGTGTGAAATGCTTCAAAAGAAAACACAATTGACTCTCAAAAGGCTCAAAAGGTGTTCATTACTTCAAACTCAGTCTTGATTTTCAGTTTCTTGTGTAGGATGCTCAAAACAATGGATTCAGAACAAAGCAAGATTGAATCAAATCAAAACGTTGTCACTCGGATTTTGGACCTATCCCTATCCTCTTTAAGAGCTTATAACTCTTGCTGGACACATCAGATTGATTTGGTTTCAATTTTTATGAAAAGTACAGATAATAAGCTTTCCATCAAGCTATAACACTGCTATCTTTGGATCTATAAGTAAGGAGAACAAAGGGACTGAAAATCTCTGATTTTCACACATGCGGAATTCTAGAATTCCGTACTACCACATTTCAGGTCTGAAAATTCAGTTCCAATCCGATTTGATCCAAATACACTTCAGAGAAAGGTGAAAAAAAGTGCAAAACTGCTTTTTTGCTTGATTTAGCTCTCAATTTTTTGTACAATAGAGACGTTAGCATGCAAAGCTTATAAGTTGGCTCTGATACCATGACAAAATTTCCAGATTTCACACGTGTGAGAAATGTCCACAAGTATGATGGATCTAATTAAGCTTTGTGATTAGCACAATAACCTGATTCTAGATTGATTAGCGAGATCTAGTTCAGAAGAAATGGCTTAACCACAATCTAGCATGCTAAGAAACTAAATATGATAGCAATGAATCAATAATTAGCAAAAGTACAAGATATCAATGTATAAGCATTAGCTTCAACATGAGAGAGAGAGAGAGAGAGAGAGAGAGAGAGAGAGAGAGAGAGAGAGAGAGAGAGAGAGAGAGAGAGAGAGAGAGAGAGAGAGAGAGAGAGAGAGATAACAAGCAAAATAGTTTAGATCCAAAATGGCATGAGGTAGCTACAAAACTTTGGTTCTTCATCATTGATTGTGAGGAGAGCTACACATATTTATGGAGTTTGAGGTAGCTCGAGGTAGAACCACATCCATTCATTACAAAATGACATCTAAAGTGAAATCTATAGTCTATGTGACATTGTCACTTGCCATGCATGAAATTCTACCAACTTTTTACAAGTGTGCTAGTTCTAACTAACAAAGTATAAATCATCATGCATGTGTCCATTACACTTTGTGCATGCCTTGCATGTCACTATGGATCACTTACAATTAATGCATGTGAATTGCCACGAGTTTCTCGACAGTGGAGCTTCCTCACATATGTGTAGCTCCAAGCATTCTTTTTCATCCATGACACCTTATGAAGGAGCCAAGAAGTCCATCTACACAGCAAATGATCATGAGTGTGCTATTGAAGGCATAGGGACCATTCCCTTAAAGCTTTCATCATCAAAAGTTCTTTCTCTATCTAAAGTAATTTTTGTTCCTAAGTTAACAAAAAATCTTATTAGTGTTGGGCAATTGTTTGATAGTGGACTAGATGTGAATTTCAATGTTGATACATGTACAATCAAGAAGCATGATGAGATCCTTGCATTTGGGTCTAGATATGGTGGAATCTACAAGCTTGATCCCAAAGAGTATGCTAACTCTTGTGATGGCGCTTTTGCTTCTCATATTTCTTTGGTGGAACTTTGGCATAGAAGGTTGGGGCATCCTAACTATAGTTCTATGGTGTCCATGGTCAAGAAAGCCAAAGCTATTGGCTTGCCTAATCTTATCTCCAAGAATTTCAAGCCATGTGAGGCTTGTGCCATATCTAAATCTCATAAGAAGCCTTTTTCAAAGTCATCTATCAAGACTACACATCCATTGGAGATCATACACTCGGATGTGCACTTCTCATCTACAAAGAGCAAGGGTGGTGCTACTTGCTTTGTAACTTTCATTAATGATTTCACAAGATTTACTTGGTTATGTTTTCTAGCTTCAAAGTCTATGGTGTTCGACTATTTCCTAAAGTTCAAAGCTGTAGTTGAAAAGCAACTTTCATACAAAATCAAGATTCTTAGAAGTGATGGAGGTCGTGAGTACACTTCCAATAAATTTCATGATTGTTGTGAGCTTGAAGGCATTAAAAGGGAGTTTTCTTATGCATATACACCATCTCAAAATGGGGTGGCTGAAAGAAAGAATAGAACCTTGTGTGCATGTGCCAAAACCATGAGAATTGAGGCATCCTTGCCAAAAGACTTTTGGGGTGAGGCCATCAATTGTTCAAACTATCTTTGCAATCGGCTCCCTCATGTTGCACCTGAAGGAAAGTCACCATATGAAGCACTTTATTTGAAGAAACCTAAGGTTTATCACCTTAGAGTATTTGGATGCATATGCTTTGTCCATATTCCCTTGGAAACGAGAAAGAAAGATGATCCTTGTGCAAGCAAAGGAGTAATGGTTGGATATTCATCCAACAAGAAAGCCTATCGAATCTACATGCTCTCTACTTCTAAAGTAATTGAAAGTAGAGATGTAGATATTCATGAAGAAGAAAAGCACAATCTTGGAGGGGCCGAGATCAAGCAACCTCAAAATCTATCACCTTTTGTTATTGAAGACAATCAACATATGGAGGAGTCGAGATTTGAAGATGGAAGTCCTCATATTTTCACTCCTAGAAGATCCATGAGGGAGAGATCCGAGCCTAAGAGGCTCACTTATGATGACAAAGGAAAACAAGTAGATCTTGATTCCACTTATGCTTATTTTGTTTCTCATGAGGAGCCCAAAGATGTCCAAGAAGCCCTCAATACCAAGGAGTGGTATGAGGCCATGAAGATTGAATATGATGCCTTGATCACCAACCACACATGGGAGCTAGTGGATCCACCACCTAACATGCACATCATTGGATGCAAGTGGGTGTTCAAGATCAAGTACAATCATGATGGCTCCATCAACAAGTACAAGGCAAGAATATGTGCTAAAGGCTTTGCACAAATATATGGTCTTGACTATGAAGAAACCTTTGCTCCTGTAGCAAAGGTGGTGACAATAAGAATCATAATCTCTCTTGCCTTATTTTTTAAGTGGAAATTGTATCAACTTGATGTCTCCAACGCTTTTTTGAAAGATTGCACAAGATTGATCAAAGAACATTATGCTTGAAAAATCTAAGGCAAGAGCACAATGGCATACATCTGATGAAAAAATCTAACTCTCCACTATGAGAAATGAATGTTAGAAATAATTCTAAGTGTTTAGAAAATCAAGCATAGAAAACTCGGCTATAGAGAGAAAATCAAGCATAGAAAACTCAAGTAGAGAGAGAATGAGTCCAAAACACCAAAATATCAATATTCACAATGTGGCAAAACATGCCCAGTTTAACATTACCCATCCCAAACATAAGTAATACTGGTTACTTTTTAATGTCTGTTGACAACCAGAATAACACTCGAAACCACTTGTCATAAATTGTACCGAAAACATAACTTTCTAAAGCTATCCTCTGTGGGAACGACATTATTTACTATAAAATCTATATTAACCATGTTGGTATAGTACGACATATACCAATTTTTGGCACCATTGTCGGGGACAGTTTAGGAAAGTTATAAGAAATCTGACAAATCCATCTCCATCTCTATTGTATGTCAGATAGAGAATCCAGATTCTTCTAATTAGCTTCGGTATGGAGGGTCCTGCTGCACGTTTCACTTCTATCTCTAAAATTAAATACGATTATTTTAAAGGGACTTCTTTCGATGATGCAGATAGCTATGTCTCACAATTTGAGTCAATAGCTAATGCAAATAACAAGGGAACTGACGTAGACAAACTACGAATATTCCCTGGTCTGCTAAGAAAGCATACGCGCATTTGGTATAGCCAAGTTGAACCAGGCTGTGTAGGAACCTTGTACTTGTTGAAAGATGCGTTGCCAGTTCAAAGAGATTAGTTACAAATCTAGAATTCTTGGATGTCTGAACAATGTCCAGAAGAAGAGTAAAGAATCCCTTCACAAATATAGACGGAAGGTTAAAAATCTCATAGGAAAACTAACGGTGTATATCCCGTGGATATGCAGATCGAATGGTTTTTGGCTGGTTTACCACCAAAGATTGATCGGTATTGCAAACAGGGGGACATGACCTCCTTAGTAGCAGTAATAGCCAGTGCCGAAAATTTTGAGACCTCAAAACTAGCACGAAAGTGACGATCGACTAAGAAATCTTGAAAGTCAAAGACTGATTCTGGTGACAGCGACGATGATTTTGATTCTGATTCAAATACCAATTCTTCAAGTTCGGAATCTGAAAGCAGCGATTCATCAAAATCAAAAGCTGACAAAGGAGAGAGAAAGAATAAATGACGAACTAAACGAAAGGACGACATGAAAGTCGTCGAGAATAAGTCATCAGCTTCTAAAGTGGAAAAGCTTTGGAAGAGTAATAAAGCTGACCTTAATAGAAAGTTTAATGACTTGAAAGTGCAGATCTCTGAAGTTGCAGATAAAAGACCAAAAGCCAACTCAGGAATGTGGTGTACAAAATGTGGAACTTCTGAACACACTAAGGAAGATTGCACTACTATGAATGTCAAATACATTGAAGATCCTACCCAAGAGGTACTTTTTATTTTTCAAAATGATGCGACTACTAACCATGTACAAGGTACTGCAGCATCAGCCCAACAGGACAGACCCAAGTTCGCACCAAGAAGACATAATCCTCCTGAATTTGTTGGACCAACGAAGTCTCAAACCGTGACTTAACCAGTTTCGGACAACTGCTACAACTATGGAGAGCCAGGACATTTTTCTCCTGACTGTCTTCAACCGCAAAAGCCGATTGGTCATGTACCATTATGCTCGAATTGTAGAGAGTCTGGCCACAAGTATCCTGACTGCCCTCAGCCGTAGAAGCCATGACCCAAATATCAGTATGTAGCAACACCAGCTACTGCAGACACAAAAGCAAAAGCTGCGACTGATGCTGTTGTGCAAAGAATTGACGTTATTGAAGGAAAACTGGCAAAGATAGAAGATCAGTCCTGGCCAAGTGACGTGGAAAAATTATTCAAAGTCACAACGAGAAGCAAAAGCTCCTCGAAACATGATCAGAACAAAGCACAAAAAATCCTCGAAGAAGAAATCCTCTAGCAAAACAACGAACAAATCTACGACTAAAGAGGATCTCAAAGATGACCATGACTATGACCACGATGCTGCAAAGTTATTTACAAAAGATATCTCGGCAGAAGCAAAGGAAATCATCAACGCTGAACTTCAGACAGCTGCTGCAGAAAAGGTGGTTACTTTCGAGGAAGAGGACAAAGAAATCGCGAAGATGAAATTGTCTAGTGTTGTTATTAATAAACCAACCTCAAAATCGAATACGAAAGAATATGACATCATGACCGATATTGGATCCCTTCGCCCAAACATTACTTTTGAACAGTTGTTGGCTGATAACACTTACTACAGAAAGCAACTGAAAGGCCTTTCTGTGCCCAAAAAGAAGAAAAAAGTTTCTCTGCCATATGCTGGTGTTTTGTCTATTGATTTAGGTAATCTCGGTGCACCTGAGATTGATATTACCATTGCGGGATGCTTGATCAAAAAAGTGCCAATTGACTCTGGTTGCAGTGTCAATATAATAACAGAAGACACAGCTCATGCTCTGGGCTGACTGACATTCAACCGACACAGTGAAACATCAAGTTAGGTGATTCGACACGACGAAAACCTGTTGGAGAACTAAAGGATGTCATTGTCTGCATTCAAGCCAAGCCATTCACAATGAATTTCATTGTTATCAAACCACTCGGTTTGTCATCCTATTCTGTGCTGATTGGACGACCTTGGCTTTGTCAATGAAACGCAAGTGTACATTGGAAATTCAGAGAGCTGAGATTTCAAACTGGTGAGACCAATAACCAGCAAAACAAATCATAACCTGGAGTTGTGACAAATATGAAAGTGAAACTCCTTTGTCCGACACCAGCTTTACATTAGAAGAATCTTCGTATGCCTTGAATATTTTTTCCAATGGATTTTGATATTGAAGTGCAGTACTTTGAATGCTACGAGAATGCTGATGACGAAGAATTCTTCGATGTCTGCAACGCTGAAGCGGATGTTTCTATGAAGAAATTAACATTGCAGACACGAACTTGAAAGAGTCTGATGATTCGAGTGATGAATCTAAACACGAATTTGGTAACAAGAACCAGGATGACGACAAGAAAACATCTGTGGAGTCAACCATGCACAAAATTCATGGCCATACCAAGGTCAGTATGACATAAGGTATCATATTCCTAGATTTTACTGAACTGATTGAACTTGCACCTGGCAGATTTGTGCATGTTTCAAAGTCACTTGGAGAATCGGAGTTAGTGGAATTCACTGAACTATTGAAGGAGTATTAAGATGGTTTTGTCTGGTCACTCGACGATTTGAAGGGTATACCTGCAGAATTTGGAGAGCATCAAATTGATCTTAAGGAAGATGTTGTACCTGTTCGACAGAGACAGTATCATCTCAATCCTAAGTACTCTCTCATGGTCAAGGACAAACTTAACAAGCACCTTAAGGCAGGTATAATCTATCCCGTCTTAAGTAGTGAATGGGTTTCACCCATTGTTGTCATCCCAAAGAAGAAGACTGGCAAAATACGAATATGCCTGGATTTCCGCAAACTCAATGCTGCCACAAGGAAGGACCATCATGCTCTGCCTTTCACTGATTCCATACTAGATCAGGTTGTTGGTCTACCAATCACTCTTTGTGATCATTTGTAGATCAATTTCAGTCCATAAACTCTGAAATTTGACATGGTATCAGAGCCAAGTCAAAGAGCCTACTTGATGATCCAAGAATCTTCATTTTGGTGAAAGCATTGGTGCTAGATTCACTTTGAAGGAGGGCGACCTTTTCTAATAGTTTACTTGTGATGTTGAGGTTCAGATTAGTGTGTAAAATTCAGAAGTACTTCTCACACGTGTGAGAGGCTGCTGGGGTTGTACTTTCACCAAAACTTTGTGTTTTTTCAATATTTGAGCTTCAAACAAGTTGTGTAGAGTGAAACTAGTGATGTGCTTATGAAAAACCATTGTTTTCATTATAGATTTGATGAGTGAATGGTGATAGAATCTTATTGAACCTACAAATCCTTGTGAGAGAGTTTGAGGCTTATGTTTTTAGTTCAAGAGTGAAACTAAAACCAATTCTAAACATCATAGGAAGGCATTGGCACTTCCAAAAATCAAATCCAAGATTCTAAGTGAATAGATTGTGTAGAATACACTTTCCCAAATCTTTTTGAGTTCAAGATCATTATAGATCTTGCTTCTTGAGTCTAGTGAGATTCAAGAAAGTAGCATTTTAGCTAAATTCTAAGAAAGAAAGAAGGAAGAGCCTTTGAATAGTACATTTGTTGTACTTTTTACTAGTTAGAATGGGTTCAATTGGAGCCTATCTTCTTGAGGCTAGTGAAAGGCTAAATTCTAATAATTATTCAACTTGGAAAGTAAGACTGGAGTCACTACTAGTGCTCCAAGATATGTTTGATCTTGTCATAGGAGAGGAAGAAGAACCTCAAGGAGGTCAAGATCAAGTGAGGTACAAAAAGAGAGCTAGACTAGCATTACATTGCATGAAAATGAATGTTAGTAATGAACTTCTAAAGGAAGTAGCATCTTGTACCTCGGCCAAGGAGGCATGGAACTACCTCAAAGGGATTTATGAATCCAAAAATACCTCTAGACTGCTTATGAATAGAAATAAAGTTCTTCAAAGCACTAGAGGGAGTGATGAGAGTGCTCAAGAGTATGTCTTGAGAATTAAATCTCTCAACAAAGAACTTTCCATCATTAGTGAGGGTATTCATGATGATGAACTTGTTCAAATCATCTTGAATGGTCTTGGAGATGAGTTCTCCAATCTTGTACAAAGGTTTGCTATTCAAGATGCACTACCTTCCATAGACAAGCTTCATAGTGTGCTTGTAGCCGAGGAGAGTAGGATCCTTCATGTCAAGCAAAGGATTGGATCCTTAAAGTTGCATGATGGTGATGAGAAGGCCAACTTCTCAAGCAAGGGAAAGACAAAGTCAAAGAAGAAGATCCAACACAAGGAGACCAAGAATGATGATCAACCATCAAGCTCCAAAGGTGGACAGAAGAACAAAGCCAAACTCAAGTGCTTATTTTGTGGAAAGAAGGGGCACTTTGCATCCGAGTGTTTCAAGAAGAAAAATTCAAAAGGAGAGAGAAAACAAGGCAACCTCACTCTTGAGGAAGATGAGGATGAAGCGGATTCATCCTTGATGGCTTATACATCAACATCAAAGAGCTACTCCAATGACACATGGTGGATTGATAGTGGGGCTAGTTCCCACATGACATTCCAAAAGGATTTTCAAGAGGTTTGGCATAAAAGGATGGGACACCTCAACTTCAAGTCATTGGAGGTTGTGATAGGTCTTCCAAGTTCCTTAAGTGGAATCAATCATGTTTGTGAGTCTTGTGCTTTGTCTAAGTCACATAGACTACCTTATGCTAGGTCTAAATCTAGATCTACAAAGCCTTTTCAGCTTGTACATTTGGATATTGATGGAATTACTACAATTAGCAATATTGGTGCTAAGATGTATGTAACTTTCATTGATAATTTTAGTAGATTTTGTTGGATCTATCTACTAAAGAGCAAAGATGAAGTGTATGATGTCTTTGTTAAGTTCAAGAATGCAAGAGAGAGCCAATTTTTTACAAGGATCAAGTGCTTAAGGAGAGACAATGGTGGTGACTACATATTTATCAAGTTCGAGGCCTTTTGTGATGAGCACGGGATCAAGAGGGAGTATACAACACCAAGGACCCCACAACAAAATGGAGTGGCTGAAAGGAAGAATAGGACTTTATGTGAAAGTGATAAATTCATGAGATTAAATGCTAATTTTGATAAACCATTTTGGGATCAAGATTTGTTGTTTGCCAATTTCTTGTGCAATAGGCAGCTGAGTGCTATTTTAGATGGAAGGACACCTTTTGAGATGCTATTCAAGAGGAGGCCGAGTGTCAAATGTTGTTGTGCAATACGTGGCCGAGTTCTATTTTGGATGGAAGGACACATTTTGAGATGCTATTCAAGAGGAGGCCGAGTGTCAACTTTTGGATGCACATGAAATGCCAACATTACTCAAGATGATAGGACCAAGGAGGATCCATATTCAAAGAAAGGTATATTTGTTGGATATAGTGAGGTGAGTAAAGCCTACAAGGTTTACATTCCTACTACTAACAAAGTGATTTTTGGTGGAGATGTCATTTTTTATGAGGGAAACATTCCAAAAGTGTCTTCAAATAGCATTGACGATGATGTGGATGGATCTAACATTCTTAATGGTGATGTAAAGGATCCTACTTTAGATGGTGATGATGATGGACCTTCATCAAGTCCAAGGAGAATATCAAGGGAAAGACAAGTACCTTCAAGGCTCACATATGATGAAAAGGGTAAGCAGGTAGTTTTTGGAAATTATGTTGCTTTCCTAACCTCTTTTGATGAACCTACAAGTGTAGATGAAGCAAGAAAAGAAGAGGAGTGGGTGCAAGCAATGGATCTTGAGTATCAAGCTCTCATGAAAAATGGAACATGGAGACTGGTGGAGTTACCTAAGGACATGAAAGATATTGGATAAGTTTCATGACTTTACAACAAGTAATGGATCTGGAAACAAAGTTTGTTCAATGATTTTGATGATCAAGTTGATGATCAGGAGGTTGATCTCAAAAGGCTCCAACAAGGCAAAAGAGAAGTTGGCAATTTGGAGCTAGTCAAGAGCATCAAAGGATGGTTAATTGGCAAAGGTGCTATGGGTCTATTTTTGCAGGCTATTGAAGACTCAAGTAAGGTCAAAGGAGCATCAAGGAAGTGTTGTTCAAGTTTACTTTACTTGTTCTATTTCATGTTTGAGCATTTTCATGTGGATGTGTGCAAATTGTCAAGATATGGTAAAACTAGCTACATTGGTGAGCATCATTTTGATGTTAAATTTGTACTAGCATTCTTGGCTGGTTTTGTTGATGGAAATGAAGCTATTGGAGGCTCATTATGTCACTCATTCATGATCAAGTCATCAAGTGATGATGTCATCTTATGTCAAGATGATGGAATCTTATATTATCATGGAAGTACTCACTTACTCATGGATTTCCAAGGCTTGATGGTTTCTTGTGACAAGATGGAGATGGAGGCTCATGTATCCAACATCCTTGGACTGAACCAAGTGAATGAACCTCAAATCAAGATGATCAGTACCCTCACATCAGCCACCATCCATCCATCACTCTTCTGTTCCATCTCTATTCCATCTTCCATCTTCTCTTGACAATGTAATTGTCATCGTGCTCATCTGTTAAATCTATTTCTGTTTATTTTCACATCCATACTAATCCATCTTTTAACGATTATTTTTTCTTCTTCTTTTTCTTCTTCCACTTCAAAAAATAATTTAAAAAGAGTGAAAAGAAAAATTTGAAACACCATTATCATTGCACCATCATTGGAAGCAATCCGTAACCCAACTACCTTTGCAACACTATAGTGTTGAGCTATGGAGATCATCCTTGCAAAATTATCTAAGTTGCATAAGTTCACTGATGAGACAATTAGAGACTACACCGATTAGATTCATCAAATTGTTGAATCGTCAGATGGAGAATCAGAGAAACTAGAGTCTTCAACAAGTGATGATCAAGCAAGAATGGAAACATGTGGAAGACAACTAAGTGGAACAGAGACAAGTGGATCAAGTGCAGCAAAAGACCAAGAACCTTGGACTTCAAGTTGTCAACAATCTTATGCTCGCTCAATTAAGTCTCTTGAGAAGGACGAATGTACCTTTTGCTTTGGAGGTCATCCAAGTACCAGGTATCCAATCAAGAATCTGCACTTCTTACAAGGACACAATGTCGAGCAACAAGTTTGACGGCAAGATACAGAGGTTCAACGGTCAAAAGCAGAATCTTGCATGTCACCGAAATCAATGGAGGACCATAATAGCCTACCTATCTACTTTGTAGAAAGTCCCAAGGGGCATCTGTTATCGATGTATGCCTATCAACTTAGAGGCGATGACATACTGCACTCAGTTAGGTGCTATGGATGCAGAGGAAAACACCGCCGTGATGAATGTCCACATCGAGGGGATCCATCAACATTTGATCCCTCATGTTCACAATGCAGAGTTAACCATCCATGTCGAGATTGTCCATTGCACAATCCACAATTAGCAAGGAGGCATTTGGGCTATGAAGACCGACATGCACCTATGGTGACTCCTCCATCTCTCGATAAGATGCACTATAAAAGAAAAATCCTAGTGCCACTGGATTATGAAACGAGTGAGAAAGAAGACAATTAGACAAAAAACCCATGGCAGACAAAGGCACCCATGGACAAAAAGAGAATGACATCACATAAAACAGAGCTAGTAGAGCCAATCAAGCCAATGATAGCTGAGGAAGTCAAGAAATTGGCAATCAAGAAAATCTGGCCATTTTTTCAGAACTCATGCTCTCTCTCTCTCTCTCTCTCTCTCTCTCTCTCTCTCTCTCTCTCTCTCTCTCTCTCTCTCTCTCTCTCTCTCTCTCTCTCTCTCTCTCTCTCTCTCTCTCTCTCTCTCTCTCTCTCTCTCTCTCTCTCTCTCTCTCTCTCTCTCTCTCTCTCTCTCTCTCTCTCTCTCTCTTCTCTCTCCTCTCCTCTCTCCCTTTTTCTATGCAGGTGAAGGCAGGGTTGACGCTCCCAGCGTTTGGACCCTTTGCTACATTGATGACACAACAACCTTGAGCCATGATCACATAATAGGCCTTGGGCCAAAGTTAGCCATCACATAAGGGTCATGGGGAACTAGTAGGAGGGCACACCTACTAGGGTCCCAAGAATCTCCTAAAGAACCCAAGAAGTTATATTCAAGAACCACAAGTTATGGAAGGTGTCTTTTGACATTCCACTAACTTGTGAGCCTCTTGGCCCTTCATTTGCCTCCCCATTTCTTATTGGCTTGTATAGGCATTCCACAGTGCTTTGGAGTGTGTCATTGTCCATCTATATGAGAGGGAGAGGACGCCCAATTGGGGGGAGATTTTCTATGTTGTGACTTGCTTGCTCTTGTGAGGATCACCATTTTTGCTATGGGACTTAGATGGGGGTAGGATCTTGAGCATGCTTGTGTTTGTGATGGTAGTGATTGTGGTTTAGCAAGGAGGTGCTAGATAGATCTTGCTTGAAGCTTGGATCTAGCTATGATTGGGTGGTAAATTCTTGAGGCCATCTTGTTTGTCTACTTTTGGAAGGATCTTAGGAGCATTGGAAGAGAGGCACATTGGAGGCATTTGGAGGCATTGGTGGACATGTACTCAAAGGCTTGGTGGGCTGCTCTTCCTAGTTATTAAAGTGGTATTAGAGCTTCTTCCAAAGTTTCAATGGTAACTCAACCTCTATTTTTGTTGCATACAAATCTGCTATCAAGTTTTTGTGATTGTGAGGTAGAAGTAGCACCAATTCTTGTTTCTAGACATTGGTGGGCTTCTTTATAGTTGCTATTTTTTCTATTTTTGGAAAGCTTTTTAAGCTGAGAATAGAATGGCTAGCATGCCCACATTATTAATTTGATAGGTAGAATTAATTGCAAGTTGAAAAGTAATTGAATTTTAATACAAAAATAGTGGTTAATATTTTCTTTTTTTGAAGTAGAGAGACAAAGGTTTGATCTTTTATTGCCTATCCAAATCTGTGGGCCTATCCAATAAGAGCCCAACTTCAGCTTTCAAATTTATTTTTGAAGTTTAGTTTGTGCCTAAAGTGAAGTTAGTATATGTAGAGGTGATTTGGAAAATTGGTCTTGCTTATATACTAAAATTAGTGAGGAATCAACCCATCTTAGGCCAAAGCTACCCTTCACTTTGAGTTTTTGTTTTTTTCACAGAACTTCATGGCCCTTCATAGAACTTCAGTGACCTTCACAAAACTTTAGAAAACTTCAAATCTGAGTTTTAGTCTATTTGGACCTTAGATAAGTGAAAATAGGCCAAAAATTTTGGTTTTTGTGAAGGGATTTTCCATTAATGGGCAAATTGTCATTTTAAAATGCTATTTTTTTCAAAAAAAAACTTTAGTGACTTTCACAGCACTTCAGTGACCTTCAAATCTATTTTTTAGTCTATTTGAACCTTGGATTAGTGAAAATAGGCAAAAAAAATTCTATTTTTTGTGAAGAGAAGTTAATTCTACATCAAAGGGGAATTTTTTTTGGTTAAGGACTGTAAATTCATTTCACTTCTTAACTTTTGAGCTTAATGAAGTAAGAAAGAATTTGCTAGTGACTCTTACCAAAACAAAGGATAGTTCTCCATTCCACATTCTTCAAACATAGATGAAACCATCTTAAAATTTGATAAATGTAAATGGAAATTTGCCATCAAATTTAGTAATGGTTCAATATGGGTAATGATTATGGAAAACTGAAAGAGAGAACCAACATGAAAATGAAAACTTGGATGAGTTTTTAGTCATTTTCATGAGATTGAATCTAAAAGTTTTGAACTTTTTTGGGATTTAAGCATATGAAGTTTGGATTGAGCTTCTAATTTTCGTTTTCTAATTTTATTTTCATTGTTTGAAAACTAGGATCAAGATCAAGACACTCCCATGGATCTATCAACCCTTGATACCACCTTTGATTTATCTAAACCTGGAAGTGTGGCACAAGCTTTACAACATCTCTACCAACAAATCCAAGAAACAAACCAAAAATTACTTGAAACCAACTTGAAGAATCAAGCCCTTGAATCTAGATTGGCCAATCATAGAAAACATGTAGTACCTCCTCCCATTAAAGTTTATAAAGGGAAAAAGAAAGAGAGGACCCTACAAGTTGTTGATTCATGGCCTTCTGTTCGGAACAAATATTTTGCCGTGAATATGTTTTCTGAAAGTGAGAAACTCTCCACGACCACTATGTTTCTAGATGGGAAAGCCTTAGTTTGGTGGGAGGATCTGGTGTAAAGGATTTCAGGTCATTAAGATCCAAAACATCCCTTTGGTCTTTGGTTAGAAAGACAAGCAAATCACCAACCTTGCCAATGTAGAAAAATCAATATCTACACTATGAATGAGATGCAAACTCTAATAGAGCTTGATCAAACATCAATCAAAACATGAAACAAAGTTGTTATTTGTACAAAAATAGTAAGAAACTATATTTTACATGTGTGGATGCGAATATAGCATTTAATGAGTATTCTACACACAAAATTGCAAGATATTACCAATATAGTGCACCAATGGATAGATGACCCAAAGAGAACCATGTATAAGAATGAAATAAGATAGGAGAGAGAGATATCTTCTCTTCCCATGAGTTACATCCATTTATAATAGGTTCAAACCTAATTTCAAACTTTGATTTCCTTCCATAATGAAAAAACCTACTATTATTGTGACTAGATTCAATGTCTCTACTATTCAAATTGAATCTACCAAAAATTGTGTTCTACACTTTCCCACACTTTTCAAAAGTGTTTATTCAAATGCTTTTAGACTAATATAACTTTGAAAAGTCAAACTCTAAGTCTAATATGAAATTGGCCTCAATTGCCAAATAAACAAATATAACAAATTTGACTAAACTAGTTGAAATCTTTCAAACTCCCTCTTCAACTAGTTAACATAGACTTTGATAACACTTCAAGTAAAGCCCTATGCTTCATAAAAAAATCTTTTCCCAATTCTTTTTTCAAGGTGTGAGGCCGCTAGGAGAGATAACAAGGAGCCAGCAGCGAACTGCTACTTGGTATTGCTCTTAATGGTTGATTGGTACCTTCGATTTTCTATAAGGGCACCTTTAGCATTTGTAGGACAGTGTCACCTTTTTCGCCTGTCACAAATCATGTGTAAAAACACAGTGTCACCTTTTTCGTCTTTTTCGCTTGTGGAAATTTACTTGTATCTATGCAGATAGTCGTGTTTTATTCACCTGTCTTATTTTACATGTAAATATGCAGATTGTGCGACAACACAAGTAACATAGGATCTAGGAGAGTAGAGAAGACTGAGGTTGTCTGTACATCGAGCTAATGTAATTTGAGATTGGCTACTACAACATATGATAAGAGAGCTCAGATCGATGAATGCTTGACTACTAGACTAAAAGTCCCGTTGTAGTTGGGGATCTGAACAAATCCTTGTACTACTAGTCGTGCCTTTCTTCAATCAATTGTTCCATTGGCATTGTACTTGATCTTAAAGACCCATTTGCAATCGATAAGATTGCAGCCAACAAGAGCTCTGACCATGTCTAGTCCTTGAGCAGACAAAAATACTCTAGAGATTGGAGTCTGGTTGGCTAAGTGCCTCTTTAGTTCTAGCATTAGAAGACAGGCAGACTCAGGAGTATACCTTGTGGGCTGTGTGCGCACTCGGTTTGATCTTCTTGGAGGAAATGTTGGCTGATGATTAAATCCTTGGATTTGTCATTGTTGAGTAGCAACATCTTCGTCTAACTCTATAAGGGAAGCTCCCTCAAGATCCTGCTTACAAGACAAACACACTATGGAGCAACCACCCAACCAAGTAGAAGCAACCAATCAAGTTGATTACAATTCGAGTTTCGCGAAAAATTCTCAAAAAGATTCTTGAAAAGATTCTAAAAAATGTTGGAAGGCATCTAGAAATATTCTCGAAAATTTTGAAGAATGATTGTGGGAGAATGCTAGAAAGTGGAAGAAAATTTAACGAAAAATTTCTAGAAAAGTTAAATAAAAAAATTGTGATCAATTTCAGAAAAGATGAAATGAAATTCGCAATAAATTCCAGAAAAACACTAAAAAAGAATAAGAATAAAAAAAATTCTAGTCAAATAAGAATAAAAAATAATAATTTTGGTCAAAGGTAGTATTTCTTGAGTCTAGACCCATTAATGCGTGTAGGTAATAGTTCACCTTCAAGTAATTGGAATTGTACAGAACCATTCTCAAACACTTCTATGACTTTAGCAAATTGTCCTCCAGCATCTTCTAAATGTAAGGCTTGAACAACTTTTTTAATATTTGCTGTTTCGAGACATCTTCGTAGTTGATGATTAGCACCAAGCTTGTACAGGACATTGTTGATAATCGTATAAGGTGCTATCTTATATTGAAAAACTGTCTTTTGCTCCAAATCATAACCATCCGGATATATCTGATCCTTGAGATAAGTAATAATATCAGAATATAACGAATTTCAGGATGAAATCAAAAATAGATTTTTGTCTGAAAAATCATCATTAATTGGTTTTTCAGTTTACCCCGTGCTGAGTCGCGATAGATAATCAACATTCGTATGATATTTTCCTTGGCGAAGTTCTACTTGATAAGTGAATTCCTGCAGAAGTAGAACCCATCGAGCAATTCGTCCTGATAGATCTGGTTTATTCTCTAGATTTGTAACCGATTTCTCTGAACTGGTTCAAAATTGCATCTTTCGATAGTAACCAGGTTCCTACGCGGCCTGGTTCAACTTGACTGTACCATATGGGTGCTCAGCAGAGCAGAGAAGATCCGCAGTTTGTCTGCGTCAGTTCCTTCGTTATTTGCATTAGCGATTGACTCAAATTGTGAGACATAGCTATCTGCATCATCAAAAGTAGTCCCTTTAAAATAATCGTACTTAATTTTTGAGATAGAAGTGAAACGTGCAGCAGGACCCTCCATACCGAAGCTAATTAGAAGTTCAAGTAACTGTGGGCAGCGATCTCGTTGAGCTTTCTTCGACTCGAACTCTCACTCTGTCTTTGTAAAAATTCTTCTCTAAGCTTACGGTATCGTTCTAATCGGGATTCTCTATCTGACTTACACTAGAGATGGAGATAGATGTGTCAGATTTCTTATAACTTTCCTAAGCTATCCCCGGCAACGGCGCCAAAAATTGCTATATGTTGTGCTATACCAACAAGGTTAATATAGATTTTGTAGTAAATAATGTCGTTCCCACAGAGGACAGCGTTAGAAAGTTAGTATCTGGTACAATTATGACAAATGGTTTTGAGTATTATTCTGGTTGTCGACAGACATTAGAAAGTAGCCAGTATTACTTGTGTTTGGGGTGTGTAATGTTCATAATTTCATAACAACAATCTGGCCTCTATCAAATTGAATGAAACGCATTCTACATGTGAGATGTTATCAGAGTAGTACAGCAGTACTACACTCTGGCTAATTAAGGTGTCAACATAGAGTCGAGAAATGTTCGATGTATTCGTGGTTGTGCAGACAATTAATTAATCACGTTCACAAACTGTTCGTTTCTAGACAAGAGTCCTCAACAACTTAAGTCCAAACTAATGGTTAAAAAACACGAATGATTTCAGAGCACATTAGAAACTTATGTCAATTACAATCAAGAACACAGACTCAATTCTTCAGACAGGGACTGTCATCTCATATGTATACATACAGTTTTAGTCAATGATCGTGCTAGACTGTACCAAATGTAGACGTTATTCAAGTGCCGAAAAGAAAGTATTTGCGACAGACGAATATGATTTTCAGACGGTTCTTTAGAGCATATTTTAGGATTCACAGCAGACGACTGTAATGCGCTAGATAGTATGTCTGATCAGAGAGTAATTCATGTAATGCGTTAGAGATTGCTAGTAACTCAGAATCACTCACACTCAGCAGTGCAGAGAACAGAAATAAGGGAGAATAACTCTCAGCACTCTATTCACTTCTTCAACCTCTTACATATGCATAAACTCTTCTGTCTCAATGCTCGAGACTGAAGTGTGAGATCAATATATGTTCTACGGGACGAACAAACACACCTCTAAAACAACAAGTGCGTCGCTCCCACGAAAAGGTCTAGTTAGAATTAGATTGAGTAAACTTTCTATTATACCATAAGATGTATCATTTACCAAATGCTTTTCACCTACGCCATCTGTCTAGATTTCATCGTCGTGGCCTTCGAGACGTGGGATGAAATCAAGTCTATATTTTATGTCCAATACCAAGGAACCACACATTGAGTGTGTGTGAGCCAAGAATTCTTGGCTACCATTGGGATTATTTCTGGTGATAGTCCTAAGCCTTCACATCAACACGTCCTAAAGTCATTGCTCCTGTTTTGGACTCCTCGGTGCTCCTAATTCATAAGAATGACAGGTATCTGATTGAGGCCATCACTGATCTAGTCTTTCAAGTTGCCTCACATCTCCTCAACAACTTTCTAGCCATAGGAAGTTTGCGAAAAGATCACATCCAGTCCCTCCTCCTCCACAAACTTGTGGAATCCCACAAGGACTTCCCATCCAATAAGGATGTGCCCTATTATTGGCATGCCTTCATTCTTTCTGAGGTGAATAGGGCCATAAAGCACAACACACGTGAGAAATTTGTTGTGGATCCACTTCTCTCTACCTTGTCATTACCCTCCTCTAATAGAAGATTCAAGAATTACACAGATAACAAGTATTTGACCACCCCCATTCCCTCCACCATACATCGACCTCCTACCCTTCCAACTGACTCCCCATCCAGCAATGTATGTGTGGCACTGCCTCTTCCTTCGCCAATCCGCCTTCAAGCAGCACCCACTGCCATACCACACCAACTTCTTCCCTCTCCAACTCCACCACCACTTCTGCCACATCATTTGCACCAATCTTATGCCTATTTTTCCAATCTCTCCATTTTCCACTGTCATCCTTGCCACACCAACCCCTTCCATCACCATTGTGTTCTCCATCCCTACCTCCTCACTTGATTCTTTTGTTTCCACTCCCCCCATTGCCATAAATTCCCAAGTCTCTCAGTTGTCTCCCGAGACCCTCAACTTTTTAAACATCATCAACCTATCACCCCCCACATCTCCCTCCATCCTCGACACCGCCTTGCAATTTCCCATGCCCAACATCATTCTCTCCTTTGAATAGCCCATCCATCCTCCTCTACACACTTCAGTCATTCCATCCATTCCTCCCACTGACTCATCCTTATGGAATGTCGAGTCTGACAAACCATTGGACGACGACACATTCCAACAGACGGAGTTCATCGCCTCACCTTTGTGTGCTCACCGCACCTGAGGGATGATGATATGGGAAATTTTAATTGAAGATGACAATGACGAAGATGCAGCACCATGGGTGACATTGTAGTGTAGAGGGAGATTAGCTCGAATGCTCAAGATGCATGCTAATGGAAAAACCATAACTACTAAAACAATAACAAGAAAATGGAAAGCAAATGCAAAACACAACAATAGCATTGGCATGAGTGCTTAGCAAATGAGGATGCTTTGGCTCTCCAAAATAGTAGAGTCTCCTCCTTCTCATTAAGCATGGAAATATGGGAGAAGAGGTGCCTATTATCAATGGGGAAGGTCCTTTTCCTTAAAATCCTATTGGCTACTTCTAAAAATATGTATACTAATCTTGACCATTCATCTTGGACCCAATCTAATCCAAGGGTCCTAAAAAAGTACATTGGAATCCACGTGATTCATGTGAGTCACAAATTGGACCCAACCTAGAAAGTTCTACACTAAGTTTATTAACTTGACATTGTGGCCTCAAGTTTTATTTTATTTACAAAAAGGACTAAGTCCTTTATTATATCTACAACTTGACTTGCGTGCTCATTGGGCCATGGGGTTATACACGCAGGATGCCATGATCCTCACAACTATTTCTACTTTCCGATTTTATTTATTTATAGAATGTTGGGAATACCCTCAACATGCATCTCAACCAGCCCCAGTTAGTAGCACCACCCTGGTTGTGCCACATGACGTTACAACGGCCTACGCACTTGGGCACATTGCTCCAAGGATTGTTAGTGGCAAAATCTACATTGGACGACTGGGTGGTAGACTTGGCAACCAGCAACACAAAGTGGTGAGCAAAGCTCTCTGAGCTCTAGTAGGACCTATAGATCGTACAACAGCATGAACAAATAGAGAAGGACCAAGTACTTCAAATCAGTAACGGATGTGACAACTAAGATCCAAGAGGCTCAATAGGCAGTGTAGCAGCAGTTTGCCTTCCAAGCCCAATTATTAGTGGTCAAGACTGAGAATCAATGCCTCGGAGCAGAGGTACAGGCTCTCTAGAGAGAAAAAACCGAATGGTTAGCCCGGCCGCTGCCTACAAAGTCAACTACTCACCTAGCCTACAGTAGACTTTCTGACCTAGCAGGTGCAGCTTTTCATACAGACACTGGCAGGCTACCAAGTGGCATTTGATGGATATCGCCTTCAGGTGCATAACGAGATATCTTAAGCCAAGGTAACCCTCAAAGAATGGAATTAGCGCATGGCTCCCAACAGCCACCACCGGCCGCAGTGGTAGTTCCACGACCCACACAAGGGCCAGGGCAAGGCCCCCCCAGATAAGTAGGGCTCTCGTTCCATATCGGCCAACAGAGCATTCTGCAGACCAAAGAGCATGGAGGAGGAGGTCGATGAGTTTCTTATCCAGTTTATCCACAAATCCTCACATGACAGATGGTAGATATATTTTAGTGCCAAGGAAATAAAGAACAACGAGATTTTATGCCTTCTAGCATTGGCTCCACAACTTGCATGGCGGTAGCACATTTTTTAGAAGACTTTATCGGCCATCAGGGCATATGTGACTAGTCCAAGGCAATTACGGATCAATGCCCACTACATCCCCATTCCACAACGACATAAACTCCTATATTCTTCATTACAATCGATGAGAGACACATTGAAACGTTGATTGATTTTTCTCTTATACGTCCTTTCCAATGCACACAAGTGGAATCAAGCTTCAAACCTTTGTTTGTTTCTATTTGTCACGTTTTGTAGTATTTGTAGCATAGTGTGTCGCGTTTTGTAGTATCTGTCACTAGCATACATGTTAGAAGAACCTTGGTAGGGATCATACAAAACAAAGATCATAGCTCAAGAACATAGCTCGAGTCTCATATACATCTATATACATATAATGAAGGCTAATGTATCACATGAAAGGTCATGTGTGCTCTTAAAACTCTCTTAACTAAGTTGATTTGAAAGTGGTCCTGAGCTGAGCTAATAGAATGTCAGTTGGTTTCAGACCAACAGATTAGCATTTCATCATCCTCCAACCAACACAGACTACCTGCGATGGCCGATCATCCTGATTCCTCCCATATAAGGAGGCCTCGCTAGAATAACATAGTCTAATGCAATATGAAACTCACTAGCATACCTGCTAGAAGAACCTTGGTAGGGATGTTATTTTTCAAATTCAGCTCTTAACACCCACCCTGCTTGGATCTAACAAACGTCTTCAACAATTTCTTATCCAAAGACTGAGAAGTCTCAGTTATAAACAAAAGGTGTACAATTATAGTCAATATCAGACAGAAGGTCTTGATCTATGAAAGAACAATCTTATTCTTCTACAAGCGCTAATTGTCAACTATGAAGATCAATTAAAATGGTAGATGGCATATGGGAGATGGTAGAAATTTGGAGTTGAAAAATTTGGCGATATTTTACATTTATAGGTATTCACTTTGATTAGAAAGATTGTAGAATGTATCTTCTTTGAAGATTACATCCCTAGAAACAAATGCTACATTGGTGGATGGATCATAAACTTTATAAGCTTTATGTTCATTAGGATAGCCAGTGAAAATACATTTATTTGTCCTATGGTCCAGCTTCTTCCTAAGTTGTTTAGGAACATAAAAAAAACATATACAACCAAAGATTTTTAAATGGTTGACACTAGGCCTGTATCCATGCCATACTTCACAAGGAGTTTTGATGTTGACAACTTTAGTGCTGCATCTATTCTATACATAACAGGCTGTGGCAGCAGATTATGCCTAGAACTTCGTAGGTAGGCGCGATTGGTATAACATTTTGTGGCATTTTATATTGTTGAATCGGTTCAGAGTTTGGTAAGCCTGAATGGCATGGATTTGCCCAAGTCAGTTTGAATGACAACATATGTACATGTATGTTTCTAAATTTAAATATCTCTCTCTCTCTCTCTCTCTCTCTCTCTCTCTCTCTCTCTCTCTCTCTCTCTCTCTCTCTCTCTCTCTCTCTCTCTCTCTCTCTCTCTCTCTCTCTCTCTCTCTCTCTCTCTCTCTCTCTCTCTCTCTCTCTCTCTCTCTCTCTCTCTCTCTCTCTCTCTCCCTCTCCTCTCCTCTCCTCTCCCTCTCCCTCTCCCTCTCCCTCTCCCTCTCCCTCTCCCTCTCCCTCTCCCTCTCCCTCTCCCTCTCCCTCTCCCTCTCCCTCTCCCTCTCCCTCTCCCTCTCCCTCTCCCTCTCCCTCTCCCTCTCCCTCTCCCTCTCCCTCTCCCTCTCCCTCTCCCTCTCCCTCTCTCTCTCCTCTCTCTCTCTCTCTCTCTCTCTCTCTCTCTCTCTCTCTCTCTCTCTCTCTCTATATATATATATATATATATATATATATTATATTAGTAAAGAGTGCCCGTCATTGACGGGCAATGGACGGCTGATGGTCGTTGACAGGTGGTTGTTGATGAATGGCCGATGGTCATTGATGGGTCGCCGATGGTCGCTGATGGTGCTTGACGGACGGCCGATGTATGTGTGTGTATGTACGTGAGTGCATGTGTTATTTGTGTATGTGGATTTGTGTGTATGATTTGTGCTTGATGGTGTGTGTGTGTGTGTGTGTATGAAATGTGCGTGTGTGTATGCATGTGTGATTTATGTGGCCGATGGTGTGTGCATGTGTGTATGAATTTGCATGTGCATTTCTCTGTGTATACTGAACTGCTTGGAGCTGAGTCTTTGGGAATCGAGTCTTTTGATAAAATTGAGTTTTTTGAAAAATTATAGTCTTTTGAAAAATTTGACTTGATAATACAAAGAGTCCTTCGATCCTTCGAAAAAATTCAAGTCTTCGAAAAAATTCGAGTCTTTCCAACTATTCGAGTCTTGGAAAAATTCGAGTATTAAGAAAATCCAAAGTTTTGACTTTTTTTTCCTAAATCTGACCAATTTCGACGGGCCTAGAATCCCAGGAATGCGTATAGGGTTTCTGGTTCGGACACACATTTTTGTGTGAGTACTGAATTGTTTGGAGCCCGATTTAGTCCTGCAGGTTTGTCTTGGCATGCAACATAGGACGGAACAGAGGATTCAAAAGAACGGACTTCGTTCCGCGACACTGTACCAGTTCTCATGAATGTTGGAAAATAGTCCATTTAGTGGCATTCCCCTCACCAAACGGTGTCAGAGTTGAGTTGTGAATGAACCTGTGGGTTCGTGTCGAGCCCACAAACCTGTGGACACCACATGTTTGAAGTTTTGACCATTTTTTTACGAAATCCGACCAATTTCTAGTTCGATGGGCTTGTGTAGCAAGCCATATAGGCATGTCATAGTTCTGATATCTACCAAGTTTGTCGCAGACTGCCACATGGCAAGCCATGTAGGCCTACCCCATGGCAAGTCATGCAAGCTTGGGGTTTTAACCACGTAGTTCTAACATAGGCTTGCGTGGCAAGCCAACCAGGCTCTGTCACGTAGGCCTCAATGGAGAGAGAGAGAGAGAGAGAGAGAGAGAGAGAGAGAGAGAGAGAGAGAGAGAGAGAGAGAGAGAGAGAGAGAGAGAGAGAGAGAGAGAGAGAGAGAGAGAGAGAGAGAGAGAGAGAGAGAGAGAGAGAGAGAATTGGGTGTCAAAAGTTGTCACATGGCAAGCCACGTGGAAAACCATGTAGGGTTGGGACTGTCCATGTGGGAAGTCACATAGGCCTACCATAGGCTTGTGTGGCTTGTCACATGGCCTACCATAGGCTATGTAGTAGGCAACAGAGGCCTACTATCTAGCAAGCCTATCATAGGTTGCCACATGGCAAGCCAAGTAGGCCTACCACATGGCAAATCATGCAAGCTTGGGGCTTGCCACATGCCACATGGCAAGCCATGTCGGCCTACCATAGGCTTGTGCGGCAAGCCAACAGAGATAGGTCTGAGTGGACCCAGAGAGGTACATAGAGAGGTGGGCTCGAAAGCTGACACATGGCGGAGTTCGTGTGTGTTATGGCCATATTCGGTTAAGGACCTGGAATAGTCCTAATATGGTAGACCGGCCTTCCAGTGTTCGAGATTATTGGTCACGCCTAGATTTTATTCCAAGTCAAGGCCTGTTGGTGACTAATGACCTTGAGAGGACCCAAACACTCTAATTGAGACATATGGAGTAGTGCATGTACATGTGACTGATATAGGCAGGAGGTACGCATGAAGAGCTGTGACCTATTTATAGTTGACCTGCATGGGAATTGCATGTGCTCATGCATAGGATCCTACTATCTATATATTGAGGTAGTGATTATTCCGTTGACGACTTGGTCTAGGTTACCTTATGAGCTCTTCTCCTCTTGCTATCACATTGGCATAGCCTGGGGGCTAGATCCAAGAGGATTCTCCAGGAGGGATCTAGATTTGGTTGGATGGTTTTGCTCCACAGTCTCCCTTGTGTTTTCCTATCCTCATCTTAGGGGTTTTCCCTAGTGGTCTTTACATTGGTATAAGAGGGAAGCTGCAATAAAGTAACTTATTTTGTGAGAATGTCTGTGAGATCCATAGGCTCTCAATAAAACACTAGAGTAAAGAGATTCAAAACATTGATATGAATTCTAACTCAATTAATAGATCAAGAATTAATCGTCACACTTAAGAATCATCACAATTCCTTATGATCCTCTAACAACAATTAAGTATCTATTTATGATCCGTCAATCATAAATATTTAGATTTGTATGATTCATTAGTCATAATTTTCTGGAATTCAAAAACATAATCATTCACAGGATACTGGAGTATATGTCCAACATAACTCAGGAAAAGTAAGAATCATTCCAAAATCTTTTCCACTAAGAAAATATTAGATTTTAGGAATATTCTTCAAACCGGATTCTCAAACAGAATTGTTAGACATTCAAGTTCTATATGCCACTGGTAATTAAAGACAGAAAGCATACCAAAATGGTGTGCCAGTCATATGGCACAACCGAAGGGCTCCGGAATTCAGTGAAGGATTCCACGATCTGGCTCGGGGGAGTGGACTGAATACGGTTTTTTCAGAAAGTTGATACAACCAGAAAGTTGTTCAACATGTGTGCAAGCGGCTTGGATCATGGGGTCGGTGATAGCCTCTATCAGATAACCGTTGTTAGTTTTGAGTGGGATTTCTAGGGAGAGAGATGTCACAAAGGGGGCGACGATGTTTTTGGCTCGACGGTGGGAGATGGGTTGTCGATTGCCAGAATTCAATTTCGATAGTGACCATGGAATTAGTGTTTATGTGTACCTTGTATGTGAGGTACCTTGGTACAGGATGTAGAAACGAGACTTCTGCTCGTCCCACGACGCGTATGCATGCAAAGCTAGGTTCATGTCGATGTTAGAAGTGAAAAGCGTTGGGTAAATGCCCATTTCTTGGAGAAGGGACCCAACTATTTGAATCCAAGGTGAGACCAAGGTATCAGACGGCAGAGGCCTTAGCTATAGGTATCTCTCGTTGGATAACTTGCTTGGTTGAGGAGTCGTCAAAGGATGATGAGGATGTCATGATGTTAGTTGGGTGTTGGATGTGGAAAAAAGTGAAAAGACGTTCAAAACAAGAGAAAAATACGTTAAAAATAGAGGTAAAGGTGTAAAAAACTGAATAAGGTGGAATTTGTGGGTACAAGAGCAGAAACGGTGACAAGGAGTGTATAGCAGGTGGCTGTGAGGGTTGATGAAGGCGCGTGCAAAGTTTCGTAGTGAGGCGAGTGATTTGCTCAGACTAATGAACTCTTGATCAAATAATTCCTAAACTTGTTTTTGAACATCTTCCCTTCCTAGTTGAGATAACCTATAAGGAGGAATATTGACCGGCTCTGAACTGGGTTCAAGTTCTATGACATGGTCCACGAATCTAGTTGGAGGATCCCCTTTTGGTAATGTGTTTGGAAACACATCTTTATACTTGTCTAAAACTTGTTGTGTCCTTGTATTCATAGGCTTTGCATCAACCTCTTTAATTTTACCCTCATCCATTTCCACTTTCAACAGGAACATATCTACATGCTTTTGAGATATGCGTCGAGCTTGTGCATTAGTTATCAGGCGTAAATATGAACCTAATTCTTTTTTCCTACAACTACGAATTTCGTAAGTTTTTCCTGACTGTGCAAAATGCATTGTTCCCTGCTCAAAATTGAAGGTAACGTTGCCCAACGTCTGTAACCATTCGACACCAAGTATCATGTCGATAGGACCCATGTAGACCACATGGAAGTTTGATTTAAACTCATACTTACCCATGTGAATCTTGGATTCTGTTGTGATTCTATCACATTTGATGAAATTTCCATCAGCAATCTATACTCTCAATGGCTTCAAAATCTTCACAGTAGCTATATTACAACTCCTGATTGAACAACTATTGAAAAAGTTATGCGTACTTCCACTATCAACTAGAATATGAATCTCTCTACCATTAATTTTTGCTTTAATGTGGAAAGTCTTAACAGAATGAGAACCATTAAATGTGTTTAAGGACATGAACATGAGTGATGCATTCATGTCCTTCCTATCGACGCATTTTTGTCATCTCTCGTTATCAATATGCAACTCTTCATCATCAATTGAGTCACATTGACATTCTTGCAGCATTTGAATGTCATCTTCACTCAATAGATTTTCAACATCCTCTTCGTCTGATTGATTTTCCTCATTGGGATTTCCGCTCATGGCTATTAATCGACTCTCTTGTTTATGAAATTTACATACCGTTCCAATGATCCTTGTCATATTTCTCTTGGCATCTGAAGCAAAGCCCCAATGCTCTAAGGTTCCTCTCTTGGTCGTCCGATAGTCTCTAAACAGGTCTTGGCTTTTGATTTGCCCATCATTGTTGATACCATTCCCTTCCCAACAACTTTAGTTCCCAGTTGCGGTTTATTGCCAACTTTGACTGTTGGATAATGCACAATAGTACCCTTGTTGGTATCAAGGAAGAAATCGCGGACAGGAAGGGCGCATAAGAAGGCTAGATCAACGAAGAATTTGCGAAGAATTCACGAAAAAGTTGCAAAGAATTCGCGGACAGGAAGGGCAAGTCCAAGAATTCACAAAGAATTTGTGAAGGGCGTACCTGGATTCGCGTGGTAGTCGCTAGATTCGCATCTGGATTCGTACGTCGTGGAAAAATTTTTTGTGAAGGTCAGAAGTCGCAGGTGTTAGGGAGTAATTGCAAGAGAATTCGTGAAGGATTCGTAGCAGAGGAATTCGCGAGGGGAGGGGCAAGATTCACGGAAAGGAGTGTGGAAGAGTTTATGAGGCCCTAGGATTAGGGCTGGGTGTAAGTAGAATTAGGTCAGTTGTTTTTCTAATTTTTTTTAGGGTTTTTTTTTGCGAAAATCTTAGAATGAAGAAATGAAAAAAAAATCAACAAAGAAACTAAACTTCAAAAATGAAAGGTTGAAGTGCTTCTCTCCCAAATTTCCTACCAAATCTAAGATTTAATCTCTTTCAAAAGAATTGTCATATCTCTCTCAATTTTCAACCAAATTGGCTACAAATTGGCTCAAATTTAAGCTGAGAGTGAGATCTACAATTCTATAGAAATATAGTCATAAAATTTGGCCAAAAGTATAGCCAAAAATGGAGAGAAATAGACTACAAAAACTACCACTAACTAAAAATGGAAGAAAAACACAAGAATGGCCATAACTTGGCCATTATAGCTCCAAATCATAATATCTCAGTATCTCCAAGAAGCTAAACAAAATATCTACTGATCTACAACAAGAAACTACACAAAAAAATGAAGATTAGATAGTAAAAAATTGAATCAAATAGAGGGAGTGTCAGAAATGGTGAACTCTTGCAACTTTGCCGCAACACAAACACGAAGCGAAGGTCAAACAGTTCGCGAAATTGAAAATGTTAAGTTCTATAATTTCTTCGAACTTGTGACAACATTAATACCTTCAATCGGTAGTTTCTTTCAGGCTTCTTTTAGGCTTTTTAAAAGAAAACAGCTATAGTAATTAAGCTATTGCATGTGTTGACCAATTCTCTATTTTGTCAAAGTCAAATTCTTTGTAGGATTGTCAACCTGCGAATCTTTTGTTAGGAGAATCTATAATCATCTTCAAATACTCAATGATTGTTCATACAATAGACTACCATGTAGAAATAGCTTACGCCATTTAATTTCATAGAGTGGTATAAGATATTTGTTTCCATAGATAGATATAGGATATACAGTCAAATGTTATTTGACACGAGTTCTCGTTCATAGTCGAGCTCTTTATGCTATATTCATAGTCGAGTACGAAAAATAATATTATATCAATCCAAATAGTGTAGAATTTCACATATATTCGAAGTTCACCGAACAAGCGATCTTTTAAAATACATTACTGAACATGGAATAATCTTTCATGGGATTTAGATTTCCATTCTAGATTCTAATCTATATCTGATTTCATAAACAAGAGTACAAAAAGATTCAAAAACGACATTCATTACAAAAATATATTGACAGTTGTAATTTACAGTTTTTCTTTTTTCGAGGTAATTTACAAAATAGAGTTATAATTATTTTTAGAACATACCAACTTTTTGATATTTGTAAAATATACTAAAGCATGAGAAACTTTAATCGAATATAAAATTATGTATGTTATTTTCATGATTAAAATTCGCAAAAAAATATAATAAAAACTATTCTTCGAAAAAACAATGTGCGAGTGCAAAATATGTTTGTTTGGATCAATATATGTGAGTCCAATCATGGGACTAGGGCCAACTGTATGTATGATGACACAATCATGAGACACACGTCTCGTCAATGACATGCTTCAAATACGTGGAGTTATTTTCCATAGAAAAAATAACTTATTCTCAATTATCAATTTACTAGCTGTTATGGTAGAAGCAAGGTTTCATTCCATCAAATTCGGAATTATAAAATGTTCAAAAACTTCGATAGCTATTGTTGAGATAATCTGTATGAATTATTAACTTAACTTAGGAATTAAATCTTAAACTTAGACTTTCTAAGTTGAACCATTACAAATGATTGTTTGTAATAGTTAGGAAACGACTTATTACAATAACAAAATGAATTAATAATCGACAAAAGTAAGTCATCTTTGAATATGAATCAATTTGAAAAATATAGAATAAAGAATATCATTTGAAAAAACTCAATACTTGTATGGTCATTTTAGATCAACAATACATTATTTTGACTTGCACCTTGTTAAAAGTTCACTATGGATATGCAAAATATGTATTAAAGCTTAGACTCAAACTAATTATTCATAGAAACTGAAGCTTAAAATATTTAATAATTTAAATGAAAATGAAAACTTAGAGTTTGACTTTCAATAGCTTTTGATAGGCTCATAGGCTATAAGAGACTGAAGTATGTAAGTTATAAAAATACATGATTATTATTATTATCAGGTGATATCAAAATTTTGGGATCTTTTTCCAATGGATGATAGATTTGGCAACCTCTGGATGAGAGTGAGACATCATTCTCAATCTTAGTGCAAAATATGTTTGTTTGGATCAGTATATGTGAGTCCAATCATGGGACTAGGGCCAGCTGTATGTATGATGACACAATCA
This sequence comes from Diphasiastrum complanatum, assembly GCA_029204225.1. NCBI lineage: Eukaryota > Viridiplantae > Streptophyta > Lycopodiopsida > Lycopodiales > Lycopodiaceae > Diphasiastrum > Diphasiastrum complanatum. The sequence continues at coordinate 41,151,638 of CM055100.1, read as the reverse complement.
CGAGACACACATCCCGTCAATGACAAACTTCACATACGTGGAGTTATTTTCCGTAGGAAAAATAATTTATTTTCAATTATCAAATTACTAGCTGTGATGGTAGAAGCAAGGTTCCGTTCCATCAAATTCGGAATTATAAAACGTTCAAAAACTTCAATAGCTATTGTTAAGATAATCTGTATGAATGTAACGAAAGGAAATGACTTATCACAATAACAAAACGAATTGAATAATCGACAAAAGTAAGTCGTCTTTGAATATGAATCAATTTGAAAAATATAGAATAAAGAATATCATTATAAAAAAAAATGTGTGAGCTTTGTAGACTATATGAAATATGTCATGGCAATTTGCAATTGGCAATTTCGAATTTTATTTTTCATATGGCATTGGCGTTTGGGACAAAGGCGAATCTCCTAGTTTATAAATTTGAGAGAAAAATCGCCACACCTCTTTTTGCCATCTTACACTTGATCAAATAGATGGCTTTCTAACAACTGACTTTTTCTAACAAATGCTAACATTGTGAGCATATTTGAAATATTCTACAAAGCTCTCTCAATGTTTTTCCAAATTAAAAAAATTAAATGATATGTCTTGCAAAGTGCAATAAAACAAATAGAAAATAAAATCAATAACAATAATTACCAAAAATCAAATCAGAGACTACAATAATGATGTTTGTAGCAGAGTTCATTCACACAATAATAGAATCCAAGTCGTCCTATAGCTCATGACATTAGTAGTTAATTTTCAAATTCATTTCTCATAAATTGAGAGAACAACTTGTTTGTTCAGCAAAGAAAATGAATATAATATTTGTTAAAATGAATACAACTGCTTATAAATATTTGTTAAAATGAATATAATATTCAGCTTCTTTCGCAAAGATAATTCAGCCTCTCTCACATAGGTTTTTTTTATTATTGTTCCTAAATTTGACTAATGAATCATTTTTTATTATGCAATAAATAAAGTTAGATTGATAGTAGTTTACAACGAAAATTCAAAATTAGGCTTATCAAATCTAAACTGAAAATCGAATCTTGAATTTCGACAATCTTTCTGTATCAAAATGAATGTAAGTTTATGTGCAAGTGTTATGACAATTATGTGTATTGCATTTAGAATTTTCATCTATTACAAAATATTAGAAATTATCTTTTGTTTATTATTCAGATATTGTTCTTCTTAGGAAATTGAATAAATGATACATTTCCAATGTTATGAATTTTAATTTGTTATTTTAGTCCAAGTCGAGTGTTTTTTATAACATAGAATTTTAGTCCCAAAAAAATACCGTACGAAAGTCTTTTTATTTGTAAATTTTTTCTAGTTTGTTTATTTTTTATAATGACTAATATCGTTGATGATTGTTTGATCTCTTGCTATTTCTTTCGATAGTCGAAATCTAATCAATAAAAATTTGTGCTTTGGCATAAGGCGAATAATATCAATCCTTAGTCAATACTAAATTGAACAACTTTAAAAAAAAAAAAGATCTATTTCCTTAGAATTGAAAACACACGACCAATTATTTCATAAAAAATGCAATTACGAACGGAACGAACGTTAACTAAAAGACGTAGAGTCGCGAAAGAAAACGATTTTCAAAAAAAAAAAAACCAATTTATGCCATATGTCGATGGATGGTTCAAAACAAAAGAATATCAAGATTTGTGGAAAATCATTGGTACATAAATTAGTAGTGAAATGAAATGTTGTTCTACATGTGGCAGTACAAATTTATTCAAGAAAGAACATAATAAGAAAGTTCAAAATTCGAATGAAAACATCCCACCTTATGCAATAGCTAATATTTTTTTATGGAGATATACATATATAGATGAGGAGCAAAAACATTGGTATATATGCAATTTATGTAAAACTTATCCAGATAGAATAAAATACATAGTATTTTCTTCGCCTACGTATCTGTGTTCTCTTTTTAAGATAGACGTGTCACATTTACAACTGTTATCCATAATAGATGTTTCAATAGATGTGACTCGACGCATAAACTCGTTCGTGATAGGACGACTTGAAAAAAGATTGGTTTTCGACAATCTTATTGCTTGCAATTCGAATAGATATACGAATGATAAAGAAGAATTGCAAAGTGTGCTACGACAGAATATTTTGCACAATTCGATATCCAGGACTTTTTTGAGCGTATATGAATATAGTGCGGAAACTCAAGTGTTACCATTCATATCATTAGCTTCGTTTCAGAAATGTTAAAAACTAAAGTACATGTATTTGAAAACATGGAAATTGATCCATTCGAACGAGTATATATATTACTGCAAGACGTAACGCCCTGCAGCAAAAAAACAAAATATCCAAAAACTTAACATATATACATATTCGAATTTACGAATTAGAGAAACAACCCATGAACGAAAAGAAACAACAATGTTTAGAACAAAAGTTTATGGATTGCCGTTAGTGACTGAACAATTCCTCACATTAGAAAATGCAATCTTTCCATTTCTATTTCCATTTGTTCACGGGTATTACGATGGGAAAATATGTTATATCGATTACATAAAAATGAGAGTTTCTTCATTGTTTTCGCCATTTACACTATATCCACCATATTTACTTATAATGTATCAAATACGACAAGCGATTTTGATAACAACAAAGGTGTCATCCATTGTCTTGCAAAAAGACATTATCAAATTCGTTAATAAATATTCAAATGCAAACGAAGAACAGATTTTTAGAAACGTTTTGAAATTCACTTTGCCACGCGAAATGCCAGACACCCCATCATCGCGTAGACGGAATTTTAAAGTTTTATTAACGATGGTGACACATTGGGGATTACCATATTTCTTTTTGACATTGACAAGTGATGAAACAATTGAATTACGATGATATCCGACAAATAGAAAAAAAAAGTGAAAAATTATAATATGAATTTCGATTGGAGAAATTGTCCAATTGAATGTTCATTGTTGTTTGTCAAGAAGTTAGAATTATTTATAAAAGAATTCGTCTTTTAAGAAGAGCAATCTTAGGACGAATTAAACATTATATGTTACGATATGAATTTCAAAATCAAGGTTCTGTACATGCGCATATCATGCTATGGGTTAAAAGAAAAGATGTGAAAAAAATTGGATTCATTCCTGCGAAACTGAATCTAGAAACAAAAGAATTCGAAATTCCATTAGATTCAATCGAAAAACAAATATATGAATTAGTCGTGCAAAAACAAATCCATTATTGTTGAGCAGCTTGCGTCATCAAAGGTGATAAAAAAAAAACAAAGCTCTGTAAATATGGATTTCCCTTCAAAAAAATGTTCGGCATCGCCTGAATTAGACATAGAAACTGAATGATGACTATACTTCCGACCTAGATATGAAGAACGTAACGTAGTACCTTATCATCCGGTAGTGCTATTGTTATGGCAAGTGCACATGAATTTACAACAGATTACAAATACAGGCTGGTCATATTACTTATTGAAATACGCAATGAAATCAAAGCCAACAGGGCCATTGAATCTGAATATAGATTATGCAAAAAAGATTGAATTATCCCATACTGATGAAAATGTGTTAAAATTAATATCTCGCTACATCTTGACAAAACCGATATCATTGTCAGAAATTAGTTTCACATGCTTACAAATCCCGGTTATCAAAAGAAGCGAAGATGTTCAATACGTAGAGAGCTCTTCTCCATATCTGCGACGAAAATTTATAAGTTATAACAATACAATACTATTGCATCCAATTGATATCTACACGTATAGACCTGGAGAACTTGAAAACATGAGATTTTATGAGTATTGGCAACGTCTTGAAAAAAAACAATTTCCAAAAAGAAATATATATGGATCAATTCGGACATTTTTGCATAAAAATACTAAAATAATCAGATTCACAACATATCATCCTGCATATCAAACAGAAGGTTTTTTTTTCAATGTCTTATTAGAAAAATGTCAATTTCAAAAAGAGCATGAACTTTTGAGCCCGGACAACAGTGATCGCTCGTATTATACAGAATGCATATTGTGTGATTTCATTCGAAATGCAAAAGACATTGAGCGATACGTTGAAGATTATTCAAATAAACAAATGCTTCAAAATGAACAACGACAACAAATTGTAAATATCTTATTGCAACATAAATCATTTTCGCACGAACCGTTATTTCAAGTCATATCTGATTATGAAAATAACGCTCAGAGATCATTAGGAACTGATACGAAAGGTATATTAGGTATTTCACATGAATTTCAATCATTTGAAAATTCTTCATTGACAACAAAACAAGAAACTGTTTTTTCGATTTTGATGTCAAATCGGTCAGGTATTTTTGTACTATTAGGTGCACCAAGAAGTGGCAAAACACATCTAATAAGATACCTAACATTCTCGCTCAAAAATATAAACAAATTTGTTTTGTTGTGCGCCACAACAGATACAGCTGCGTCTAGGCTTAGTAAACGTGCATTGACAGTGCACAATTTATTTTCGATCCATGTTAATACTCTCTATATACGAAATCTGATGCCTAATGATGTGCGTTACAAAAAAATCTTTAGTGTTGATATCATTATTATCGATGATGACTGCTCATCCGTTACAACTTGTCATACGCCAAATAAATCAATTGAAATCAAATCCATATCGCTTGCCTTTCCAAAATTTCATCTTGTTGTTAGTAGGCGATCAAGCACAATTGCCAGCAATATGTAAACATAAAACTGATAATTTATGTTCGATATGCCACATCTCCACATCTTTAAATTGGAAAATGGCGATTCAGATCCACTTGGCTTATTCGATTCGACACACGTCAAATGCCTTATATCTTTCATTTTTAAACACGATAAGATTTAGAAAGCCAACATTAGAAGAAATGAATGATACATTGAATCAACAAATGATTTCAGAAGAAGAAGTTCTGAAAATGAAGTGATGATAGATGTTTAGAAAAAGGCCACATTGTTGAAACAATAGATGTTTCGATATTATTGTTAATCAATATTGTTATGATTATGAGAGCAAATTAATGATGAGTATTGTTTTGTGATATGTGCTTCTATATTGTTGGTGATATTTTTCTAATTCACACATGCTAGTTTAATGTAATGTAATGGTGCATTGATGTAATGTAATGTTATGTCTCTAGATAATATGGTGAATTGATGTTATCTCATGATAAGCAATGCAATGTAATCATATCACCATCATTTGCAAGTCATTCTAACTTTATCATCATCACCACCATCATCGTCGTCATTTTTTGCTTATTTATCTTCTATTCTATCATCCAACATCAATATAATATCGCTATAATCTCTTTCTCTCTCATTATATTATCATAGCTATCATTATCACTGTCTACCTCAGTATTAAAAAAACATGGAATGATAGAACAATACCAAAAGTACAACTGCTACAAATTTATGAAATTTTTTTGGGTTAATTCTAACTAAAAAAGCACCAGCTTCTATGCTGACACATTAAATTACCTCTATTCCAAAGTGCAGATGACCAAGATCATGTACCTCAAATTCCTCCTCAACTGCTACCTTGATGTCATCTATATCTTAATTATTGCCTTCACTCAAAAAGGTATCATCCACATAGATTAGAAGAATGGTCAAATCATTTCCATTCAATTTATAGTAAAGCAATGATCATACTCACTCATAGTGAAATTTTGAGAAAGTAGAAAATTTTTAAGCTTAGCATACCAACTCCTTGGTGCTTGCTCAAGACCATAGAAACTCTTTTGGAGAAGACATACATGATTTTGCTTGCCACGAGAAATGTAGCCCTTGGGTTGTTCAATGTAAACCTCCGCTTCAAGAATGCATTAGTGATATCCAATTGCCATAGAAAGTGTTGCAAGTGAAATAATGAGTCGAATGCTTACCATCTTTGCCACAAGTGCAAAGGTCTCGTCATAGTCCATTCCATACTCTTGAGCATATCCTTTTGCCACTAACCTTGCCTTGTACTTGTTGATTGATCCATCTTGGTTTGTCTTCACTTTGAAGATCCACTTGCATCCAATTGTCTTCTTGTCCTTAGGAAATTCCACCAATCTCCATGTATTGTTCTTCATAAGAGCTTTATAATCAAGATCCATTGCTTACTCTCACTCCTTTCGCCTTGCTTCCTCTACACAAGCGGGTTCATCAAAAGAACTTAGAAAAGCAAATTTGGGACCCTTAACAATTTTCTTACTCTTCTCATCATATGTGAGCCTTGAAGGTTTTTGCCTTTCCCTTGATGTCCTCCTTGGCTTTTGACTTGAAGATGTCTCTTCACCATCACCATCCAAACTACCATCAACTTTTTCATCAACATCAAGAATCATTATATCCATTTCCAATAACACCATTAGAAACAACATTTTTTAAAAATGACATCCCTAGTCATGACCACTTTCGTACTTGAAGTAATGTAGACTTTATAAGCCTTACTCACATTACTATATCCAACAAATATACCTTTTCTTGAAGATGGATCCTCCTTTGTCATATCATCAAGTATAATATTGGCATAGCATGTACATCCAAAATATTTGAGTTACTTGACACTCAGCCTCCTATCAAAAGGTGTTTTTCCATCCAAAACAACACTCAACCACTTATTGCATAAGTAATTGGCACACAACAAAGCTTCCCCCAAGGTTCAGAAAGATTAACACTCAACCTCATTGCTTTGGCTCTGTCACATAAGGTTCAATTTTTTCTCTCAACAACCCCATTTTGTTGTGGTGTCCTTGGACTTGATAACTTCCTCTTGATCCCATTTGCATCACAAAATGCTTTGAATTGGGTAAAAATGTATTCACCACCATTTTCACTCTTGAAATACTTTAGTTTGGTGCTGAATTGAACCTCTCTTGCAATTTTAAACTTTACAAAGACATCATACACTCCATCCTTACTCTTTAGTAGATACACCCAACAAAACCTACTAAAATCATCAATAAAGTTTGAAAATGTGATTTGTTTGCTATAATCAAGACTGTGACAGTTCCTCAACAGCATAGTTGGTTACCCACTCATTGTCTAGTAACAACTCTCAATAGGTCTACAGACAAAGCATGTCTGCTACATTGCAACAGCCATACGAGATTTCCGTTCGGCTCAGCTGGGTAGTAGCTTCAGAGTAGTTTTTGAAACAATGAGAGATCTCTTACGAACATATTGGAATGGCCTTGAAATACAATCATACCCTCTTCCAATCAAACAGTCACTAGAGTAGTACGTCTGGTAGGTTTGCTTTCGACAACAAAGTGACTTCTCAAGAAAATCATCGACCTGGTTGTGGACAATAAGTCAGACAACACTCCAGTTTGCTCAGTGGTCGTGCTAGTGTTAGGCATTATCAATACTCATGTACTCCTAACTGCAAATTGTTGAACCGCCTAATGTCATTCAGTCTTCAATCTAGTGAACGCACTACACCTCATAAAAGTGATCCACAACAAAGGTATAATACCCCATAAATGCAACTTAGCTACAGAGGTGTTATACTTCACAAAGAGCGATCCACATCAATGGAAATTGCCTTCATAAATGCGATAGACATACGACCACATACTACTATCAGAGTAAGCGATTGACAATGCTATCAATCAAGTGGGCAAGAGTAATCCAAAGCTCAATGGAAATAGTGAATAAACTCTAGAGCTTATAAACAATCCTAGCAACCTTGAATTCTATAGTGCACTAAAAACCATTGGAACTTGATAGCTTTCAGCTTGACAAAACTCGATAGTATATTGGCTATTAACATCACAAATTCTTGAGAAAACATGTCTAGTTAAGATGCACTTTCCTCACCCAGATCATCTACATGGACCAAGGGGTTGAAGAAAGTGAAATTTCAATACTAGAGATAGAAATATCATCAATGATAGCTCCATTTGAGAAAACCTTATATATGCATAGATTAAAAGCTTTGTCTCCTCTTCAAATTCTTTGATGTACCTAGCAAGGTTGATAAAGATATTTTCAACTACACATAATGGATCCATTGTAAAACACCAAAAAAAAGAGTAGCAAAAATGGAGAGAGAGAGAGAGAGAGAGAGAGAGAGAGAGAGAGAGAGAGAGAGAGAGAGAGAGAGAGAAGTTTTAACAGTTAACCTACAATCTAGTCTAGAAAATACAATTAGATAGTGAAGAATGAAGTTTAACATTCAAACTTTACTAGTTCTTGAAAGTCACACATGAGATTACCATTTACCCTCGTTTAGCTTGCAAGTTACCCATGGATGGCAAAAAATATTTGCGTTTCTTACTATGAGATTATGATGGTGCGTAGCCTTTATGTATATTGTGCCTCGTAGGATTGGGAAAAGCTCTTTCTCTCTCTCTCTCTCTCTCTCTCTCTCTCTCTCTCTCTCTCTCTCTCTCTCTCTCTCTCTCTCTCTCTCTCTCTCTCTCTCTCTCTCTCTCTCTCTCTGTGTACTTGCATTTTCATTCTAATGAAAAATGTTGACCGTACTCCTTTGCTCTACTAATTGTTTACGCATGCTACTAGAGCTTCTCTGACCATGAGTGTTTGCTTAGTGGATTTGGCTTGTTACTGACTCCGTTATGAGGTGAATATTCTCTCACAAGAGGTGAAAACTAAGAGAAGTAGTTCACTGAAGGAAGTTATAGAGCATTCTAGGAGGTTTATGAACGCTCTACAAAGAGCTTATTGGTAGGGACAACAACAATAGATGAAAATGAAATCAACCGAGTGCAAGGATATTATTGACCCAAAGGAGTTTTCGTTCAAAAAACGATGTCCACACTCAATACTCAATAAAATGCTAGCAAACTTCGTCAACAAGTTTCTCGTAGCATTGCTCAGTTGACCATCGTTCTCTTGATGGATTTGAGTGCCATGAAGTTCTAACTAGGGGCTTTGATGAAGCACAAAACTATTCGTATATTTAAACAAACTGAAAATTGGATCAAAACCAAAAAAAAAATACTACAAAAAGTCTGGTTTTGGTAGAGAAAAAATTTAAAAGCAAACGCACTACAAACATTGTCATTTCTCAATCAGTCGCATGATCTGAGACTTGGCTAGAGCTATGGAGGTAGGATGACCAGCATGGGAACTTCAAATGACATGCTATTTGGCTTTAAAACAAGCTAGATTGATAATATAAAAAAAATTAGATGAGGAGCACCCATTCTCTCCCTCACCTTTTGCTGTCACACACCCATTTGTCCTACTTGCATAGAGTTCCTAAGTGAGAACCCTTTGGGCAAATAGTGATTTCATCGAAATCTAACTATCTTGGGTCCTCAACCAAATGAATGTGCCTAAATAAAAATGTCATAGGAAACAACCTTTAACAAAGGAATTGTCTTTGTTAAATCCTAATATGTGATGATGAAGTCAGTTGACTTGCCATTACCACATACGAAGTACATCACCCATGCAATTTGAGATTCCTTTGGCAATCTAGGGTATTGATAAATACCTTCCTTGTTTGATTATGACTCTTTTCACATGATTTTATATATAACTACTTGGAGCCTTCTCCAATGTAGGCACATATTGTGTTTGTTCCAAACCTGAATGTTGTGAAGAATACAAAAAGACTACTCAACCTCATCATACTTGAATTTAAACATATTAGCAACAAACTGCAACTTGCCACAAATTGAAATTGCACACAAGCATTACTAACAACATTCTAAAACTGATTTGTGAACTTGCAAGAACAGACTAATTCAATGAGTTGAAGGGTGCATGGTTGAAACCTCAAACGTAAGCACTCCCATAATCCATCAAGCAAAGGTTGATCAAAATCAATCTCTATGTCTTCCCTATGAGAAGGGTGAAAGAAACTCTTCCAAAAAAATTGTGCATTGTTGAGTCTCACATGAAATTCTGAAACAATTGTTGATAGGGCCTCTTTTTCAAGAGTAAAAAGGATGATATTATCCTAAATTAGTGAATGTTAATGAAACCAATGACAAGTTTTGCACATGTGCAATGTACAAGGATCGAATCTCATACAGGATTTCTTACTTCAAAAATAAGAATGAACTACATCTGACATTTAAGTGCTCTTTATCTTATTAGGCAAGCTTAACGTTGTTAAAATTTCATAGCCAGTGACTCCTTTCCAAGAGAAAACATTCTTGACTTTCTCTGTGATTGAAACCTTTCTGAAGATTAAGCAAAGCAAGCACACTTAAAAGTTTTCAATGAGTTTATTATTTCATGCCATAACTAAATTTTTTTGAATTTCCTATGACTGTTTGAATTCCAAGCATTGGAGAGATCATATTACCTTGTCATTGCATATCTTACAAGGTAGTTCTTTTTATTCAGATATGCTGATGATAAAAATAAATGACTCTTTCCAAAACAGCTGATATCCAAGATATAGCTTACAGTAGGAAAATGATATATAAGCTGCATTCTCTGCAGAAGCTGAATGATCTATATTCTGAAGACTGTTAAGTGATTTTAAAGATTCATCTTGTTCATGATGGCAAACATTTCAGTAAATTACATAAAAACACACATCACATTTTCACTGAAAATCAAACCTGGAACGTTTCTGTACGGAATCAAACTCCAGTTTGCAAGTGTTTTAAGCTGTATCTGCCTGCAATGCTTCATTGAGTAGCCTATCAATGAGCTCCTTTTTATCCAGATGATTCTTGGAAAAACTCCCATATTACAGTGAAAAGATTTTTTGCAAAGTCTATTGATTGCAATCTTATCAGATTGTGAGATCCGTACATAAGGAACTCACATCCTGATGTCAAAAACAAATGGGAATAGATGAATACCTGCATATGCTACATAACTCAAAAAAATTCACTGAAGGTGGCTCAGTACGCAGCATGTGATTCTAACTATTGATGTGTCCGAACTTTATTTTTGGTGCTGAAACCTTTAGAGAGTTCATACCTGGGTTAGAATGTTCGTGATAAAATAAAACATGGCCAAGAAGGACATTTTTGCTGCAACTTTTGTTGCCCATGTTTCGATATCTTAAGAGAAAGACAAGTACCAGGTAAAATTTTGGAACTCCCAAGGCAAACAGAATACAGTGGTGGCCCGTGGGATACTGATGCTAGTTGCGGTTTACACAATGCAAATCCTTAATCATGACACTCCTTTTGCATGAATAAAGATTTGTTTTTTAATTTGTTAGGTCTATGAAAATGGTAACGGAAAAGGAAAACACACTAACAAACACAAAATCAGAACTCCAAGACCTGCCGCAATGTGCTTATCATCTGGATTAGTTACCTCATCCATTTGAGGTAGGATAGGACCTCGTTGCAAAAAGATAATAAGTACAACCCAGTATAGAGCAACATCGTTGAAAATGCCAGCAAGACCAAGTAGGCCAATTGAGACACCATTAAGTCGTGACCACACCTGATACAAAACAAGATATTTACATAGAGATGTTCAGATGGCCTTTACGTTGCATCAAGGAAAAGGATCAAATCAGAATCCACCACACAAGAAAATTGAGGTATATTAGAATTGAAAACTGGCCCATAGCAACATTATTCAATCACCCTTGAAGAAATATGTATGAGTTAACCTTTATGCTTCTGTTGACTTTTCATGCACTTCAGTATAAAAGCCCATTTCTACAATCAACAGGAGAGCTGTTGGGGTGGAAAAGGGCAACATCTGGACCTCTAGGAATGGGATTGGGAACGGGAACAATTTTGGAGGGAAGGGGGATGGAGAATGGCACATCATCATTTTTTTTTTTCAGAATAAAAAACTTGACATTTTAATAGTTCAAAACACAGTTTGAGCACTTACCCTAAAGATAGTAGACAGACATATAAATTGATCGGACCTGGGAGGGTAAAAAGTAAATTAGAGGAAAAAATTTGCCTATGCCTCAAAACTGCATGCAGTACATTGGGGAACAGCCTGGGTATTATGATCGTCGAGTGAAGATCTCCTTAGATCCTGTTACATGCAACCAAAAGGACACTTGTGGAGCAAAACCACCCAACCAACATGAAATGGCTAGTCAAAACCCTAACCACTTCACCCCCAAGCCAAGGTGATTGAATGCAAGAGAGGAGGGGATCCTGGCTTTTGAAATCAGAAAATATAATGAGGAGATGGGCGAGTTCCAATAGGTTATATAATCTCCAAAAACTAGAGAATATTCCCTTTAGGATCCCTCCAATTCTATCAAAAGCATTTGACCTCCTATTCTTGCACAAAAGCTATCAATCACCATGCAAAAGCTCCATAGGTCCAATTAGAGTACCTGGGCAAGAAATCCACAACTTTATAAATCTTAATAGATTTTGTCTTCACGTCTACAGAAGATCTAGGTTGAAAACCGTACATCAGCGTAAACGAACTATAACCTGTAGCAGAGTGTTTTCTACTATTGTAAGCAAACTCAATCAAAGGAATGTAATCTTCCCACTGAGATTGTCTGTGAGACACATAAGTCCTCAACATATCCTCCATAGTCTGATTAGTCCTTTCCGTCTGCAGTTGACTTTACTGGTATGAACGGTCCACTACAACCCAAATAGAATCATTCTAACGTTGGGTCTTTGGAAGTCCATAGATATGCTTTCCCATCGTTTCTGAGGGATATCCAAGGGATGTAACAACTGTCCAGCCTTTAAGCGTTCTGCTTTGGCTAGCTGACAAGGTTTACATTTAACCACATAAGACTCAACAAATGGCTTCAGTTTTGGCCAATAAAAGTCTCTTCTGACCAAATCCAATAAAAGTCTTGTGTATACCTGGATGACCTGCATGACATTCATAAAGAATTCTCTTCTTTATTTCATTATCCACTGGCACACAAACTTTCTCATTCCGAAATAGCAAACCGCCTCGGATGGAGAACTGTTCCATTATCTTCTTATCTTTCTTAGGAACTTGAGATCCTTATGAATTAATCTCTATTCTATTCTCATTTTTCCCAATCTCAACCATTCTCCATTTGCAACAAAAATGAGGATCTGTTTCAGTGCATAGTCTTTCGTTTCCTGGAGATATTGTAGTACTCTTTTTGCTAACTTCCAATGCAATGATCCTAGGCTCAGCCTGTATACTGCAAATGCTATATCAGGTCTAGTGTTGTTTGCAAGATATAACAATGATCCAATCAGCCTACGATAGGGTGTTTTGGCCATTCGTTCCTCTTCCTCGAGAGTCTGCGGACAATCTGCCTTGCTCATTGTTCCACATATCATGGGAGTATGCACACCTTTGCATAAAATAAGATTTTGAAGATAATTTGATGTAACCACTGCTTCTGCCCACAACTGTTTTGGTGCTTTTGCATGAGCCATCATACACCTAGCAACTTCCATAAGTGTACGATTCCTTCGTTCAACTATTCCATTGTGCTGAGGTGTGTATGATGCAGTCTTCGTATGCATAATACCTCGATCAGTACAGTAAGCTTTGAATTCGTTGGAAATGTACTCACCTCCACGATCTGTGCGAATCTGCTTCAACTTATTGTCTGTCTGCTTCTCAGCCCAATTCATATACTCAACGAATTTCTCGAAAGCTTCAGATTTTGTACGTATAAAGTATACCACAGCGAACTTGCTGAAGTCACCAATAAACGTTATGAAGTACTTTGCATCACCCAACGACAATACTCCAAATGGTTCACAAATATCTGAATGCACAAGTACCTTAGTTGCTTTAAAAACATCCTTACTGAAAGGTGTTCTAGTCATCTTGCCTTTAAGACAGGATTCGCAGGTAGTTCAAATATCTCTACTTTTGATTTCGACTCCTTCAATTCTCTGACTTTTGTTGGCTTGGTACAAGGCTTCCATGTTCATGTGACATAGCCTCTTGTGCCACAATATATCTGTTGATTCCTGAGTTTGATTCGCTTGTTCGATTCGAGTTCGAATGTTCAAGTGATACAAATTTCCTTCTCTGTTGCCTTTAGCAACCAGGTTATCAAAATCTTCCTCGAACAGTTTACAAGAGTTCATTGTGAAGGTTACTGACATGCCTATATCGACTATCTTAGCTACGGATAGAAGATCTTTGTCAAGCGTAGGGACATAGAGAACTTCCTCCAGTTTCTTGTCACCCTGATTCGTGTCCAGCCATAGTACACCAGTTCCATCAACTATGTGTTTAGAACCGTCTCCAAGTAGAATGAATCTCGAATAGTCCGTCTTCTTGTACTCAGATAATATTTGTTTCGAGGAAACAAAATGTGAGGTGGCTCCCGAATCAAGTACTACTTCTCGAATTTTTGAATTTGTTGAACAACATAGATTAGCACTAACACAAGCTGTTGAGTTCCTTGTCGTCCTGTCTTCAACTGCACTGGAGCATTTTGATTTGTCTTCGACATAGTTTGAATCTGAAGGTTCGCTTCGATTCTGCTCCTTTTTGTTTTTGGGATTCTGATAACAGTCTACTGCTGCATGACCCCGTTTATGACAATGAATGCATTCAATCTTTGGATTTAACCAACACTTATCTTCTATGTGACCTGATCTTTTGCATCTGTTGCAGATCTTCTTATCACCAGAATTTTTTTGTTGTTTTCTAGATTGTTGATCATTAGACTCATTCTTTTTAGACGACTCCCTTTTAAACTTAGACTTCTTAGAAGATTTATTCTTCTAAGTAAATAGAGCATTTTTGGAATCACCATTATTGTCATAGCCTCTTTAACTCGGCTATTGCCTTTTGAAGTGTCATTGTCGCATCTTTCGCCAATAAGGTTTGAGTCGTGTGGAATGACCTGGGTAGAGCTCGAAGAAAATAACTAAGCTGTTTTTCCTTTGAAATTGCATTTTTCGCGCCAAAATTCTGCAAGGAAATAAACAGGTCTTTTATCTTTCGTACGAATGTGTTCAGGTCTTTGTCGTCCCACTGTAGGTAAGTTAATTGGTCTTCCAAGAACATGATTTGATTACAAGATCGAGTCTCATTCTTGGTTTGCCATTCTTCCAATAAATCTTTTGTGTTCGAAATTGATGTAGGATCTAACATTATATTGTCATGCACTGAAGACACAATAATTGCTATAGCTTTGTCATTTCTCAAACTCCATTCTCGAAGTTCTTTGCCAGGAGTAGCTACTGGCTTCTCCTCTATTGGTTCTACCCATTGCCAAAGACCTTCGCCTTTCAATATGAGTGAAGTCTTTAATTTTCAAATCAAATAGTTTGAACCTTTTGAATCCAAGATCGTAGTGATCTTAGCCTGAATATTGTTGATCGATGACATCTTCTATTTTCTGAATAACTCCAGATGCGGCTTGCTGATGGATGTATGAAGAATGTTGAGAGGGGTGCGATGATACCACTATATCAACACCGACTCGCTCTGATACCACTGTATCAGCACTAGTCCTGCTCTGATACCATTGTAGGAAAAATAGTAATTATTCTTCCATAGAGAACACGATTAAAGTTTGAATAAATCAAACTAATATTAGTGTCTTCAATCGGGTCTGTTTCTGGTCTATGTACTAATAGAACAGTATTTGCCTTGATTGAATTTGCATGCGGAAATAATATGCGGAATTAAGAGTATTGTTACAGCACAGGTCTTTTGGCCTTTTAATTTTGTAACAGTAGATCTAACCGTTTACGACGGTTGAGATTCAAAAAGACGTTCTATTTCCAAGGTCAAATAATTTCTGTTCGCGAATTATTCGCGACAGTCCATCTCTTCGTCATAGCTTCATGTTTCGCGAATTGTTCGCGACACTCATCTCTTCGCGACATTTTCGTCTTTCGCGAATTGTTCGCGACAGATGACAATCTTTGAGCTTGAAGAAGAATCAGAAGATTTTGCGAACTGTTCACGACAATTTCGTGACATCTGAGGTTTGAGCAAAAAAACAAAATATTTCGTGACAAGAGCTTGTTCGAGAATCTTTCGAGCTTTAACAAGAAACCACGAGCTTCTACAAGAAACTGTTTCGCGAATCTTTCGAGTATCAAGCAAGATAAAATTTCGCGAATCCTTCGAGGTTGATCACGAATAGTAATGTTTCGAGTTCACGTTCGTTTCTCATCCTTTGTCTACATCATGTTGATTGCAAAAGTACTTTAGAGGCTGGTGATCTGTAAACATAATAAACTGACTACCATAAAGGTAATGCTTCCAAGTTTTAAGTGCATGTATCACAGCAAATAACTCCCTTTCAAACGCTATCGGCCTATCATTTTGTAAAAGAACCGCTCCTATCACCGAATCACTTGCGTTAGTTCGTACAACGTAAGGTAAATCTGGATTCGCAATCTGTAAAACAGGAGCTGAAGCAACCATATGTTTGAGTTTCTCAAAACATTTATTCAGTTCTTCATTTTTTTTCCTCAATTGGCTTACGAAAGAAAACAGTAAAACCGAGAAAAGATTTAACTTCTCTAATCGTCTTCGGTATCGGCCACTCAAGCATTGTCTTGACCTTACTCTCGTCTATCTTCAGCCCATCCGGCGTGATCTTGTGACCGAGGTACACTAGCTCATGCTTAAAGAATTCGCATCTAAAATCTTTACCATATGATTTTTCTCTTTTGAGAATTCTCAAGACAGTCTTAAGATGATTCAAATGCTCCTTAAGAGTTCTACTGTAGATGAGAATATCATCTAAAAATACAACCACGAATTGACCCAGATATGGACGAAAAATATCGTTCATCATCCGTTGAAATGTCGCAGGTGCGTCAACCCAATAAACATGTTCAGGTTTGCCATGTTGAGATTCGCCCATAAATACTACTAAAGAAAAAGTCACTATATTCTTCCTTTTGCTATAAACCCAAGGCCTATAGATACATCGTGAAAAAGCTAAAATTAATAAACACCTGCCACAGACCTAGAGCAATAATGAAGCAGCATACAACAAGCTTATCGGTGTTGCAAGTATCAACTGTCTTACTTGCACTGCAGCAAACTTGATTTATTAAGACCTGAAAAGCTGGCAGAGAAGTTTTTCTCTATGCGAATGAGAAATTATTTCAGAAGGCAAACCAACATCCAGATTGATTGAAATATATATCTGTATATTTTTTACTCATATTGGTCCTAACACTTATAGCCCTGCATATGTATAACTGTAAACAAGATGGAAAATTAGCTGCAAATCTTCTTTGCATAAATTGCAATAGACAAGCCTCATATCAATAATTCTAAAACTTTTGCCAAACAAAGGATGCCAGTTTCACCTTACGACCCCAGAGACCTTGAGCTATGCGACCACCATCCAGGTCACCAGCTGGAATACTGTTTATTGCATTAACCAACAAACCAGACCATGCTGAAAGTACCAATGGATTTATAGTCACGGTTGATCCTTCCTTTAAGGCATCTGCAAGGATAGCTTTTGCTGCAAGTTTACTGGATATAAGTCAGTGCATTCAAATTTAAGTACTTGCCATTTTCGATACAATCATGTAATAGTGTATGCAGCAGCTTATAATAAAGTTGATCCAGCATTGACAATACGGATAAGCTTTGCAAAATAGAATGAATTCTAGTATGTTTAGTGGAAAATATGCTGAGCTTTGTGTTAGATTAGAAACTGCAACCTGTTGGAAAGGTAATGTCTATTTTATGCCAATTAGGTAATCAAACCACCCCCCCCCCCCCCCTTCTCCCAAACAATTTCTGGCTTAATTCCATGTGAGCGAGTTATTTACTTGATCACTGCACCATTGATTTTTGGCATACTATATGTTTATGACAATAACAAAACACATGCATAGGGCCTTCAACCTGGTAGGTCAGTGGGAACCTAATTCAGCCATGAGCTAGGCCAGTGGACCCACTATGCCATAGATCAATGAGGTTGGGGAAAGATTATAAATGCCTCCCCAACCCAGGAGCTAGTAGATACTAGATTGTTACAGGTGACATATTTGAGCAACTTAAGGCATTGTGTAACACTTTTAACAGTGAGAAACCCCAACTTGATCAAGTATCTTGTATATTATACTATCAATTGAAAGTTGCTTTGTAGTTTCTGTTCTGTGTGTGATCTTGCTACTATACTTTATCGCTGTAAGATTAGAGCTCCATACTTTATCGTCATTCTTGTCACCCTGGGCATTTGGTTAAATCTTTTCAGATTTCGTTTGTTGAAATAGGATCACCTGCTTCAGCTAGGCATGCATCCACCACGGCATCAGTTAGAAAGGCTAGTGTATGCACATCCAAACCTACCCCTTATAGAGAAGATCAGGGAGGCAAAAGAACGCATGTAGGTAATCGTTTAAACTTTCAACTTTCAAATTTGTATTTGAGGTTTGAGCTTAAACCACTAGAACTTAAACTAGAGCGCTCACTAGTGACACTTGTCACTTGAATGATACTTGAGAGTTAACTAGTGTGATGATTTATGAATGTGAATTTGCGAATTGTCTCACATGTGACACGAGTGACGAGTTGTGGTCCATGGATATGCTAATTTATTTAACTTTAAGTGAACCCACCCCTGACAAGATCTATATCGCCAAGGTTACTGATTTACCTCCTAGGTCATATCACCAGGGTTCTTGATTTATCTATGTCATCTTGCATCAGGAGTCTTTGCACAATACGGAGTGAGCATGAGCATGAACAGGAAGCTATGAGGCCACCCCAATCTAGGAGGACTAGGACCTAGATATAGTTCACTTAGGTCGATTTTTCATCTACTAAGGTCGATTTTGCTTTTCAATGTAAGTTGTAACTTTCAAATTTCTTTTTGAATGTTTATCCAATTCTCTTATTGCTTACAAGTTACTACTTACTGGTGTGTGATGGATTCTCAGTCACTTCAAAGTTCACCACTTAGTCTTCAATCAACAATGATGTATCATACCACCTGGATAAGCCGTAAATTACAATACTCATTGCTAAGTGGAAATTGGAACATAGAATCTAGTTTTTGAAGTAGCTACTTAGTACTAACAAGCTTGCATTGTGTCCATTCAATATTCTCATGTGCACTTGTGGATCTAATTTCTGATGTCTATGAACACTAATTTAATTTTAGCCTTCAAGCTTCAGCTTTCTACTGTCTACAACATTAGCAATCTAGTATCAATAAATTTTAGAAACGGAACATGTTCGGTTCCATACTGTTCCTAAAGTGCCTAAGAAAGGTTCCTTGGAAACATTCCTAAAGGTAGTTTCTTTGTAAGAAATTTTTTTTTGACCGTGATTTGTTCCTGCTGTCTGCAGCCCGTTCTTATTATGTGCAATGTCATGTAGATGTTCACTGCTGTCTGATCATTCTTGTCTAACAAAGGCAACTCACATTTTGAAGCAGTGTTATATTTGTTTAAAGCCTTCAGCTTCACAAAAAAGGGGTCATCCTCACACTCAAAGCAATGATTAAACATTAAATGATTCATGAAGTACATCATGAGCTGCAAACATCTTCTAATCATGATCCTGGAAAATCGTTCCTTAGGCATGAAACATGACCTGTTCCTAAGGAAAAACCTTAGGAACGGGTTTCTATGCATTGTAGACATTATTACACTATATAATTTCTAGCATTATATCTAAAGAATGAAAACGGAAAAACAAATCTGTAAATTCTTTTTGATTCTTTTGGGAAGACCTTATTTGAAACCATAGGTCCTGCGATATTGTGGGTACCGCGGATCCCGGTACCACGGGACCATACTGGTACTGCGGTACCATGATGGTACCACGGTACCACAATATAATAATATATTTATTATTTAATATTTTTTTAATTTTTTTTACCTAAACCTACCCACCCCCCTCACATTTCCTCTAAAAAAATTTTGCGCCCTCTCCGCCCTGCCTTCGGTGCTGTTTTTTGCCTGCCTGCCTTCAATTCCTTGCGTCGCCCTTCGCCCACGCAACGCCCTGCCTTGCATCTGATCTGCTTCGCCTTGCCTTCGCCCATTTTCAGCGTCTCTCCAACAGTGAACCCTACTGTTTTTTTTCCAGCATTCCATCCTTCCAACTTTAGCTTCACCTGCATTTTTTCCCTAGTTTTCTCCATCGCAATGGTGCAATCCGACCTTTCCGGTCTGTGGGACGAGGTGGACGTTGTCAGGCGGGTTGCCGACAAGAATAACAAGACCGGTCAGAAGATCGTGCGTTGCCGATATTGCCTAGTCGAATTTTCTGCGTCCCTCACTCGCCTTAAAGGCCACCTGCTCGGTGCATGTGCCAAAAATGGTGGCACCTGCCCTTGTGGCAGCATGTTCGTCCCCAACAGGCAGCAACTACTGGACACCTACGGGCCACGTCTCGTGGCGAGAGAGAACACCATTTCGGAGGGCATTCTCCGATTTTGAACCGCTCCTTATGTGGTTGACCCAGAGCTGCTGCCTGCTTGGCTGGCACGCACGAGGAGAGGGAGCGCATCCTCGTCCCGTCCCATTGCCCCTCATCCCCCTCAGACAGTTCCGCCACACGCACCCCCATCT
This sequence comes from Diphasiastrum complanatum, assembly GCA_029204225.1. Taxonomy (NCBI): domain Eukaryota; kingdom Viridiplantae; phylum Streptophyta; class Lycopodiopsida; order Lycopodiales; family Lycopodiaceae; genus Diphasiastrum; species Diphasiastrum complanatum. The sequence goes on along the minus strand of CM055100.1, from coordinate 41,131,229 downwards.
GCACCCATTCCGGTGGATCCCGTCCCATCGCGTCCGTGTTTTCATCTAGGTTGAATTGTTATAATAAGTAGCCCATCTGACACTAGAGTTGTACCCTCCAAGGACACTTCAATGTCCGGAATTCTTTGGCAAACAAAAATTCAAAGTCTACAACTTGTACATAACACAAAATCATAAAGAAAAACCTTCATATGAGTTCATATTTATGAGATTTGTCGTTGTCAAAAAGATTTAGATGTCTAGAATTTTGATTTTTACGTTCTTTTGGGTGTGCTTAACATGTAAGGTAAGCTGAATCACTTTTGCATCTGTCAATCTGCCTTGTTGAACACATAATATTTTTTTCCATTGAGCATGATATTAGAGATGTATACACATGGATGGTAAAAAAACTACGGTTTTAACTCTAAGGTGCCAATGTTTCACAAAAAATCATCAAAATGACTTCCTTTCATAAGAAGAAGATTACCAAAAAACATCCATTCATAATAAGACCATAAAGATGGCAATAAACTTGGAGAAGTATGTTGGAATTAAATGTGCTCCCACGTGTATGATTTTTTCATCCTTGCCAGACTCATCTAGAGTCATTGGTTTGTGTTAGCTACTATCAAAGGGATTTAGTATACAAATTTAAGTTTTGAAAACTTTAAGTGTTCAAACTTCATTTTTCCCTCTCTAAGTTTATTTGTTATGCCATTGATAAGTATAGGCGATTTGTAATAAGCTATCACAATTACAATCTATGTATGAGTGATTTATGTAGCAAAATACCCACATTCATCTTATTTGAATTTTGGGTCATTACAGTAATTGAAAGATCCAAGCATACTGAGTTATTGTCAATCGGTCAGCAAACTACCTAAAAATAGCACTTGTGACCATATTTTTGTACCTGGTTATTGCTTTTCACATGTGAAGACACTATCATGAAGCTCTCAAACTCCTCTTTCCAGTGAACTATGGCTCACTTTGATCTGATGAGTATCGATGCTTGCTTTTTGGTTGAGTAATATTTCACAACACACTCCTTGGCATAGATCCAAGCTACAAAAGTTCCAACTATTCTTTGCTCGTATTTCACAGGCTACTGTGGAGGTAGATGCCTTTGCAACAAGGCAGGGATATGTGAGGAAAGGCCAGGGATCACGACAAAGGGATGCATCCCTATCCAATTATTTGAAGTGTTTTGTAAATAAAGAGATTTGCATTCATCTAGCAAAAAAATTTCAGATACAGTGACAATAATAATGGGAATTAAAGCGTTATTATATTTCTCGAACGGGCATAAATACCCTCAGAATACATATAAAATTATTTTAGCAAAGAGAGACATTGTCATAAACTATGTAGCTGAGGAAGTTCCTAAAAGGTCTTCCTCCTTCATGACCACACAGCAAAGCTGATCATTAAAGATAGAGAGAAACAATGACTTTGTCATGCATTATACTTGAAATGATGTCATATAATACATGATCCCTTTAGTCTACCCAAGGTAATCAATACCTTCTGACCTCCTACAAGTTGTCAATGAGATGATAAGCACATCTATTGGTCAATGTAGTCAGTCCATCGAACACACTAAGTGATACATTTGACTACTTACACACCCAAATGAGCTAGACAAGCACTATAATGTATAGTAGCTTCGTACATCGTAAATCATTTTGCAATTAGTGCCTACATCCTATAACAAGAGATGTTGCAATGGTTCCATACTACCAACCGTGAACACTTTATGAATTGCCAACAATAAAATATAGAGATAAAAGAATTATAGAAGTCAAGTGAATTGTTGATTAAAAAATCTACTTTCAGCTGCGAGGAATGTCACTCTTTCCCTCGGTCACCAGGTGAGGTTCACCTCCATTGCCATGCCTAGCAGCTATGCACGGTAAGCACGTTACCATCATGTCCAAGGATTTCGTTGTTCTCATTAAATGAGAAACTGAACTTCCAGCCAATGACAAAAAAGTGTGAAAATTGGCAACCTCAACATGTAATGGATAACGAGAAACATCAAGACTAGATATGTGACAAGATGTGATTGCTCAGGAAAAATTGAGTACTGCTCATATCACCCAAGGCAATGAACTCACGACGAGTAACGCTTACTTGAAAATAGAGTAGGGACTAGGTTAGTGGCCAAGTAGCATACACAAACTAAGCATGACACTCGCTGGTGACAAAAAAGTTATAATAAGGTGGACTATTAAATATATGGATATAAAGGTTAAAGTCATCAATGTCTTCACCCTCATAGAAGTAAACAATAGTAATAGTGGTAGGAAACTGTTGGCAATCTCGGGCCATATGATCAAGACTCTTACAACGAAAACATAAATGTTTATCATGAATTTCATCAAATTCGGCTTGAGAATAGTGATGGATATAGGCAGGCTGAGGGGAAGGAGTGCAAGGAAGAGCAGTTGGTGAAGTAGAATCAGGAAGAGGAGTAATAACAAAAGTAACAGAAGAGTTCGGGTGAGAAAAAGGATGGGGACTTATGTTGTAGCGTAGCAACAAGAGACACGGTATCACACAAAAATCTAGGGCAGAAGGAAGCAAGCATCATACTCGAGAGCACGATGGAGGCTAACAATGCAGCATAACATTAGCTCCTTAGTTTGAAGATTAGTGAACATGTAGGATAACTTTGTAAATCGATTAGTGTAGGAAGTCAAGAAACTTTTCTGGGTAAGGCACGACCATCCAGTCTTAGAACAATTAATACATGACACTTATTCCTCTGATCCATATATATGTGTACCGCCAAATGCCCAACAGTATCCCCCACCAAAATTGGTGTTGGTCCCAAGACGCCTGTGTATAGCGACTAAGCGCCAGGTGAATTCTTTTCTTTCTACTGTCGCTTGATGAGATATGATGTGACTTGCCCCATGAAAGTTAAAACAAGCAATGTTTTGGTCACGTGGATGTGGAAGAAAAGCAAAATGGACGCCTTCGATCCATCTAGTTTTCGTCCAGTAACAAATTTATTCTTCCATGACCTGCCAATCATTGCTGCTTTGTAGTATATCCTCGCTATTGGCAATGGATATGATACTTCTCAGGATTTGATTGGCAAATTGGGATCAAATGCCAGATCTGGCAAAAAGTCATCCCCATTTAGTCTTGATGGCTGCAAGGAATGCCAAATCCTAGGCGAATCCTGTAGCTTGCCTTTGGTTGAATCTACAAAATCCCAATACAACTTTGCAAAACTTGAGAGTTCGTGTAAGAAATCCACGACAATGGTCCAATTATAAAGTTGTGGTATAATTGGCCAATCGCGAGTATGCATTGAAATTTGGTCCATTGGGGTGCCACACTCTACCCACTTTTTTCGCCTTCGCATTGGCACATAATAAGGATCCACCCTTAACGAGTGTGGACTGGCAGTATTACTCCTTATTGCCTTTGCATTCCACTCGAAGATGAAGAGCCACCATCTTGGTTGTTGATGGAATAGATTCAATTACTTTGCCCACAATCTCCCACTTCTTAAATTTTAAAGCCCAACCACCCCTTGAAGGTTCATATGGATGTGCCTTGAGGAATTCCTGAATGGTGATGGGTTTTCTGAATGCTCTAGACATGGAGATCATCCTTCTGGATGTAGTTGCAGAAGGAACTGGTTGTTGAACCTGTGAGGTATCCACTTCTTGATCTTGGATATCTGGTAATTGTCGTCCATCACGGCCACAAGATATGATATTTCATGTTGTGATGTTGGTAATGTCGTAGTAGGATTGGTCAAAAGAGAATCCTTTTCTGTAGTAACATCTGCAAATTCTTTTGTAATCCTTTTCTTCTCCAATTGGGTGATATCCAACTGTACTTAAAGGAGTGGGGTTTGCTTCTTTGGATTTTGGACCGCCTGATTAACTTGATTCTGCGCACTGTGCAAGCATGCCTGCAATTGCTAGACGTGTTGCTATAGGGTTGCTTCATGATCTTGAATCTGCTTCAACTACGCATTGGCCGAGTCCTCATGTTGCTTAGAAACAATCAACTCATTTTTGAGCTTGATGAGCTTTTGAGCCATTAAAGTGTTATCTTCGCCCAATTCTGTAATCTGGATTTCCACGACTACCTTTTCCTCCATCTTCGTAATAACTTGGCCTAGTTGGTGATGTAGGCGCCCAGGATATCCTGAGATTCCAAAGAAGTCATAGCTGATGTGCTGGCCTGGCCTGATGGATCCACGATACCCCCAGTCTGAATTTTTCCTCTTCAAATTCGTCTACCTCTTTGAAACAGTCAGGTAGTAAGTAAGGCCTCGTGAACCTTTGGTGAGGAAGCTCCAGCTGACATTTGAATCGTATCATCTCCAAGACTTGATCCTAGAGCAACAAGCGTTTGAACTACTGGTTGTAGGTCATACTCATGCATCTGGTCTAAAACTCCACCAGTGGATGACGGGTTGAATGGTGTTGGGCTTGGAGGAACCTCAAACTTTACATTTGCATTGAGGGGGTTGGTGGAGTTTGTAGTATGGATAAGGGACATGAAATAGGCCACACTAGGGAATATGGTGCATGGTTGAGTATCAGGGGGGGGGGTGTTGGTGAAGTTGAAGGTGTATAAAAGAAGGAACCACTGGCAGAGTGGTGGAGGCAATGGTGATGGAAGGGATAGATACAATAATCGTGTTGGATTGAGGTGAGAGAAGTGGAGAGGAAACTGCAGTGGATAAGGGAAGGGTGGGTACAAGTAAAGGAGCAGCAGGTATAGTTGCAACAACGGTAGTAGATGGCATCGTACGGCGACGTGATCCGGGAGGCGAGGCGTGTGAAAAACAATCTCGCTGCGTATACGTTGACGACTATGTGAAGAGCTCGCCGGTTGTGTGCTTGTGTCAGGTGCAGTTTTGGTGAGTACCGACTCTTGACAGAGTCCTTTCACCTTAATCTCCATCATTGTTAATGTGAGTGTAGATAAAACTGGCCCTGCAGCAAACTTTTTGTGTGAATTAGTCTTGACTCTGCCACAATGGTATCATGCCAATTATATGGCACCATAGTGTTGATTGACATCTCTCGATGTTCAATTTTTTTTTTTTTTGCATGAGCTCTGCTAGCATTTGTGCAAAGAGTCGAGTTCTAGACTTATATAGAGGGTTTTTGGGTAGCCTATTAGACAAAGTGCTATTTTGGCGAATCAGTTCCAAAAAGAAACTACACAGGCCTCTGGAGTATTGTGGAACAAGCTCTCAAAAGTTTCTGCGAAGGTTCGGGAGTCCATTGCAAGCTCAGCGAAGGTTTTGAAGGTGCTTCAAAGGTTTAACCTTCACCAAATGGCATCTCTCACACATGTACTGCATCAAGGTTTCAACCCTCGCCCAAGTCAATTTTGATGCTCTGAGTCCATCTGTCAAGTCGATGAAGATTCATAATGACATTTTGATGCCCTGCAAAGGTTCCCAAGTTTCCATTGAGCTGAACCCAATTGATTTAAGATTTTATAGCTTCAGCGGATATTCAGGTTCTGATGTTTTTTTCATATTAGAAAAAAAAAACAAAAAAAATGCCTCTTAAGTATTTTCACAAAAAAATAAATACGCAAGGTACATCATTCCGTACGTGCTCATATTGTACACTACAAAACTATGGACTAAGTTAGCTAGATTTCCTACAAGCATTGTCATACTATTATTCATTTGATCTATAAATTTGCAAATCTTTCCGATATTAGTGCATTTTCTTTCAGTACTTGTGCTATTTGAGAGAACTCGTTACAATTTCAAGCTCTTGTGCAGTTGAGAAGCTCAAAACCTTAATCCAGCACACAACATATAGAGGGATAAAACCAAACCTGCATCTAGCAAGATAACTTGAAGATGCAGCTCATTCCTATAAACGGTAAAATTTGCATACTTGGGAGTCTTAATGTTGAGAATTCGTAAGGCATTGGACTGCTTGAAGGGCCTAAGTAGCCATTTCTAAGAGATTGTACAGATCAAAGGGCTCCTTAGAAGCTAGTTTTGAATTTTTTAAGATAAGTGCCCATTTTTCAGCCTCATGTGATGCACAATTTCTAGAAAGGAAGTCAAAGTGATGCACACTATTAATTTCTTTTGGCCGAATACAAATATTTTATATCCTGACATCAACTCATCCAAGATGATACAGAATCTGAAAAACGTTCAATCATTGTAGGACTTCAGGGATTAAACACACATCTATTGCCTCCTCAGAAAAAGCTGCCATTACAGCAGGTCTTATGATAAAGAGTACTTGCTTAACTTATAATTGCCTTATAAACAGCAGGCTTTTACCTATATTAACGATTTTATGAAAAGACACTATGCTGACTACCATCTGTCAGTTTTCTGTGCTGCTGTACTAAAGAGGGAAAAAGTACCAGAATTGACAATTATCAGGCAAAATTTCAACTTGTAACTAGTCCTATTTACCAGCCTTTGACAAAATGTAAACCTCTGTCACACTTATGACAGAAACTTTCATAGATAGTGATTTTAAGCTTTGCCTGGCGTTTCTATGATTTTAGAACATTACTCTGAACCTTGCTGCAACTTTCTGGCCTTGAGAGTGGGAAGATACCTTTGAACAACAATGCTTTAATTTTCAAAATTGCTACTGAACTACAAAATGGAAGTGAAAATTTTGTTCTCGTTAACTAATTATTAATACTACACCTACTAACATCATTTTCCTGATGCACAAGGAAAAAGAGAAACAAGTTACAGAAAGTCAGATTAGCAACCCTGACATTAGCTCAGCTGCAAAGAAGACATCACCCGTGAACTTAGTTAAATGAAGAACCGAGGAAAAGACGTGAGTTGATGTGTTTTATGACTTACCAAGGCCTCCCACGAGAAGTGAGTCATGGAATGCTGAAGCATTTATGGAGATGCCCTGATTTTCTCCCGGAGGTAAGATAAGTCCCACTAGAACGAGTGTTAGTCCCAATAATGCTCCACAAAGTGGTCCAGCAGCAGAGAACTGGATCAGATCCTGTCTTTTCCTTAGAACATTTTTTATCCTTGTTATGCCTCCAAAGGATCCCAGCTATGAAAATATCCCCGCCTAAGGAAGTCAGTATCAGATTAAAAATATTTATGAACCAAACACAAAGGAATCGAACTTCCTGATAGTATCACATCCAATCAAGAAACTGCATTGAAACCAGGTTGAGGTGTGACAAGGATCAGAAAACATCGTCCTACATAGTCTCACCAGTGAGCTGCTTGTGAGTGTAAAAGTAAGAGAGTGCTACGTGCCATATAGAATTCTCATCAGGAATAATTTGCCAGAACAGTTCTAACTCTTTGATAGAATTGCCGACTTTTCTGGATCATACCACTTCTTTCAGAAACAATGGGAAATCTACTCTTGACCTCATAAAACACTTACCACAACACAAATGATTCATCTCCAGAGCAACCATGTCTGCAATGCTATGCCACAGATAGGCCATCATGTGCAAGTTAATTTAGCGCTTTATTCTCAGCTTACTTTGCAGATGATAGGCTTAGTTGGGTAAAGAGAAGCTTCATTTTATCATTTACGCACCACACGGACACAAAAATCCAAATTTTGCTGTCAAATAAGATAGTTAACGTTTGCTCTTGAACAGTACAAAGCTATGCCTTCAGCCATATAGACAATGCTTCAATAGGTGATGTCTGTTTTTGAAATCTACCCTCGACTAATGAGGCCAAGAAGTTCTGAAAACTATGCAAAAGCAGACACTGGCATATTGGAGTGTAAACTTGTTTCAATGAATCCCGCCATAAAGTGAAAGTGAGAAGTGGCAAATTATCTTGCACAGAGAACTTTTTTCAGAATTTTAACTTCCAAGTTTACATGTAATGCAACCCATAAATCTGCAAACACTCGCATCAAACGGATCTACAATTTTGCATTCAGCAGTTCTATCTACAACAAATTAGTCTCTTCTTCTTGGAAGTTTCTGGTAACAGTGAACACACTTGAAGCAACCTATCTGTGTATGCACATGAGGTAAATATAGAAAATTCAGTCAACGTTCGTGATTACATGATAAAAAAATCAAATCAAAAGTGAGAAAATTTTCCTCCAGAGATAACTGCATCGCTGTATCTGCTTGCTAGATGGCTAATTGAGCTACCTGCTATTCTACATCATGAACCAAAGCATAGTGGGCCATATTGAAAGGTAATTCTTCCATCTTAGACCTTCTATACTGCTCAAGCTTCAACTTATAGATAAGCTTTGAAGTATGTTGAAACTTGCAGCTGATCTTCGAGATATAGAAAAGTATGTTTGTCTAAGAAAGATTGTAATGAACAAAGATGACTTTTCTTCCATCCAAACTAAAAGTCTCAATACAAGATCATACTTTGAACCTGACATACGAAAAGCCTATGACTTTAACAATGGCAGTACTTGGTCCAAAATGTCGATGGAGAAGAAAGTAACTCTTTACTTCTAAATATTTCCTTGCAAGTTGGGATGAACAGACACCAAAGCTGAAGGCCACATAGAGACTTGGCAGACGATGATCTGAAAGGGCCAAATTACTCCTTATAAAGACTGAACTTGGCAAACGGTATTGTGAAAGGGCCAAGCAAATCTTAGCTCTTAAGTTCAAGCTACTTCACAGGAATTTCTAGCTACTTCACTGCACCTTCAAGCCATTACAGTGGCAATGCCAACACTATTACAGTTCTTGTTTTTACTTGGCAGAGATAGATTTTTGGTAACAATGATGATTTATCACAGGAATTGCAATTAACTGGTAAAATTAGAGCTGAACAAGGAAAATAGTACTATCTTTACATAATAATGGCACACTTTGTGGGAAGAGACACATGCCAGCATATATATTAAGCATTCAAAATCGATACAATATTTGTCTAAAAGAGGTGGTTCAATATCATCAAATCTGCGTCTTGCACCTAGATGGCAAAGTTATGCAAAGAAATAGTATAGCTACTTTAGGCATACAAAATTGATTGGAAATTTTGGTCCACAATTTACCACAACCACATACTGAGCTAAACATCTAATGTTCAGCACAGAGAGAGTAAAGGCAAGAATGAAGAAGCTCTGCCATTACAAACTAAGACCAATCCCAAAGGACCAATTAGAGTTTGTCTCTGGATGTTGACAAAAATGACATATCTGTACCTGCCAACTAGGAATGAAGTATGGCAAGCTGATCTCAGCTTCAAGCCTTCGTGCAGCATAATAATGTCCTGCTTCATGAGTTAAAAGAATAGCAGCGGTTACCAGTGCCCCAGGAACTCCACTAAGAATAATTGCAGGGTTGTTGGCTCTGCAAGACATGATTATGCTGAGCAATATTGACCGCCACTTTGGGAAAAATTTTGAAGAATATATATAGCACAAACTAATTTGTTTCATAGATGAAGAAACATTGCTAACATCGTAACAAAACATTTGCCATCAACATTCTAAAGTGAAAAAAACTGAATTGATAGTCACCGTAATGCTCGGGATGTCCTCTAGCAAGGGTGAAATTACTGGTTGCAATGATGTGCTGGCTTAAAGAATAGAGAAACCGGATCAAGTTCCTATAGAAAGAGCTTATGGGTTGAAACAATCTATTTGACATCAAAAGTTGAAATATCAATGAATAAAAAGACTCTTGAAGAGAAAAATTTTCTCGGGTTTATTCAACTCCATCCTGGAAAATTTCTTCTGGACCCTTGATAACTTCCATAAGCCACGATTCCTTCATGATGATTAAAAATGCTAGAAACCGCTAAAACCATCTTAAGTACCACGTAACAAGTCTTTTTAATGTGAAAGAAATGAAACTTGCTAATAAATCAGGGGAGCACTTTGTAACATGTTTGGATGCTTATGAAAGATGCATACACTAACGAAGGTCAGACATGATTTCAAAGAGAGAAAATCACAGCATATGTGAGTGCATTCAGAGGACTCTTCTGAACGAGTAGACTGACAAGATGATATTTGATACAGAACATGTCAGGAAATCCAAAGCCAAATAGGAGCCACACAAAGAGAGTAAAGTTACAGTAAATTCAGCTGCAAGGCAGGAAAGTTGCGGAGGAGGAGTGTGAGTACAGTTAATAATCCAAAGGAGGCTGCTGCAAGCCACTCAGGTACAGCTGCATGCACAATGTTCACTATATTCATCCTTTTGCAAGTTTTCAATAAGATGCAATTGAATGAAATTGGGGAGGAATTCTAGCCAGAAAAATAATTTCATTAAAAATAACATAGGGAGACGACTTACGAGCAGACTCAGACCTTAGAGCCTCTGAAGGAATCACAGCAGCTACTGGCTTGTTATCCATAGGATTCAGCAACAAAAATAAATAGTAATTATCACCAAACTTGTCCTGTGACCAGCCAAAATTCCCTTCAAGTGAGCATATAGTTGAGCTACAGCAGAAGAATGCCCAAAGAAACTAGCTTGAATTTTCCTTCAAGTATCTAAATAGAAGTGTTATCTAGCAATCCCAAAAATCAACAGCCTCATCAACCACATGTTTCTGCTTATTTCAGCGTATCAATACTATTGCACCTTCAATCTGTTTGCCAATTTTGTGTAACTTTTTGCGGAATCACCACGTAGATTACCGGTGAATAATACTCCTCCCTGCAACAAAAGACAAGCGTTAGTCAAACCTTAGAACTTGGGTACTTCACCAGCTGTCAAACTAGTCTGGAGAGAAGCCTACTAACACATACGAGGAATATAAGAAACAAATGTGTAAGGAAATAGTACACTAAAGTATTCAGTAAAACTTGTTCATACTATGTTTGGCACAAATCCAAGGCAGTTCCATGAACACAACATATACCACGCTGGTGCATATCCGTTTCAAAGAATGTCTTTCTGGGCATGCTATATTAAAATAATGAAGTGGACCACTTGCTTGACCTGCTTGACTTTCACATCTGTTGGTTGCTTTTTAAGGTTGATGTTTCTTCTAACACAAGGTTTTGGTAGCATGCTAGGCAAAATACTTTCTTGACTCACCATACATATATTTGGCACCAATGTTGCCACCATACTTTTAAATGTCCCATACTGCCATGTACCCCCATACGACAAGTATGTCAAAGTTTGTCATACCCATACACCACAAACTATACTGTTAGATAAATATACCATTTTTGGCACAAATCAAAGGCAAGTGCTTGAATTCAACATATAGTATGCTGGTCCATATCCGTCTAAAAACGTTCTTTCTGGGCCATGGCTTTATAAGCATGCTATATAAATAGTGATGTGGACCACTGCCTTGAACTCGTTGACTCTCTAGTTGCTTTTCAAACTTAATGTTTGTTCTGACATAAGGTTTTCATAGCATGCTAGTACTTTCTTGACTCATCCATTCTGCAGCACATATATATTATGAGGCACCGGCATTGCCACTATAGTATCAGATGTCCCATACTGCCAAGCATCCCATACGAGTAGTTAAGGTATCTCAAAGTTTGTCATACCATACGCCGCAAAATATACTGCAAGATAGAAATACATATGGCCTTCACAAATGTTAAAAGTGATTATCATTGATTGACTTATTCCAGTTCTGTGACGTAACACCCATTACGGTGGCAACAGTAAGAGCTTGTACTGCATTGCACACAATATTTGTTCTGCATTTTATTCATTCGCAAGCTGTCACCTTCACAATTGCTTATGGTTTTGTCTGACAAGTCTCGTGTCTTTAATGAGGAAACACCTTGCAAAGCCCCACATTCAGAAACACTGACACACGCACTGGTTTTCCATATGGAGAAAAAATTTGATCCAAGCTATAACATGTAATATCATAGTTGCAGCGAATCGCGATTCTCGGGGTACAGCGATTTGCAATTCACTGCCCAGAATCGCCTAAAAAAAAAAATTTACTACTTTTCAGAATTTTTTTTGACCTGAAATGAACATTTTCAGGTTCATTTCAGATCCAAAAAAAGTTCTGAAACTACTAAAACTACCATAATCGTAATCGTCTGTTTTTTCTCTCTCTACTGATACCCATATTGCCTGGTTTTTTTTCTTGAAGAAAACAGCGACTCTGGGCAAATCGCTGTTTTTTTTTACAGCGATTCTAGAATCACGATTCTAAAACGGGGGGTGCAACTATGACATGTATATAGGTGCAACACTTGTAAGCACAGAATGAGAAGATGATCTGAAGGCAATGCAGGTTCATTTTTCAAGAAACTTCATGCCATCTTATCCCCATTTCTAGTTGTGTACTCCATCATCAATAATAGCTAGTCTAACATACATTACAAGATTGTTATTAGTATAACAACTTTGTTACAGAATGTGGGTCATGACTCACTAGTATTCTAGTTTTCGATACCACTATAGCTCTGTTCACCATGTACGTGTATAACGTTACCAATGATAAGAATCTATAACTGGTACAACTGGTACTCATAGTGATCCCATACAGACAGTGTATCCACCAATCATACATCCGCATGGTCTCAAGTCCATATGTGGTCGCACACATGTGACATGAATAGAATGCATCTAGGATATAATGTCAAGTGTTTCTGCAAAACAATGAGAGTTAACACGTTTCTATTAACAGGAAAGTCATCCTTTCTCCTGCATTTTTCTTTGACAACAGCAGGCTGTGAATCTTGGGACGGTCAAATTTTAATCTATTTTGTAGTTCCCACTGGAATCAACGTAGTAAGACATTGCTTTCAAATATAAGGTGGATTCCAAATCTGGAGGAAGAAGCGTCTTCTTGGTCATTTTCTATGATATGTGCTAGCTCTAAACAATGCTCCTTTGGTTCCAAAAAAAATCTTCACATCCGCCTCTTTCAATCACTCACTAAAGGACACATGCTTTCTCCTGACTGATAAATACAGTCTCTCTGAGGAGGTATGAAAAGGATTAGCTACTCTGAATACTCAAGAAAATTCTCATCAACTATTGAAAAGTCCAAAAGAAAAAGAGCCTCTTAAAACAAACTGAATGGTAAAGATATAATGAACCCCATCTCGCATCAACTCTGGTCAATCACTACAAGGTCACTTATCATAATTGACAATATCCATTACACTCTAGCTTGCAATCATTGTGAAAATTTTACCTGGATCGACCTGCGCCAATGCTGCTACAATCTAGATAAGATATGCTTTTGTCAGTGGAAGGAACTCTTTGTGACACACGGCCATGTGGACAAACCACATTTCGTCTAAGCACAGTTCATAATCAGTAAAAGGACAGACCAGCAAGAAATGACTTGATGATAGGCTCTCGGAGCCAGGCTTCAAGATAAAGGCACAAAATTTCTAAACTAAAGCGATTGCAGAACTACACAACAAAAGAATTATGATGAGTACAAAAAGGACTCAGGAGATTCAACATTAGGTTCAACACTGGTTTGAATTCTGCTTCCAGTAAATTGTGTGCCTTTAATGGATGTCATCAGTGGCCAAACACCTTGAAATTGGAGCTCTCATTACCAAATTAGGTTCCAAGATATATTGGCACACTTATTAAGAAGCAGGTGAGAATAGTCGCTGTGATCTGACTCATGAGCTTTAGGAGGGGTCCAACGACCAGTAAAATTTCACAAGCTTCACAAGCTAGAGGCTTATCTTGAAAAGCAGATTTTATGTTATTACTGTATACACGAGTATAATATCAACCAATAGAACGCCTCTAAGAAGCATGACAGGATCCAAGTACAATAAATTCTGGTATTCATTCACTGATGAATTTCATGCATACACCTGTTGTCAACGACTAAGAACTGATATAGCAGGCATTAAACATATGGCAATATCAAGCATTGCTACGACAATCTTAAACATGAGGTAATAAGCATACCCAGCTCTTGGATCAATTTCCACAAACTCCAAGTCTTTGTTATCATTTTGTTGCTCAGGAAACATCTTTGAAGGCTCCCACCAGTTAGTCACATGTATGTACTCTTTTGATTCACCATTTTGCTACAAATTAAGCTGCTTCTTCTCCCATTTACATAGATAAATCTGAAGAAATGTTACAGCAAGAAGAGAGCGGGTGTGCCAATCCTAAATATGTTCTAGCACAGAAAAGCTGAGCCTTCCTAAAAGTGGCTACTTCCACTTCCAAAATTCCAAAATGCGTTTGTGGAAGGAGATGTAATGTGTAGGAAGGGTGGTGCCCAGTCTCCTCATTTTCAAACAGGCTATGATCAGAAGTAACCCAGTGAGCATGTGACACGCGTCCTATTGACCAATCAATTCTCCTACTTTTGAAGAGGTTAGTCCAACCAGTCCTAATAAATGACCTAGTACCCCATGCCAAGGCTAAGCACAACTCTTGAGGTTCAATACAAACTAATTACAGGCTACAGTATAATTACATTAGTCACATGCCATTGCCAAGCCATTTTAATAATTACAAATAATTACATATGTATAACTATCATATAATAATTTAAATACCGTTTACATATGTGCATAGATTACAAAGGTTTTAATAAGCTAAAAATCAAAAACAAGTAATCATTATCTAGGATAAATGAACTAGTAGATCGCCTTAGTGGAGCCTAAGATCGATATGAGGATAACATATCATCAAATCCAATCGAAGATTCACCTGAGATTTCTTGAAGACTCGATTTGGACATTATGAGTTTTAAGTTTGACTTTGGGAAAATTTGTGGTGGAATTTTGGATGATATCCTTGTCTATGGTAGGACACTAGACGAGCATGTAGGACATCTCAAGATTGTCCTAGGAATTCTCAAACAAGAGAAGCTTTATGCTTAAAAAATTTAGCACGAAGTACTTTAGCTAGGAGATGTCATGACCTCTCAAGGCGGCATGAGAATTGATAATGATACAATGAAGGCACATGTTGAAAGGCCCATACATGATTGTAAGAAAGTAAAAATCTATCTTAAGATTTATAGTAGTCTTTCGAAATTTCATTGAAGAGTGTGCCAAAGTGGCCACAACTTTGAACCATGAACTTAAGGGAAAACCTAGTAAATTCATAGAATGGAATCACAAACTAGATGCAAGCATTCAAGCTCTCAAGGGTGTAATTGTCTCAACTATTCGTCTAGGAGGCTACCAATTCAAGGATAAGGTCCCCCAACCTTATCTAGACTGCCCTCGGTGTTGGGCATATAAAATATCATAATAACTGAAATAAATGTCTCGGCCCTCAATATGGGCTATAAATTGTAACTATTGAAAATACTACAAACTATAAAACTGTAATAATGAACATGATCACTCTGTCACCACAAAATGTCGATGTCATAGCATTTATCGCACCACGGCATACTCAAGTTAGACTAAAAGCTCCAGCGGGATCTGGAATCCAAAAATTACTACCGTTGAATATTAACATGAGCTTTGACAACCTAGTGAATGGCTCAATAATGTGAAAAGGAAGGCATCATAACGATTGTTGTCAACAATGAGTCAAAAACGAAAGATATTGTATACATATACGCACCAAGCTAGTCATATGAGTTATGGACTCGCCTCATTACATTCGCCACGTCCATTTACATTTACTTTACTTTATGCATAAGCAGGCCCTAGGCCCTTTACTCATTATTGACATTTAGACCATATTATTGGCCTTGGGCCCTATGATTCACTATATTGGTTATTTGGTCATATTACTGAGAGTGGGGGACCTTCTTGGAGGGCGCACTATTATCCCTCCTAGTTGAGCCCTAACCACTGGAAGCTTCCTTTTAGGGCTTCCTCTAGGGTAGAAGTAAAAAATCTGTGTCATTTGTTACTCAGTTGATGATATTGATCTCTCTCTTTAGTCTCCTTAATCTCTCTTTCCTGCTTTCTAGGGTTAAGTCTTGCTTATGTAATGCTTTCATAGCTTAGCTCTAGATCAGTCGTGGTTGCATTCGTAACTTGGTATCAGATCACTTTCCTGATTGCTGAATTTCAGATCTGATTTTCTGATTGGGCGCCCATTTTCCTTGCTGATTTTTTTTCTCGCTTTGCTGAGGGCTTTCATCTTTTTGCTTCAGCAACATTCAGCACAGTTTTGGAAGAGGACCAGTGCCCATCAGAGCATTTTCCTTGGCGGTGGTTTCGCGGACAGTTAGCGGAAGTACTTCCGCTAAATTTGGCGTCCAGCAAAAAAAAAAAAAATTTGGCAGATTATTTCCGGCGCCCAAATCTAGCTTGTTTGCAGGCTGTCCAACACCCAATTCCCTCATCTTTTTCGTCCGTTTCTCCTTCCATTTTCAGCCCTCGCTTCACTTTTGTTTGCAAGCTGTCCAACCCCTTCATACTTGTCACTTTCGTCCATTTTTGTCTTCGATTGCAGCCATTTTTCACACCTTGTTTGCAGGTTGTCCACAGCACCCATCCCCCTCCAATTTTTGCTTCGTTCCGCCTCTGTTTGCTACCCCAAATCCACATTTGATTGCAGGCTATTCAGTGCCCATCTCCACCCTCATACTTGCTGTTTTTTTGGCCTACTTGAAGCATTTTTTTTCCAGCATTACTTGGTGGCTGTCCAGCGCCCCATTTGGCCCCAATACTTGGCAAAATTTCCAGCTCCAAAGCAGTTCCTTGACAGATTTGATTGGTGGCTGTCCGTGCACATTTCCAGCAGCTTTCTACAGCCTATACACAGTTCATTTCGCATAGCCCAAAAACATTTTTTATCTCTATTTGGTGGCTGCCCGGCATCTATCCATTTTACTACCGTTTTCAGCATGCTTTCGATTGCAATTGCGAGGTACTACTTACACTATATGTTATTTCCCTCTTTTTTTTTCTTCTTTAGCAGGCTTTTTCACGTCTTTTCATTGGTGTACCTATTGTGACGACTTATGTCCTCTCCTTCAGTTCGTCCACTTGATTAGTGACTTGCCTTGCTTAACTTTCTACCTGTGGCTCTTGTTTTGTTATTTCCATTCCATTTTGTAGTTTGTGTTGTCCATCGCATTTTTTATTTTGTCTTTCGTTATTTGTTATTAATTTCCGTTCCATTTGCGTTTCGATTCCATAATTCATTTTCATCGTCCATTTCGTTTTTCACTTTCTCTTTGTTTTCTACGCTCCATTATAAAAATAAAATAAAATAAAAAACCACCCAAATTATTTGGATCATTGGGTTACATATTCTTTTCCGTTACTTTTAGTTTTATTTTTTATCTTGACTTCTGATTATCTTTTTGTTTGTAATAGTGATATACCATCTAAACATATGTTCGACAAATGGCTCACACGTCTTCAGTATTACTTTGATACTTCTCGACCAACTTGTGAAGGTCCTAATAAGATTCTTGATGCAATTTTTCTCTTAAAGGGTTCTGCTAGGTCGAAGTGGTTTGACTATGTCCATTCTCATCCGCCTCTCGCTCTTACGAGTGGTATTATAGGTCTTGAGAGTTCTACTCCTTCTGATTCCTCTTGTGAGCATTATACCGTATGCGAGGTTCCATTTTCTTGTGCAGGACAAATAGAGATAGAGTCACACATTTCTAGCAATTCACATGAGGTTATTTCACACATTGCTAGCAATACACACAAGGATGATTCTATATCACACAGTGTGAGCGAGTTGCCTGATTTACTTAAGATAGTTATTGATCTACCTGAGCTCGTATTTGTATCCCATAGTGAGTCAGAGTCACATATACAGGTTCCTATTGATGCTGATTCACATATACAAGTTGCGGCTGATATAGTCCTTGATACTGATATAGCATGCTTTGATACTATTGATGATGTCGTTGCATGCTTTGATGGTGCTACCGATGTTGTTGCATGCTATGATATTGTTCCATGCTTTGATACTGATATAGTATGCCTTGCTACTATTGCCAATGATGTTGCATGCTTTGATATTGTTGCTGAGTACTTTGATGCTACTCATGTTCCTGAGCGCCATGCTATAGATGTTGTCGCCTATGATCCTTATTTCGATATTCTTCCATTTGTGGATCATATTATTCTAGATGCGGGGCGAGAGTATATTGCTTTAGTGGATACAGGCAGTACACATTCATTTATTAGCAGTTACATTTCCACCAGGATTCGTGCTACCCCTGTTCCTGCTTCCCAGCCTCTTAGTGTTGAGATTGCTCGTTCCCATTCTTTTCCCAGTTCTCAGATGTTTCAGGGCTTGGATTATCGCATTGGTGATTTTTCTGGTCAGGCAGATTTCTACATCATTCCTCTGGAGCGCTATGACATTATTTTTGGTGCAGACTGGTTCTCTTCACTTGTTGGTACTGTTGTTGTGGATCTCTCTCAGCAAACACTTTCCTTTACTCATGCTGGTCAACATCATTCACTTGCTGGTATTGATTCCTAGGGTGACTATCAGTTGGTTACCGGGAAGCAGTTTATGCGTAGCCTGCCAAAGGCTCAGGATGCAGCTCTTCTTTCCATTCAGAGTACATTAGGTCCTCTTCCTTGGGTTGATGCTGCTCCGGATTTACAGGTTGTTGCTGCGTGCCTTGCGCCTATATGCCTTGATTCACAGATATCGTATTCAATGGTCATTCCTGGTTTCATTGATATTGAGGCCGTATACCTTGGTGGTATTTCTACTATTGCTTTTGCGCATACCTCAGATAGCCCTCCTGGTTCGATGGTTGGTGCAGTATCTTCTCCATTGGTCTCTATATCTCCATCTCTTGAGTCCGTTATGGCCGATGTTCCTGCTGATTTCTATGGGGTTCTTCACGAGTCCACGTTTGATGGTTCCCTCGCTATTGGTGATCATGTTGTATCTTCTTTTGCTTTACTCCATGGATCTCTGCTTGAGGTTTGTGATCTGCCTCATGATATTTCTATGGTTCCTGACATGATTCATGCACCTTTGGCCCTTACCGTTACACATTTTCCATTCGAGGATATTTGCCAGATGGTCACTATTACTTATCTAGGGTATTTATATGCTAGGATCTTTCTAGATGAGTATACGGGCATCCTTCAGTCTCCTTGTGTTTCTACATATAGGTTTGCTGCAGTCCATGCCGATGGTATACACTTTTGGGCTTTTTATGCATTAGAGGATTTTCATGCGACTGATTCCTTTTTACCTCTTGATATTTGGCATTCTTGGTTATTACGTATTGCTTGGTTTTCATTTGGACCTGTTGATTGGTGCTGGTTGATCGCCTATGGTGCAAATATCTCTATGATTATGCATGTGGCTCTCTATCTGTTCCTTGGGTTGTTGCTCATTGTCAAGCTTGGCATATCCTGATGGCTTGGGTTATTGCCTCCGTTCTAGCTATTGTTTGTCCGGGTGATCTTCAGGTTCCCCGTTATTTTGGGTTGCTCCATATCGCTTGGTCTCTGATGCTGAGTTGCCACTTTGTTCTGGTGTTCCGAGACCATCAGAGTACCTTGAGAGAGTTCCTTCTCCTCTCTTGGATAGTTATTGGGGATGCTGCCGCCATATACTTCAATGCTGCTCATATGTGCTTTGATACTCATTCCCAGCTACACGTGGATATTGCTTCGATGCTTGCTACTGATGTTGCGGATCCTATTCCTCGTTCCAGTGCATTTCTGCTATTCCTCACTTGTGCAATTGGTGTGTACTTTGGGATTACACTTGCGGCCAGTTCCGATGGGTCATCCGATTCTCCATCCATTTTTGGTGTATCCTATGATGGATTGGTATGTCCATATGAGGTCTTTCTGGATGAGTTGTTCGGCTACAGTTTTTCAATTGGGGCCTCTACTATTTCTAGATTTGTTGCTACTGTTTTCATGCATCATGTCTTTTTAGATGGTGCATTGATTTCTTGGACATTCTGGAGCTTTTGGCATGCTGCTCTTCTCGTGATATAAATTCACGATGAGTGTCCATCTCTTTTCCAGTTTCCTTATTGGCTTCCCGTTGCTGATGTTGTTCTACCTTCTCGGGCTTTTTGAATGCCTTGGTATGATGTCCCTATCTTTTGGGCTGATCCTCTACTATCTTGGGCATTTCGGATATCTTGGCATTCCTAGTTGCTGCTTGGTCTTCTTCTGGTTCCTTGGCATTCCTGGTTGTTCCATATTTCTTAGTTTCACATGACGCGACCGAGATGTTCCCTTCGTCGCCACGATGTTGATCCTAAGTTGTTCCCTTTCTTACCAGCTGCCATTCACCAGGTTCGCCTTCACCATAGTCGACGTTGCTAGAAAATTCAGTTTTTGATCCAGTGGGATGGTGGTCTTGTTGAGGAGGCCACATGGGAGCCTATTGATGTCTTTATCATACACCATCACTTGCGGATCAGGATCGTGCTCTTGCTGCACTTGTTGATTCCTCTACATCAGATGCTGCTCTAGTTGTTGATGCACCAGGGCTTGCTGCTATTTGATCCTGTTTCTTTTCAGCAGTTGGGTCTTTTTTTTGTGTTGGGGAGAGTTATGGACTCAGCTCATTACATTCGCCACATCCATTTACATTTACTTTACTTTATGCATAAGCGGGCCTTGGGCCCTTTTTTATTCATTATTAACACTTAGACTACATGGTTGGCCTTGGGCCTTATTATTCATTATTTGGACATTTGGACGTATTACTGGAGAGTGGGGGCCTTCTTGGAGGGCGCACTATTATCCCTCCCAGTTGGACCCTAACCACTGGAAGCTTCCTTTTAGGGCTTCCTCTAGGGCCTAGGCTATAAGTAGGGAATCTGTGTCATTTGTTACTCGGCTGATGATATTGATCTCTCTCTTTAGTCTCCTTAATCTCTCTTTCCTGCTTTCTAGGGTTAAGTCTTGCTTATGTGATGCTTTCATAGCTTAGCTCTAGATTAGTTGTGGTTGCATTCATAACTATATGGACCAAGAACGTCAAGGCACCAAAATTAGCAACCTGTATAGACCTGCTACCATTGGCATGAGCAAACACATGCCAAGTTGGTTGGATAGACAACGAATGCGAAGTAAGAAGTATATGATCCCCGCAAGTGCATAACAGCTAGTAACAAGAATAGCACCATAGAAAGCATGATAATAACCCAAATGATATAGAATAGAGCTGCTCTTAATCATATACAATAGAGGTGCTCTTAACTAGGATCCTCATAATGACCAAGGAGATGCTTAAAAACTGCTAGGAACACTAGAATGTATACTAACCACTAGGAGAACATATATTTTCATGGGAACTATAGCAACAAGGTGAGGAACATATAAACCTTCTAGAACTAGACGAAGCACAAGAAAAGCTTGTCGAATTGATATTTGTGTCAACTCCAACTATGAATGGTTCAGCATATAGAATTTGCTTCATGTACAAGATGTGACTGCTTTATATCTATAGGACCCTCATCGTGATGATCTCTTGGCTCATCAATAGCATTTGGAACACCATGAAGCAAGTAAGTTGCAAATTGAGGAGATGGTGTATCTAAGCATAATTGATCATGAGTTGTGAAATCCTCTGCACATGCTTGTGCCTAACATACAACATTCATCTCCTCTACACAAGTCTTTGTTGCAATAAGAACATTTGTGAACCAGCTAGATAATCCTCTACCTCAGCGAAATGAGAACATTTGTGAACCAGCTAGATAATCCTCTACCTCAGCGAAATGAACCTTTGTCTCATCTGAAACATCGTGAGCATTGTGGGCCATGACATGTATCCTCTACAACAGCTACAAGCTTGGTCTTCTAGCAATTCATGTGCACCTCTAAACCACATGCCAATCCTTTCACCGTATTACTGTGAAAATTATTTTCTCAATCCTTTTTTCAAAACAATGTATCAGAGTGAACATGAAGGTGGGTTATGTGATGTTGTTGGTGTTATGTCTACAGCTAAGTGTCCATGCCACAGATGACATGTGCAACAATAAAACTCCCTTTCATGACAAATGTGTTTAAGTATACAGTTTCAATCCCAGGCCAAGTTTAGTAATCTTTGCTCAATTACGCTCAATATAGTAGAATCCCACTCTGAAGCGTGTTACTATTTTCTCTGATTCACAAATAGCCTGGCTTCTTGGTAGTATACTTGGAAAACATGCGTCATGTTCTCATATGTCTGCTAGAATAAGAAACTTCAATCTTAAAGAGTTCAGGATGAGGTTTTCACTGGTACAAACTTAAACTTCATATTGACTTGAGTGCCATAGTAAAATTGTTTCTTTGCTTTCTAGTTGTACATCTGAATGTGACAAACTCTAGTTGGTAGTTGCCATATAAAACTCAATGCGGATTTTCAATTTTCCTGAAAATAAACGAACATAATGTCTAATATGCTCCATAAAGTGCAAAATGTGTCACATGACTAGTCACAAATTGGACAAGAAACATAGAGTTTGAAATCAGATACCACAAAAACAAAAAACCTAGAAGGCAACAATTTCACTTATTCAATCAATGCTGCCATAAACCATGATAGCATACGGAAATGCTTACCTCGTACGGCTCTTGTCCTGTAGGAAAAAATGTGTCAAAACTGAATACTTGATCACGGATGATATCTAAGATTGATTTTGGTATCTTTTCTTGCTGACGTGGTGGCTACAAGCAAGAAGACAACAAACCAGTTAGAATGGCTTCATAGTTTTCCATCAATGTTCCACCTAGAGTAGAAAAACAATCAATTTTATGCATATCAAGCTTCTTCCTAATCCACATTTTGTATAGAGTCAACAGCTTACAATTAAAAAGCTTATGACTACCAATTTACATTGATGTGGATGGCTCAACATAAATTTCACTCGTGGAGCAAGAACTTCAATGAAGCTGTTTTTCCATGATAGATAATTACCACAGAACTAAATGCCCTATCTTTGGATTCCTATTTGAAGTTTATAAACAAAATGCAACTCAAGAATAAACAAAAAGCAAGTTACAAGCAATTAACACTATATGCACTCCATTCACCTTAATAGAAGCATGGCTAAGACATAGGCTTCACTTTTCAACAAGGAAGATGGTAAAGACCTCCCAATTTTTCTAATGTTATTGTTGCAATTACATGGGAAGAGCAGTTAAGGATAAAAAAGCCCATAATGTAAGAGTAAGAGGCATCCCGGACACACAACATGTCACTCAAGAAGCCCATAGATTTTTGAATACAGTTGGGTCCTCTAGGCTGGGAGCAACATGAGGACCCACCCACACTCATTGAAATTTGGACTATGGAATTGCAATGGCATACACTCTACAACATCTACAGGTGATTCGAGATATTTTGTGGATTTTGGAGATATTCTTTTTTAGAATGAGACCCATGAGAGCCCAAAGCATATGGACTTCTAGCTTTTTCCGGCTTTAGTTGGGAATTGGTTCGAGACCAAATCAACTAGTAGGCACGGTTCTAGAGGTGACCTACAAAGATGATCAAGCGAGATACATTACCCCATGTTACCTGGTAATTATCGCACTATCATGATTGGGCATGTTCTCGCGAAGTTATATGGCACCATCCTTCAGTCTGCAGTTAGCTCAATGGCAGAATCCAGGAGATTGCATGCATTGGGTCAGGCAGGGTTCCACGCTCATTACTCCACTACTGATCATATCTTCACACTTTGAGCTCTCATTGAGGAAGCTACGCACAGGAAGGAAAAAGTTTACCATTGTTTTGTGGACTTCAGGAAAGCCTTTGACTCTGTTCCACGCTCTCTACTTATCTAGCGACTTTGCGACCTGGGTTTCTTGACAAATATTATTCTAGCTGTCATGGCTCTCTATGAGAGGGTTTTGGGTAGCTTTTGTCATAGCAGTGGCATTTTTGAGCGGATCCGGAGTACTAATAGGGTTAAACAGGGACGCTCTCTTTCACTAGTTCTTTTTGGACTATACATTGATGAGCTGGAGCGGGTCATCTCTCACTGTGGCGGGGACGGTTGCAGGCTTGGTGACATTTTGGGGTTTAGGGGTGAACTTCTCGAAGACCAAAATCATGGTCTTCAATACCTCTCGGGCTTTCATGCAGCATCAGGAGCTTACCTTTGATGGACGGCCTCTAGAGGTGGTTTCTTCATATCTTACCTTGGTGTGCTCTTCACTGGTCCTACTTTCAGTATGAGATAGGCAGCTACTTCTAGACTCGAAAAGGGTCATTCTTCCCCGGTCCAGTTGGAGAGATTCTGCTTCCGTAAGTCTATTCGGGATGCCCCGAGTAAGTACAGACTTTTTGACACCATCGTCACCCCTTCAGCCATGTATGCAACAGAGATATGGTGTACAGGCCTCTCCTCCTCACATTGGGCCAGCATTTCACGCTTATTGACCACCATGCTAGCTCGCATGATTCGGGCGAAACCCTCTGTCCCACATGAGATCATTCTTGCAGAGTTTGCCACCCCCCCTATCCAGATAGAGGCAGCCTTCCAGCTTATCACGTACATCTAGAGAGCTCGTGCACTTCCTGATACAGAGCAGAGATACACACGGCTTGCACTCATGTCCTCACACCATCTTCAGGCTCAGGGATACCGGTTGTCATGGTTCTCCCAGGCATCACACTTCCTCATGGAGACATTCGGTATCACTATCATGGATCTCCCATTGGGTACACACCAGTACATTAGACGGTTTTTATACAGAGCATATCTTGACCGTACTTGGTGACGCCAATTGGGCGTTAAGCCCGATTACTACCGGATTCACTTTCTGGAGCAGGATGTCGCTGGACTCCCAGTTTTACCTGATATTTGTCTTCAGGACTATCACATAGTCTCCGCTTCACCTTGGGACAATTCAAAGTCTCCTCGTACCAGTTGGCTATCGAGACTGGTAGATTCCAGGGTACACCACGAGAGGAGAGATTGTGCCAGCTGTGTTCCGAGGAGCACTTCATCTTCAAATGCCCCATATACTATGCGATCAGAGGGAGATACCACTTCCTATTCCGGGACATGCCTACTGCACTCCGACATATGAGGATCCTCGCTATGTTGCGCTCATGATACGTAAGATGGTCTTGTTGCGACAAGATATGCACCAGTCAGTTCACCAGCCACGTTCTAGCTCTCAGGCTCAAATTACATCATTCTTCTCCAGGAGACGACCACACTGAGACTCCGCGTCAAATGATGATGACGATGATACACCACCTCATAGATATCAAAGACAGTGTGTCACTCATAGTCATGTGGCATCCCGCACTACCCGCCCTGTTATGAGAGCACACCGTTCTCATCCTCCTAGACGACGACGGCGACAATCCATACTACCTCCTACTACAGCTCTTATCACATCCTTTTTCAGCAGTAGTGCTAGATGATATGTTTCTACTCTTAGTAGCTACTATTGTTCCCACTTATGGACAGTTTGTAGTTTACAATTATATTGTTCATCTTTTATGCATAGTTTTCTTTCTTGGAGACGTTTATATACGCTCCCAGGGTACTTGACATGTACTCTTATTGGTCTTATCTGCCTTTTGGAATGGAAAAGACATTAATAAAGCTTTCTTTCTTTCTTTCTCTCTCTCTCTCTCTCTCTCTCTCTCTCTCTCTCTCTCTCTCTCTCTCTCTCTCTCTCTCCACGCTTCCATCTCCATCACCATCTCCATCTCCACGCTTCCATCTCCACGCAGCCATCATCTCCTCACTGCTTCCATCTCCATGCAACTCTCACTTCTTTCTAGCTTTCTTTGTGGCTAGATCTACCTTTTTGTGCATGACACTTTCTTGCATCACTTTTAGCTACTCGTTTCTCAAGATTTTGTTGCTGCTATCCTTTTGCAATAGATCCTCAACAGTTTAAGTTTTGAAAATTTGATTTTTCTTGATCTCAAAATTTTTGAAGTCTGTAAAATCCGTACATTCCGTACGTATCCGTACCATAATGCAAGTACAGTCTGACGACTGCGTAGTGCTCTGTCTTACCTTCGATCTGAATCAATTTTCAGGTCAATTGGACTTCGTCTGACAAAGTTACACTCATTTCCGTAAAACTGCCTGATTAGGGTTTTGCTTCCTCTCTCATCTATCTCCTGCAAATCATCCTACAGCTTTGTTTCGCCTTCCCCCAGGCTTTGTCTTGCGCACAAAGCATGCTAAGAAGTTTATGTCTACAGGCTCTCGCAAATGTCTTCGTACTTTGAAAATTGCATCCACCATGCCTACCAATTCTATCAGCGCTCCACTGCCACAGGTCGCTGCTTCGTCCTCAGCTGCTATGGGAGACACATGCCACATCTACATGTGGCACACCACTCCAGAGAACATCTCCTCGCTGAATGAGTACATTTCTAGGCAATTTTCCGCTTTTCTTTCACAACTCAATGAACTTCGTGCGGATTTGCTTACTAAGACTGCTATGATTGACGCTCAACAGATTGAAATTGCTTCTCTTCGTGCTGCGCCTATCGGCCACCGAGCTTATTTCTCGTTATATTGCTGGGCTTCGTGGTGCCTTACGTTACGATGTTTCTTCCTTCCGTCCTCCCACACTTGTTGAGGCGATGTCTCTTGCCAGTACTTTACAGCACAAGTACTCTGACACCCTTCCTTCCCGCTTCTCCCGACCCCGTCCTTCTGCTTCATCTTTTCCCGCTATGTCCACCCCTACACCTGCCCCTTCAGTTCCAGCTCCTTGCATTGTCCCTTCGTCTCCTCGTCCTCCGACCCCTCGACCTGCTTTTGTCCGACGTTACACGTCTGCAGAGTTTGCTGACCTTCAGGATCCTATATCACACAGTTTGAGCGAGGCTGATTCACATATACAGGTTGCGGCTGATATGGTCCGCATGTTGTGATACTATTGATGATGTTGTTCCATGCTTTGATATTGTTGTTGAGTACTTTGATGCTACTCGTGTTCCTGAGCGCCATGCTATATATGTTGTCACCTATGCTCCTTATTTCGATATTATTCATGGGTCTACGATTTCAGGTGCTTTGGCTACTCTAGTAGATCTCCATATGGCATACGACTGGTTCTCTTCACTTGGTACTGTTGTTGTGGATCTCTCTCAACAGACACTTTCCTTTACTCATGCTGGTCAGCATCATTTACTTGCTGGTATTGATTCCCAGGGTGATCATTGGTTACCGAGAAGCAGTTTATGCTTAGCCTGCCAAAGGCTCAGGATGCAGCTCTTCTTTCCATTCAGAGTACATCAGTTGCTGCTTCACTTTCACCATCCGTGGGTCCTCTTCCTCAGGCCGTATACCTTGGTGGTATTTCTACTATTGCTTTTGCGCATACCTCAAATAGCCCTCTTGGTTCGGTGGTTGGTGCATTATCTTCTCCATTGGTCTCTATATCTCCATCTCTTGAGTCCGTTATGGCCGATGTTCCTGCTGATTTCTATGGGGTTCTTCACGGGTCCACGTTTGATGGTTCCCTCGCTATTGGTGATCAGGTTGTATCTTCTTTCACTTTACTCCATGGATCTCTGCTTGAGGTTTGTGAACCGCCTCATGATATTTCTACGGTTCCTTACATGATTCATGCGCCTTTGGCCCTTACCGTTACACATTTTCCATCCGAGGATATTTGCCAGATGGTCACTATTACTTATCTAGGGTATTTATATGCTGGGATCTTTCTAGATGAGTATACGGGCATCCTTCAGTCTCCTTGTGTTTCTACATATAGGTTTGTTGTAGTCCATGTCGATGCTGTGGATATATGGCATTCTTGGTTATTACGTATAGCTTGGTTTCCATTTGGACCTGTTGATTGGTGCTGGTTTTTCCATATTATTGATCGCGTATGGTGCGGATATCTCTATGATTATGCATGTGGCTCTCTATCTGTTCCTTGGATTGTTGCTCATTGTCAGGCTTGGCATATCCTGATGGCTTGGGTTATTGCCTCCTTTCCAGCTACTG
Source organism: Diphasiastrum complanatum (assembly GCA_029204225.1). Taxonomy (NCBI): domain Eukaryota; kingdom Viridiplantae; phylum Streptophyta; class Lycopodiopsida; order Lycopodiales; family Lycopodiaceae; genus Diphasiastrum; species Diphasiastrum complanatum. The sequence goes on along the minus strand of CM055100.1, from coordinate 41,103,496 downwards.
TTTGTCCAGGTGATCTTCAGATTCCCCGTCATTTCAGGTTGCTCCATATCACTTGGTCTCTGACGCTGAGTTGCCACTTTGTTCTGGTTTTCCAAGACCATCAGAGTACCTTGAGAGAGTTCCTTCTCCTCTCTTGGATAGTTTGTGGGGATGTTGCCGCCATATACTTCAGTGTTGCTCATTTGTGCTTTGATACTCATCCCCAGCTACACGTGGATATTGATCCGCTGCTTGCTACTGATGTTGGGGATCCTGTTCCGCGTTCCAGTGCACTTCTTCAATTCCTCACTTGCGCCTGGTGTGTACTTTGGGATTACACTTGCGGCCAGTTCCGATGGGTCATCCGATTCTCCATCCGTTTTTGGTGTATCCTACGATGGATTGGTATGTCCATATGAGGTCTTTCTAGATGAGTTTTTCGGCTACAGTTTTTCAGTTGAGGCCTCTACTATTTCTAGATTTGTTGCTATTGTTTTTATGCATCATGCTTTTTTAGATGATGCATTGATTTCTTGGACCTTCTGGAGCTTTTGGCATGTTGCTCTTCTCGTGATATGGGCCTTGAGGGTACCGTGTGCCACTGCTACTTCTCATTCATGGGCCTTATGGACACCTTCGGCTTTTGACCATGCTGGTGCACATTTCTCCATTCTAGCTATCCTTTGTCAGGATGATCTCTTAATGCTCCATGTTTCCTGGCATATCGCTTGCTTTTCCATGCTATTACGGCGTGCCTGTCATCCTGCTTATGTTCCTACTCCTTGGTGCTGGCTTCCGATGCTGCTACCTTTTCTTGGGGCACCTATATCACTGAGTTTGCACATATGGTTGATGGTTACGTATATGATGCGGCTATTCGCGATGAGTGTCCATCTCTTTTCCAGTTTCCTTATTGGCTTCCCGTTGCTGATGCAGTTCTACCTTCTCAGTCAGCATTTATATTTAGCAGAGTATAGCTATAATAGCTCTGTTAGTACCAGCACAGGTGTCTCACCATTTTTCTTATCTCATGGCTATGCACCTCTTTTACCTGGCATTCCTCTCCCTCCTGAGGATACACCTGTCACACTTGCATCTTTTCTATCAAGTGCTCAAGAGCTTATTACTCGGGCCAGTTCTCATTTACAGCATGTTGAGCAGCGTTATCAGACCTCAGTTGATCGTCACCGCCGCCATGTTGAGTTTCAGCTTGGAGATATGGTTTATCTACGCCTACTGTTTGCACGTCATCATTTTGTCCAAGGCCATGCTTCTACTGAGAAGCTTGCACCACGTTATTATGGGCTTTATCGCATTTTGGAGGTTCTTAGTCCAGTTACATATCACTTACAACTTCATGTTTCCACACGCGCTTGTGATGTATTCCATGTCAATTTACTACGTGCTGCTATTGAGGATGACGCTCCTTGTGATGCTGAGTTTCCTACTGCTCCAGAGTTATTTCCATTTTTACCTGCTGCTATATTACAGGTTCGTCTATACCATAGTCGACGTCGCCGGCAAATTCAGTTTTTGGTCTAGTGGGATGGTCGTCCTATTGAGGAGGCCACATGGAAGCCTATTGATGTCTTTTATCATACACCATCACTTGCGGATCAGGCTCGTGCTCTTGCTGCACTTGTTGATTCCTCTACATCAGATGTTGTTCTAGCTGTTGATGCACCAGGGCTTGCTGCTATTTGATCCAGTTTCCAGTTGGGTCTATTTTTTTGTGCCAGGGAGAGTTATGGACTTGGCTCATTACATTCGCCGTGTCCATTTACATTTACTTTACTTTATGCATAAGCAGGCCTTGGGCCCTTTTTTATTCATTAGTGACACTTAGACTATATGGTTGGCCTTTGGCCTTATTACTCATTATTAGGCCATTTGGACATATTACTGGAGAGTGGGGGCCTTCTTGCTTCCTTTTAGGGCTTCCTCTTGGCTATAAGTAGGGAAACTGTGTCATTTGTTATTCGGCTGATGATGTTGATCTCTCTCTTTAGTCTCCTTAATCTCTCTCTTTCCTGCTTTCTAGGGTTAAGTCTTGCTTATGTGCTGCTTTCATAGTTTAAGTCTTGCTTATGTGATGCTTTCATAGCTTAGCTTTAGATCAGCTGTGGCTTTATTCGTAACTATGGACAATGTCACAGAAATTATTAATGAAACTGTTTTCTAAAATTTTTTTCTCTACTTGAATCTTCAAGAAATCCTTTTCTGATTTACGAGTTAATTCTCAAGCTTGGTAACGAAGAAGACCTTTGGTTTAGTCACTGTGTTGGGACATCATTGGTATTGGCTAACAATGATGCAACATTTCTTTGGCTTTCAAGATTTTCTCGTATCTTTTCTTCGAAACTTCTCCTGAACAAATCACGAATGATATGCACCCCTTGGAAACTCGTGGCGTTTCCTGTTAAAAAGGGGGAGAGGTAGGAAGAAAAGAGGGTTATCAAGGTATCTCCACTTGAACCCGGAAAGATCTTGGATACAAGAACTAAACGATTGAGAAATTGTATAGTTACCGAGCATCTGGTTCAATAGAAGGGATGTATAGACGATGATGATTCCTGGGAACAGGAAGGAAGCTTAAGGAGAAACTTTCCCAGTTTTAAGTTCTGAGGACAAGGCTTTTTTTGGTTCCCCTGAGCCTATAGGCCTTTGTTGGACCTGATTGAAGATTCTAGTGATCTCTAATGAAACTTTATAAATTGCTTGTAATGTCTATTTGATGGCGTCTATTTGATGGCATGCGAAGCGTAGATATGATTTTTGACAAAACCTCCTTGAAAAAGTGCACCTTCCTACTGGTTTTTCCAGCCTTTACAGCTCACAAGTGTGGACAGTAGTGCCTAGCAAGATGTGGCCAGCATCTTGCTAACCTACTTTCCCTCTGTATTGTGCTTTGCAACGTCCAATTTGATGCTCTGTAGCAGAAGTTATGATCTTCGAAAGTTTGGCAATTTTCAATTTAGAAATTGGTAAATTTTCAAAACGTTATGATTGCATGTCGGAAAGTTAAGCAATAGATTTCATGTCCTCTGTGGAAAAGACATTTCCAAATCACTTTGCATGTCTGGGAACATGGCTCAATGTGTTATAGTAGTTTTGATGATGAAATTTCATGCATGAGTACAATTTTAGTAAAATGTAGTTAAAAAGCAATTTTCAATTCAGTTAGGCGATTTACGTAAAAAAGTCAATTTTTCTATAAATCACTGCATGTGGATTTTGATGCATGCTGGATGTTTCGAAATCATTTCGTTTTGGATTGATAACAATGAAGAGAGTTAAATGATGGAAATCGATTTTCATAGTTCCAATCCATATCGAACATAATTCGAAAATCCCAGTTACATAAATTTTATTTTAATGAACCTAAATTGTTTCGAATTTTCTTAAATTTGTTGGTTGTTGATTAAAACAAAATGGATTAAAAAGTGAATGGCCTTAACAGTTGAAGATTGTAGAATCTGTCAACTAGTTAAAGCAATTTCTAGTTTTAGGTATCAATAATGGCCACAAATCTAGACGGGACGGTTCCCATGCCGACATATCTCCAAATTTCCAAGCAACTGAGTGTGAGACTCAATGAAATGAACAATCAAAACACTTGCACATAAAGCATTTGAAAGTTCTAAATCAAGTCACGACTCTATCCTCACCAAATTTGGGTTTTTAACCAAAACTATATTCAGGAGAGAAGAACGAGAAGAAGCCTAAGGTGGTAGATGACTGGCTAACCAAATGGAACAATTATTTCAGTCTACACAAAATTCTTGAAGAATAGAAGATTGAGAGCATTGTTTTGTTTTTCGTCGTGATGGCATGATCTGCTTTGACTTGGGCTACAAAAGAAGCCTTTGGCATTTATCTGTAATGCTTTATTATGAGTAATTCATTTTCTCTAGTTTGAGCATAGTAAGTTTTTTATTTGATCGAAAAATCTATGGGAAGAAGTGAGTTGGACTTTTGAATCAGTAACTGTATCATGGAATTGTGTTGTGAAATGGGATTTGCTCCTGCATATTATCATAAAACCAAAACAAGTCATTCCATAAGTGAATCTCTTTCAACAGAGAATTCGGCAACCTAGAGTAACTATAACTTCTGAGATGATAGTATAACTATTGCAAAAAGAATTGACTCTTGACATGGGACACGTCGGGAGCCTATTAGTACGGACAAATATTTATCCTTGTTAATGGCAATTCTCAGTTCACCAGGATGAAGACTACGAACCTGTGGAGGCTGATAGCGTGATGGAAACCCAAGAGTCTTACATAGTCATTCTTCTTGCCTTCATGATAAATTTTTGGATATCTATTAAAAAAAGTTACCAGCATGTTTCAAAAGATTGTACCTCAAAGAATGCTTTGCTTTCCTAGTGAACAAAGCCTAGTTTTTCTCCAAAAAACAATAGGAGGATAGGTTTGAGGGATAAAGAGTGTTATAGATCATTTAGCTCCATCTTTGTCGTAATCAAGACCCATGATATTAGCTTTCATTTTGATTATTCTCAACATTTGTTATGATAGTTTAATGGTCAAGTCAAGAAGAAAAAACTTACTACTAAGATGCAATTGGCCTTGCTCAATTCGGTAGAATTCACATTCAAATTAGAGACCCCTCACTCTCATGGGTGGTATTAGGTCTGAAAATTGGGCCCTCGCTCTGGTTGGTGGTTCCAAAACAAGGTGAGCATAATATATGTGACAAGTAAATTAAGCTAGTGGGCTGGTCACTCACTCTCAAGGGCAGCACTTGACCAAGGCTGGCTCACTTTAACTGTAACATCATCAATGTGCTAGGAGAAACAACATAAAGAGAGTGAAATTCAAGCTTAACGCTATATTGAAGAATTAAAGTAAATAAATGGCAAATGCAGTGTGAAGTTAACAATAGAACATTATGAAACAAGCTAAGAAACTGCTACTAAGAAAACGAACTCACAAGTCAACTAGAAGCAATACCTCATCACATTCAATGAAACGGAAAATAAAATACGTGGACCTGGAATGGGACCAGGCAATCTCACAGTATGAAATACTTTATTTCGCTTGCCACAGAACAACACTTGAGCCTCTACTTAGCAGTGCTACCATTTAGATGGCCTAGGTCTCTCTTAGCTGATTAACAGCGTCAACTGTCTTTAAGTACTTAACTCCAAAGTCCTCGCTGGAGAACAGGTCACGACAGTCTTCAATACATGACACTACATTGATAGTTAATCTGGAATGAGAGTATATTTCAAGGTCAAGACAACTCTTTAACATTGATAGCAATCATGTGTAATTTTGTAAGTTATGTGATTCATTCAAGGCATTTGAAACATTGAACTCAAGAAATCAAAAAAGCAATTAGTTTTATAGAGGGAGAGAGAAAGAAAAGAGATCAAAGCAAATCTAAACAAGATTTTTTAAAGGCAGGTAAGGGAGGCTCGAGGCCTCCTTAACAGTCACAACTTCCTTATGCAGGCCATGGACCACCCTCAGGAGGTCCAAGTTTTGCATAGCAGACTTTTCTTTTTCTTGTGATTGTGGCCACTGTGTACTGTAATAAGCCACCTATCTTGTCAGGTACAGAAACCCATCATCGCCATGTATAATTTATGCAAGAAGATGCGGGCAAGTACCACAGAAACTTATCTTTGCATAAATTCAAATTCGTAAGAGAAAAGATGAAAGTTCGCTAGATGAACAGCATAAGTACCAAAGAGAGTCGCCTGAAGAAATATGCAGATTATCCAAGAGAAAGTGCAGCCAAGAACAAACATCTTCCACATCAACAATTTTAGTATATATTTTCTTCTTTGAATTGATATCTTGATAATTGTTCTTAAGCCAACAAAACTTGAAACGCAAAGCATTCTTTTCACGGGGCTTTGCATCGAGTGTCCTTCAGTTTATTCCTAAAAACATCTTGAATTAGCTTTATCAAAACAAAACTTCAAATTTTGCAGATAAATTTTAGTACACAGTGTCGTGAAGTCGTAGGTTTCAAGAAGCATAGGTTGGGATTTTTCTAGTATGAAAAGCTTTATTACTTCTACAATACCAACAAAATCTTTGAAATCTAGCTACTCATAGGAACGGCTGTATCCTGAAGTAAGTTTAGCCACTTAAAAAGGCCAGTAAGTTTAGGTTTAAAAGCTGTTGCAATAAACCTAGGTCATTTGGGAACTTTTTATGAAATTTCTGCGCAGCACACAAAAAAGGAAGATTTGGGCAACAATCAAGGTTATAAGAATGACAAAAATCATATAAAACTAATACTAGAAAGAGAACAGACATTGTAAGGTCCCACTGGAAATACAATCCTCACTAAGGGAGAAATCTAGGTAATTGCTTAGGTAATCATTCTTTCCATTCATCCCCATAAGTGTATCCTCATCTTTTCAGTAGTATTGGAAAGCAAAAGTACTTTTGCAAATACAATTACTTTGTTTAAGACTAACTCTAGTTCCAATAACAAAAATCAATTTTTCTATAGAACTTCTAGTGCTACTTGCAGTGTTAAGAAGTAGGCAACTTGGATCATTTATTGCATATGAAATTTAAATAGACCTCCAATGAAGAGCATTTATATGAGAAGCCTCACCTTAACTCCTGGTAAAATTGACCCTTTAGGGAAAATACTTGAGCCTTGCAGATCCTGGAAAACACAATATCAACTTTCAAATTGATGAGGCAGGTGTATCAGCAACTCTTAACAAGTTTTGATAATCCAACAAAAGCATTCAAAATTTGTGAAATTTTCCACAAACAGGACTATTTATAGAATGAGCCCAAACAAAGAAACTTCACCTTGATGAGATCTAAAATATGGTGCAACCTTAACAAAAGTTGGGCGTTCATTAATGTTAGTTCAAAATAGTAATTTTCAATATCAAAGCTTAAAAGAAGATAAATATACCTATCCTTTAAAACCAAAAATTATCTTGAGGATAGTACTCGCTTGCCCTTTAAAAACTTTCTATTGGCCAAATTTGAGGGGGGAAAGAACATGCCCTCTCAAAGCTCTTTCGAAGCCCATTTTTTGAATCTCATCTACTTTGCTTTCTATTTGTTCTTCAAATGACTACTCTTGTTCGCGATTCGACATTTTAAAAGTGATGCAGCTAGATTAGTACATCAATTTAACAAGACCATTCAAAGTCGCAAAGATTCACGTGGTACTTCATTTGAAGCATAATCGATACTAACAGTTAAGATATTGTTGAAGAGCTTGTAGAGCGACGAGCAACTACAATGTCAAAGAGAGTAACGAAAATCAAGAGATGAGTCTATACATAGGAGCAACAAAATCACTTTATATAGATGTCGCAAAAAGATCAAAGTGCTTTTGAAAAACTTTCCTCAACAAACCCCCAAACAATTCCACCAATATCTTTTTGAACACATTCTTCAATTATGCCCGAAAGTTATAAGAGGAAGAGGACAACAAGTAGAGCCCACCAGTGTAAACTTTAAGGCATAGTCTTACATGTTTCTTTTCCCTATGACAGCCTTGTCATGGGATGGGCAGCCTCAATAAGCCCTATCATTATGCAATTAATAAGATGGCATGTCATACATACGTGAGTGCCATTGTGAGGCGCATTGTGAGAGGCATTCTGAGAGGCATTTTCAGGGGCTGTGAGAGAGCCAGTGAGAGGTTGTGAGAGACTGTGAGGGCCTGTGTGAGCCTGTGTGAGAGCCAGGGTGCTGTGAGAGAAAGTCGATCGAGATGGCAGAGCGCATACCACCTGACGTGAGCGTTTGCCCTGTATCCGTTCGCATGCAATTTAGGCTTGTTCTGTGTTTTCCATAGTTTGTTTCCATCGTGGTATATAGCTTGACGGGCTTCTTTGTGTGCAGAGGACGAAGCTCGAGGAAGAGGTCCAAAGGCACAACGAAAGGCATCGGAAGCAACAAGCAGACTTTGAAGAGGAGGCAGCGAGAGATTCGGCAGAAACACCCAGAGTTGCAACCCCCTGCCCCCGCTGGCGAGGGCAAGGAAACACAGCGGATTGGAATTAACTCCACTGCACAACAGCTGGCCATGGTCAGGGAAAGGGTGCACATTCGTCGGGCTAACCAGGAGCCAGAGCGAGAGAATAATGCCTCTGACCAGGGCAAGGAATCTGTGGGCTCTTCGTAGGAATGCTAAGACTAGATAAGGTCCAGCCGTATGTGGCGACTGTTTCTATGTAATTTTTGGGAGTGAATGAGGCGGCATATAGTTAGACAGTAGTTTGAAAACATACCCAGCCGTATGTGGCAGGATACGTAATGTTTTGTGAAACACAATCTCTATTTATGTACTGTGAATCCATGTGTACTCCTATGAATTCATGTACTATGTACAATGTTTATGAAACGTTGTTTATCAAACATCACTGTACTTCTTTACGGCCTTGAGCCCGACATTATATATTGTCACATTTTTACACTGTCTTATTTGGGTTAGGGTTTCAATATTTTGAATGATTCTTTGATTGCGACAGTAATGATTTTTGGTTTGGCTTTCCAATGTTCTAATTTGTATTCAAATGTTTAACTGGTATATAGTGTTGGAGAGAAGATCTTGTGTTTTCTGTAAGACTATGATTCACACATGCACATACAATTTGAGATAAAATTGACAAAGCATGACAATTAGACATCGACATATACATAAGGTGCAACAAATAAAATGTATCGAAAACCGGATGCATATATAAAATGGTCTGAATACAATGATCGGCCATCTGGGTGCCAAACATGGCACATGATATCAAACTGCTAAATATACAATGACAGAGCCACAATCAATGCTATGGCTCTGACTCAGACGAATGCTCCGAAGATAACTCAGGGCCTCGAGCTGACCCTCGTACCCGATATCGATGGCTGTCTGGAACTGGCAGGGACTGTATCCGAGGAAGATGCTCGTCATCCACATCCTCCCAATCTGCCTCCTCATCAGCCCCCAAACAAGCCAAACCGACTAGACCTGCTCCAGCTGGATGTGATTGTGCTCCTGTAGCCCTGCGAGGTCGCCCCCTCTTCCCTTGCCCTGTTTGTTTCTATGCTTCAGTGCACCCTTGGGCCCTCCTGGTCTGTAGCGTAGGCATCCCAAAGGGAGCCGGGAACCACGACTTAGCTTCCCAGCCTTCAACTCTTGCCATCCAAACCCACTTGACATACAAGCAGCCAACTCGCCAACAACGATCAGACTTAACCAACTTGAAGTTCCGAAAACCAACATTGAGATCCAACCTGGCGCCATGCCAGATCGGGGGTCCCGATGTGGGTGACTTCCCTCCAAGCAAGCCGCCCGACATACATCAAACTTAACCAACTCGAAGCTTCGTTACAAACGAGTAACATCCAATCCAAGCAAGCGGTCTGACTTACATCAGACTTAACCAACTGAAAGCTTCGTCACGAGCGCTGGAAGCCAACCTGGTGCCACGCCAGACTGGACAGCCATAAACAGGTAACTTCCACCCAAGCAAGCCATCCAACTCAGCCGACAGGTTAGAGCCTGTTCCCCAAGAGCTTAACCCATTCACGTTCATGCAAGGAACACTCAGAACCACAAGCCGCGACAGATATGGAGACAACCAGTTCCTGGATCAAATGGACCCGACAGCATACTGCTGGCGCCACAGACCGAATGGTCCCGACGCCATACCGCTGGCGTCCCGGGATACGACCCTCAGCTATGTGCCAATTTAAAAATTTTGAAGCGGCCTTACAACTGGCACTTTTACCGAACACTGAAACCCAGAAGGTAATCAGAGTCAGTTTGAGGAAAATCCCACTTTATTGATAAATCTGAGAAGGTTACATTTCAAGTGTGTGACCGACCCTAGTCTCCGGGGCGCTAGCATGCCAAGGCGAGAGCCATGACAACATTCCAGCAAGGGAGGCTGAGACTTGGTTGGAGCTCGCCCTGAGTGGCAACCCGCACTCCCCTATAGTATTGGTGTGATTCGGCACCCCCCCTCATACCAAGCACTCTACCCAAGCTGGTAAAGCACGTTTTTCTCTCTCTAGGATTTTCTCTTTCTAGAAAGTCATTTTCTCTCTCTAGATTTTATTGATCCCCAGGCTTCCTTCAATCGTGCCTAGATCGTGTGAGGTGATTGCACATCGATCTGAGCTCTTTGGACTCCGCTAGAACCGATCAAAGATTTTCAGCCATAGGAACTTGGCGCCGGCTGGATTCTGGTCACAGTGGCGCCGGGAGCGGCGCCAGCGCCGTTGGCGCCGGGAGCAGCAGGGGCGCTGCTGGCGCCGGGGACATAGCTGGCGCCGATGGCGCCGGAAGTAAAGCTTGTAAAGGTAGCTTTACAACATCCACCCCACCTTTATAAAATCTGATGTCCTCATCAGATGTCAGATTAAAGTAAAGGTGTCTCCCAATTAAAATAACTATACATTTAAGCTACTTGGCACAGTACTCAATTTACTGGCCACTTTTTATTAACATTGAAGCTGGCACACCACAAGTCGGAGGCTCAGCTCTTTGTACTGAAAAATTACATAACTTGAAAATATATCTCTGTTTGGGAAAAGCGTAGATTTGATATCGCTTTCGTAAAACCCAAGAACCTTATTAACTGGTGACAGAGGCCTTTCTTTGAAATGTTCGCCCCTGTCGCTTCTGACTTTTGACTTTGGAACTCCTTTGAGCTCCTGATTTGTCCTTGATGCACTTTGTGTTGAGCTCCCTGAGCTCCAGATTTGATCAGTTCCGCACAGGTATCAAGGCTCCCTGAGCCAAAGGATTTATCGTTTGATTGCCCACTTTATGGTCCACTCCGTGCCTTGTTGCTTCTGCACCTTGATTTCTCTCCTTGTCCCAGCCTGATCTTGATACTTTTCCATCTTGGCTCTTTAAGGTAGGCAAAGATTGAATACTCCGCAATGCACCTCTCACTTAGCTTGAAGTAGCTCTTTTGAATCAGCCCAAATGTAACCATTGACCTCGTGGAAAGCCAAAGGGTCGCACCTGTTTGATCCGCATCCGAACTATCTCTTCGCGTTTGTTTGAAGCACCATGTCCGTCGGGCAAACCTTGACTTTCACAATTCCATCACTGGTCAGTTGCCTCACAGTCAAAACAAGAAGTGTACATCGAGCTTGGCTTCAAGTAGCTCTCTTTGAATCAGACACATGCACCCAGAGTCTGCACTAGTCTGATCTCAACGCGAACTGTCCCTTACAACCGTTCAAAATACCAAGTCTCTCATGCAAGACTCAACTTTCACAGTTCCTTCATTGATCAGCTGCCTTACACGTAACACAAGCCAGCGTACTCATATGTTTCCTCATCATTGCTGGTCCAGAGAAAGCCTATAACAAGCTTTCCTTTCCACAACAAAAACTTGTCAACTTATTAGATCCAAAGTTCGCCAGTCTCCTCGTGTGAGTATGGCTAGGTCATCTTGAATTTGCCCCCGTTTTGATCAACTTTCTTTCAGAATTTGCCCCAAGAGAGAGGTGTGTGTGATAGTTCCCCTCCACTTATAAAATCAGCTGATCGGACTTAGAGTAGAGTTCTTCGGACAAAAAGCCTTTCCAACACTTTGCTTCCCATCTGCTAGGATTATGGCTCGATCCAACTTGTTGCCAATCTTTGAAGAGGATCCTAGTCTTTCCCCTTTGAGGAAAAACCCAACTGATACTAGATATCACCCATGCTCAATGAGTTTCAGTTCCGAAGGTGGCCGTCCCAAAATGAAGACCAACTGCTCCACAGAAGATCTCCCCTGAAATTGCCCTTTCCAACTTTTGACTTTCTGCTTGCGTCTGGTGGGCGTTGTCGCAAATGAAACTAACCCAAGAAACAGGCTAGCCATCCATCCTTTGCAAACATTGAGTCGTTTCGTTGTCGTTCACGTGCAAGTACTTGAACTGCAAATCCGCCCCACAGATTCTGTAGTCCTCTTTGTTTGATGGTATCAACCTTCAAAAGAAAGGTTCCTTCTCGAGCCATCAGCTCCTTGTATCACAAGCAATCATGCAAACCAGGCAAAGCACGAGTACTAAGACTCACCACGAATACATACAAGTAAGACACTCAGGCAGGTTTACTAACAAGTAACAAAGACAAGGTCCCCCTTTGAGATGGTCCTGCCAACGGACCTTTGCCTAGCCGCGCCCATACAAATCGATCACAGAATCAGCCCACATAGGACACCCCTCCAACTATCCGTGCTTTCACCATTAAGCAGCACATTGCCTGAGTCACGCCCCACCACTTTTTGGTCGATAGCCCTTATAGCTAAACGATCGGCAGCTATCCTTGAATATACCACCCCCATGGACGCACTCGTGCTTTCACCGTTAGGCAGCACATTGCCTCAGTAACGCCCCCACCAAATCTAGTCGATAGCCCTTATAGCTAAACGATCGGCAGCGTACCCCCCAATCGTGGACGCACCCGTGCTTTCACCGTTAGGCAGCACATTGCCTCAGTAACGCCCCCACCAAATTTGGTCGATAGCCCTTATAGCTAAACGAATGGCAGCTATCCTTGAATATACCACCCCCGTGAACGCACCCGTGCTTTCACCGTTAGGCAGCACATTGCCTCAGTAACGCCCCCACCAAATTTAGTCCATAGCCCTTATAGCTAAACGATCGGCAGCATACCACCCAGATCGTGGACGCACCCGTGCTTTCACCGTTAGGCAGCACATTGCCTCAGTAACGCCCCCACCAAATTTGGTCGATAGCCCTTATAGCTAAACGAACGGTGGCTATCGCGAATATGTCACCCCGCACCCCACAAGGCACAGACCGTGCTTACACCAACCTAATGGCAGCACATTGCCTCATCTGTCCTACGTGCAGACAGCGCCAGGCCCGAACCGCGGAAACTGACCGTGCTTACACCTCAAGGGCAGCTCATCAAGCCCCCGTCCTGCCAACCACCCCGACCGTGGACGCACCCGTGCTTACACTGTGGGCAGCACCTTGCACAACAGTTGTCTTGATGAACCCCAAACCGTGGCCATTTCCGTGAGATCCGCATAGCTGACCGGCCAGTCGGCTCTGATACCAAATGTAGCGCAGGCATCCCAAAGGGAGCCGGGAACCACGACTTAGCTTCCCAACCTTCAACTCTTGCCATCCAAACCCACTTGACATACAAGCAGCCAACTCGCCAACAACGATCAGACTTAACCAACTTGAAAATCCGAAAACCAACATTGAGATCCAACCTAGCGCCATGCCAGATCGGGGGTCCCGATGTGGGTGACTTCCCTCCAAGCAAGCCGCCCGACATACATCAAACTTAACCAACTCGAAGCTTCGTTACAAACGAGTAACATCCAATCCAAGCAAGCGGTCTGACTTACATCAAACTTAACCAACTGAAAGCTTCGTCACAAGCGCTGGAAGCCAACCTGGCGCCACGCCAGACTGGACAGCCATAAACAGGTAACTTCCACCCAAGCAAGCCATCCAACTCAGCCGACAGGTTAGAGCCCGTTCCCCAAGAGCTTAACCCATTCACGTTCATGCAAGGAACACTCAGAACCACAAGCCGCGACAGATATGGAGACAACCAGTTCCTGGACCAAATGGTCCCGACAGCATACCGCTGGTGCCACGGACCGAATGGTCCCGACGGCATACCGCTGGCGTCCCGGGATACGACCCTCAGCTATGTGCCAACTTAAAAATTTTGAAGCGGCCTTACAACTGGCGCTTTTACCGAACACTGAAACCCAAAAGGTAATCAGAGTCAGTTTGAGGAAAATCCCACTTTATTGATAAATCTGAGAAGGTTACATTTCAAGTGTGTGACCGACCCTAGTCTCCAGGGCGCTAGCATGCCAAGGCGAGAGCCATGACAACATTCCAGCAAGGGAGGCTGAGACTTGGTTGGAGCTCGCCCTGAGTCGCAACCCGCACTCCCCTATAGTATTGGTGTGATTCGGCACCCCCCCCCCCCCCCCTCATACCAAGCACTCTACCCAAGCTGGTAAAGCACGTTTTTCTCTCTCTAGGATTTTCTCTTTCTAGAAAGTCATTTTCTCTCTCTAGATTTTATTGATCCCCAGGCTTCCTTTAATCATGCCTAGATCGTGTGAGGTGATTGCACATCGATCTGAGCTCTCTGGACTCCGCTAGAACCGATCAAAAATTTTCAGCCATAGGAACTTGGCGCCGGCTGGATTCTGGTCACAGTGGCGCCGGGAGCGGCGCCGGCGCCGTTGGCGCTGGGAGCAACAGGGGCGCTGCTGGCGCCGGGGGCATAGCTGGCGCCGATGGTGCCGGAAGTAAAGCTTGTAAAGGTAGCTTTACAACATGGTCTCTTGCGGATGAGGGGAGCAGTCAATGCCGCATTATCCCCATGCAAATCACCTAGCTGGCTAGGCTGGGCCCAAGCTAAGGCCGGCTAGGATAGGGAAGCCAAAGAGAGGCCTCCCTAAGCAACTGAGCGAGGCCTCCCTACCAAAAGCCGCAAATTCAGCCAACAGCTCAACAACGACGACCTACCAAATGCATAGTTGCAACTAACGTTTCAACACCAACAGCTCCTTTGCTATTTTGGAGCACATTATTGGTAGAGAGATATGCCTATCCATTCACTTTGTTTGCCATACGTATTATTTACACATTCTAGATTTTTTATACACTTTCTTCTTGAAGGATTAGTGTTAGATTCTTATGGCTTTTATTATATACTTAGAATTTATTTTGCATGGGTGATGTTAGTCCATATTGACTACGCTTCCTAGGTTTCCACACACTCACATACCTCAGGGTATCTCAAAACATTAATAAATCTCAACAACATCACTCAATGTAAGGTTCAAAAAGAAAAAGCATCTATGACATCATTTTTCTTTGCTTTCCTAAGCAATGAAGAGACATATCATATGATCAAGAAGGGGATGAACCTTGTTAGAGGTATTGTCTGAATCACCCCCTGGACTAGGTGTAGAATCTTCCTGGTTCGAATCAAAGTCATTATCCTTGTCCTCTTCTCCAGATGAGGCTCTCCAAATAAACGCATGCCTGCAAAACATCAACAATTTCTTGAATGTTAATAGCCCAACAAATATTTCATCCTTCCATTCTAGACTTCCAAACGATTAACATTTCACAGAAGAAGTCAAACTCATAATTGTAATTGAAATGTTTAATGGTCATTGTATGCCAGTCACTACAAGTAGCCCATGTCAATTATATATATTTACATATGTATAGGTCATAAAACACTTGCAACTAGCTATGATTAAAATGCCTCACATTCCAATGAAATTATGCTGCATCTTATGCTTTTCTCTTTTATCAAGAATTGATCGCCTATCCTACTTCATGAGATGGATATATCATAATTGCACTTCGTGTTTTGGAACGCTTTCCAAAAAATCCCATTAGGGTTTCTTGGAACATAGTTGCCTTTTTTTCAGGGGAAGGATTTTTAGAGTTTTAACTAGTCTTTAGTGCTAGTAAATGTTTTTAGGATTTTTTGAAGGCTTAGAAACTGTTTTTTTAACTTGTTTTTCTTATTAAGTCTTCTTGTTA
>CM055100.1:40890493-41082993 GCA_029204225.1 Diphasiastrum complanatum | reverse complement strand
TACTGAAAGATAGGAAGGAGTGATCGGAAAGGGTAGTGGGAAGAATGTGGAAATCAGATATAAGTGGGATAAAAGTTGGTGACCCCATGAGATAGTCGACAACACTGTGTCCTCCGCTATGTGGATGGCAAGTGAATCTGCTAGAATGTGGCCAGCAAGCCAAGCCATTGTAAATGGCCAACTCGTGAGCCTCACCCATCTGTAGAAGGTACTCTCCATAACTCGTGATAGGGCCCATCATATTGTTACGAGCTCGTAACCAGTGCCGAACCCTAGAGAACACAGATAGGTCAGATACCACAGTCAGGGTCGTGTCCAGCGTACATGACCAACAGGGCAAGACAGTGTGAGTAGTGTGCCCCAGCACGGTCCATAGCCATGGCGGGCCTAACACAGCCTAGGGACCCTGTCAGCAGGATAGGGCCCCCAGTTGGGTCCCGACGTGCAGTCGGCCACGTCAGTGCCACGTGGCCGACACTTGGCAGTAGCATGCTACCAGTCCTCACACTGGGCTAGGAGGGGCTTACTCTATATCAGGGAGTAGGCAAGGTTGGGTGGATCAGTTAGTGTTTGCCCTACTGTGGTGTTAGGATCTATTACACTGGTATCAGAGCCATCTCCATCCTAGGGAGTTCAGGACAGCAGTAGAGAAAGCTATCAGAAGATAGGAAAGATTTCTCAGATTCTCAGAAAAGAATTGAGGAGGAAAATCGCTGTAGGAACAGCTTTCAAATCCTTGAAATTTGCTGGGAATTTACAGTTGTTTGAGGCACAATCCCTTGTAGAAGCTCAGCGCTGAAAAATCAGGGATCTACCCCTGATTTTTATGTATCAGTTGTGGATTTTTGAGCACATTTTAAATAGAAAACGTGGAGCAGGTCCAGCGCTGCCAAATTGGGTGGAAACTTCGAATGTGGAGTGAAATTTTCTGGAATTTGGAGTGGATCCGAGACAGAATCGTGGGTGTAGGTCCAGCGCTGAAGGTCTTTGGCAGGAACCACAAGTTTGCAACTGTTTTGGGTCCTAAAACGGGAATTTTGGAGCAAAAAGTATACACCTCAGACAGCGAGGGAAGGGGCCAAGACGATCAGAAGTTTGTTTCTTTTTCTTGGTACCTTGATCTCTGATTTTTCCGGACAGCAGATCTGAAAGCAGTGGAGGAAGAGCTGAAAGGGCTTTTCTTGATTCTCTCTGTGGAAGTACAGTTCTCAGAAAGAGCTAAGTTTTCTTTCCCTCCTTGTACAGTTGTAAATTAGTCTTTTAGACTTTTTTTTCCTTCAGAAGTTAAGGTAGCTCTCTTTCAGTTCCGAAGATGACCACTCCTCAGGGACCTGATCAACCCCCGGAGAGAGGCTTCGACGAACTTGAAACAGAAGCCTTGGCTTACAAAAAAGGGAAGGAACCCATGGAAGTGGAAGAACAGGAACAGTTCGCCGAAGAACTCGACGAACTGGTTACCAAGGAGCAGTTCCTCCAATTGGTAACAGAAGTGGATGAACTGAAGTTGGCATTAGCCAATTTCAAGTCCAGTGTGGACGACTCGTTCGCTGAACTCAAAAACTTGTTTTTGAGTTCCGCGAAAGGAAGCCTTCCCTCCCCTTCTCAGTTATCCCCTTCTCCACTTCCATCAGTTTCGGGTGAGACTTTACGGTCTCACCCCAGTGTTTTTAAAGATTTAAAGCCTCCTACTTTTAATGGGGAAGAGAAGGATAGAAATGCAGATATTCTACAAACCTTCCTCAGCAAATGGAAGAACATTCATGCTCTTAAACAAACCCCTGACCATTTGCAAGCAATTGAGGCCAGTCTTTCTTTAGGGCCTATGGCCTATAAGTGGTGGTTAAATCTCCAGGAGACTGGGCAGACTCCCCGGTCATGGAAAGCTTTTGAAGAAGCTTTCTTAAGAGAATTTCTACCAGAGAATGAACTTGATAGAGCCTGGGAAGCCTGGGAAAGAACAGTAATGGACAAGTCCCTCATCCAATATATCTCGCAGTATCGAGAAGCAATTTTAAAGATTAAAAATATGGATGACTATCAAAAAATCAGGGGATTTGTCCGTGGCCTCAAAGATGAATATAAAGTAGAGGTCCAGAGAAACTCGCCTACTACCCTTGAGCAAGCTCTCAGATATGCTCAAATCTATGATGATTCAGTGGGTAGGAAGAGAGCGAGACAACAACCACTTTCTGAGCAGCTTCCTCAGAAAGACTTTCAATTTAAAAAGAAATTTTTAAAAAGAAAGAAAGAAGATAAATTTAAAGGTGAAGCTCCTCAGAAACGCCCTTCACTCATACAGCCCTTAAAACCAGATGATTTTGAGAAAGCCAAACAAGAACGTTTGTGCTTTGTGTGTATGGGCAAGGGACACACAGTCAGACAGTGTCCCAAGGGGCCTTTCACTAAAAAAGATAAAAAACAAGTTCATCTTGTTCAGACTGTATGTTTCCCCAGTGACTCGGCAGCTTCCGAGATCAAAGTGTATCATGAAGATCATGAACACTGTTGCCAGCTGACCTCTGCAATGCTAGCGAGACCCTTCAGCTTTGGGCCGCATGACCTAGTACGTATGCATGGGAAAGTTGGTAACCAGTCAGTAAGAGTCATGGTTGATGATGGGGCAACCCATAATTTCATCAACCACACCCTGGTTAAAAAGCTTAAACTACCAGAAGTACCTAGTCAGCATAGGTACATAGTTTCATTAGCTAAGGGTGAAGATAAAAAAATATGGGAAACTATGGTAAGTAAGTTAAATCTTGGTATTCAGGGGTACCAAGATGAAATAAACTTTCAGATAATGCACCTGGATCGAACAGACATTGTTCTCGGGAGAGATTGGCTCTACAGTTTAGGACCTTCCCTCCACAGAAACTATCAGGAGAACACCCTCAGCTTTCAGTATAAAGGCCGAGAGATCCAGTTGCATGGGGAGCATGATGTTCCCAACGGCCCTATGGTCTGCAGTTCAGAGCTCTGTCAGCTAATCGGAGACGAAGACCATCAGGTATTCTTATGTGACTTTCAGTTTATTCCTGAAGTTTCTATTTCCAGTTCTATTCAGCAGAAAATCAGTAAATTAGAAACTTTATTGTCTAAAATTAAAGATGTTTTTCCTGAAGATTTGCCACATGGTTTACCACCTAGCAGAGAGGTAGATCATGTAATAAACCTAGTACCAGTTACAGCACCTGTTTCTAAACCTCCGTATCGGGTCAGCCGAACAGAGGATGAAGAAATAACTAGGCAGTTAACAGACTATCTTGGGAAAGGCCAAATTCAGACCAGTAGTTCACCATGGGCCTCACCAGTCCTATTGGTGAAAAAGAAGGAGGGGTCTATGCGTCTTTGCGTAGATTACAGAGCCCTCAATAAAGTCACAATTAAGAATAAATACCCTATGCCTCGGGCAGACGAGTTGTTTGATCAACTCGACGGGGCTAGGTTTTTCAGCAAAATAGACCTCAGATCGGGATATCATCAAGTCCGTATAAAATCGGAAGATGTCTCGAAAACAGCTTTTAGGACTCGTCACGGTCATTATGAGTTTAAGGTGATGCCATTTGGGCTCACAAATGCTCCAGCTACCTTTATGACCTTGATGAACAGTGTCCTCAGACCATACTTGGGTAAGTTTGTAGTCGTATTTTTAGATGACATCCTCGTCTACAGCAAAACGAGGAAGGAGCATCTAAAACACCTCAGAAAGGTGTTTCGACTGCTCAGAAAGCATAAGCTTTATGCTAAACAATCCAAGTGTGAATTCTTCGTTGAAGAAGTAGCATATTTGGGTCACATTATCTCTTCAGATGGGATTAAGATGGACCCAAATAAGGTTAAAGCCATACTCAGTTGGCTGAGACCTCAGAATATTTTGGAACTTCAAATCTTTCTTGGTCTGGCGGGATATTACAGACGATTTGTCAAGGAATATGCTCAGATAGCAGTCCCTATGACAAATCTCCTTAAGGGGAAGGGAAAGGAGTTCATTTGGGAGTCCGCACAACAGGAGAGCTTTGATGCTCTCAAAACAGCCTTAGCTACAGCACCAGTTTTAAAGGTCGTCGACCCCAATCAGCCATTTGTGGTCGAAACAGATGCTAGCGACTTTGCAGTAGGTGCTGTGCTAACTCAGGGTGGACGACCAGTTGCGTTCGAGAGTAAAAAACTCGAGCCAGCACAGACTAGGTATAGTGCCTATGAAAAGGAACTCTTTTCTATAGTCCATGCCCTTAAGACTTGGAGGCATTATTTGTATGGTGCCAACTTTGAGGTCCTGACAGATCATGAGAGTCTCAGATACCTTTGCAATCAACCTGAGCTTAGAGGTCGGAAAGCTCGTTGGGCAGAGTTGATGCAAGAGTTTGACATGTCTATCAGATATAGGCGTGGAAAATTCAATACAGTAGCAGATGCCCTTAGCAGAATGCCTATAATAAACGAGCTGAGTTTTACTCAGATTCGTAATGAGTTACTCGAGTCCTTGAGAGGGAAATGCCAGCATGATGCATTCTTCTCTATTATCTGGAACTCAGTCCAGAACAGACAGTTACAGACTCCAGAACCAGTTCCCGGGGCTGGTGCCAGTTCATCCAAGAATACGGCAGCTTCCGTCGAGGATGATGATGAGTCCGAGTATACGTCATCAGATGACGTTGAGGATTCTGAGCCTGTATTACCCAAGCAAACCCCAGTGGTTGAGGGTCAGTTGACTCAAGGATTCAAATGGAAACAGTATTCCATTCGGGATGAGTACTTGCTCTATAGAGATAGAGTATGTGTCCCCAATTCAGAGGATTATAGGCAGCAGGTCCTATATGAATGTCATGACAATCCTAGCGCGGGACACCCAGGCATACAGAAGACCTATGAGCTTCTTCGTAGGCAATTTTTCTGGCCCAGTATGAAAAAGGACGTCCACCAGTATGTAACCAGTTGCCAGAAATGTCAAGTAAATAAAGCAGAGCGTTTAAAGGCAGGAGGGTTGTTGCATCCCTTAGAAATACCAGCTGGTAAATGTGAGAGTATCTCCATGGATTTTATAGTAGGCCTGCCTAAAACCCAAAAGGGTAATGACGCTATATGGGTCACAGTTGACCGTCTGACCAAAATGGCTCATTTTATTCCGACCAAAACAACCGTTAGAGCTCCAGAGTTAGCGAGGTTGTTTGTAGACGGGCTATTTAAATTGTACGGTCTACCTTCCGGCATAGTCAGCGACCGGGACAGTAAGTTTACGGGAAATTTTTGGAAGGCAGTATTCCATCATCTCCATACTAAACTTAATATGAGTACCACTGACCATCCACAGACGGACGGTCAAACAGAAAGGGTAAATCAAGTGCTGGAGGATATGCTTCGTGCATACGTCAGCAAGAAGCAGACTAATTGGGAGGAGTATCTCTCGATATTAGAGTTTGCTTACAACAGTACCAAACATTCAGCTACGGGATACAGCCCATTTATGCTGATGTACGGTTTTCAGCCACGCTCACCCACAGCTGTAGGGTTTAAACAAGAAAAAGTTGAAGCAGCCAGAAACTTTTTAGAAGACCTAAACCAGATGATAGAACATGCTAAGCGTAGCATTAGACAATCCCAGGATCGAGCCAGGCATTATGCAGATCCACACAGACGGGATGTGCAGTTCTCCACTGGTGAGAGAGTCTACTTGAGAGTCCCAGTTGACTCTAAAACCCTCAAATCAGGAGTGTGTGCTAAGTTGTCTCCAAGGTATTGTGGTCCCTTTACCATCAGTAGGAGACTAGGCGAGGTCACCTATGAACTAGAACTCCCACACAGCAGTAAGGTTTTTCCAGTTTTTCATGTAAGTCAGTTACGAAAAGCCTTAACCAGATCAGATAATCTGGTAGGGGACAGTGTTCTAGTTCTCCCATTGGATCCTCAACAACCTCCACATGAACCAGAGGAGATTCTTGATAGTAGAGAGACGCAGACTCGTCATACTCTATACCGAGAATATCTAGTTAAGTGGAATGATCAGCCTGTTGAGAATGCCACTTGGGAAAGAGGCAGCGTCCTTCGCAAGATTTTTCCAGACTTTGTCATAGAGGACCAAGACGGTTCTTAAGGGGGAGGGAGTGTTACGAGCTCGTAACCAGTGCCGAACCCTAGAGAACACAGATAGGTCAGATACCACAGTCAGGGTCGTGTCCAGCGTACATGACCAACAGGGCAAGACAGTGTGAGTAGTGTGCCCCAGCACGGTCCATAGCCATGGCGGGCCTAACACAGCCTAGGGACCCTGTCAGCAGGATAGGGCCCCCAGTTGGGTCCCGACGTGCAGTCGGCCACGTCAGTGCCACGTGGCCGACACTTGGCAGTAGCATGCTACCAGTCCTCACACTGGGCTAGGAGGGGCTTACTCTATATCAGGGAGTAGGCAAGGTTGGGTGGATCAGTTAGTGTTTGCCCTACTGTGGTGTTAGGATCTATTACACATATCCTCTGAGCTCCTAGTGATGCCAATGTCCTCACAATAAATAGCTCGTGTACGTAATATGTCATCAGCGTCGTGGAAATCCACCTGTCTGGTAGCAGTCCTGGCATTAAAGTCGCCAGTTTACATAACCCCGATCTGTAAATCTGACAATGTCAGCGAAGAGATCAGTATAAGGAGAGCCAGAGCCGTCTGCAAAGGAGGACGACTCTGGAGGGAAGTAGCAGGCAGCAATGAAGAGATCCCTATCCAAACCGATAGCTCGCCCAGTGATATGAGCCCATATGTATCGTGCATGTGCATCATGTCGGAGAAACTCTATAACTGGTTGTAGAAACTCTCGATAAAAACATGCAACTCCACCCGAACCTCTGTCACTCGCTGATCGAGTCTTTGTCCTATAAACTGAATTCCATCTGTAACCTACAAATGTGGGTAGTCCTCTCTCTGGGCTCTCATGTGTCTCCATAAAACATAATATATCTCTGCCTGTGATGAAGTTGGTAAGATCTCCAGCCATGGATGATGAGTGTATGCCATTACAGTTCCATATTCCAAGATGTAGGTGGTGTGGAGGAAGTCCCGGAATGCTCCCATGCCCGGGGACCCCAATTTCCTATAGGTTGTTTCCGGATGCAGGACCATCAAGGTACCGAACAACTCCATCACGATAGATTGCTCGTCTTCCGGTCGCTTTGGCGGTTTGGAGTGCTTGGCGTCTCTCTTCAACTTGGATATAGGTAGGTCATCATCCATGAAGATTTTGGTGTCTCTCAATTTGGTTCTTTTCCGCAAGGTTGCCTTACGATATGTATGTGACGTGAAGCGGAGGACCAAGGTAGTGGTGTCTTTCCTAGTACGCCATGCTGTATCCAAACCATCTGCATTGTGTCCTAGGGTAGTGCATAAAAATCTTTTTGCTTCGTCAACGGCATTTTGGGTGTCCACTATGCCTCGTACCCTAATATTGAGAGCCTTGGAATCTTGAAGTTTCTCTTCCGTAAGAGTAGCGGAAATGAATGATGAAAAAGGGGGAGACTTACTTCCGTCATCGGCTGTCCAAGGTGGACTGGTAGCTTTGTTCCTGGTGATGATAGAAGCCCATGTGTTCGTCGATTCTTTGTGTTGGTTCAGTCGTTGTTCCAGATCTTGAATCTTCATCTTTGTCTCGTCTTCTGGTTGGGAAGCATATTTATTTTCCATTTCTGTCCGGAGCTGTTGGTTCTCTGTGCGTAGGTGGATGATTTCCAGTTTCAGAGTTTGCACATCTATCTGCAATTCTTTCAATTGGTAGGCTAGAAAATTCTCGAAGGATTTGGAGGAGGTGTAGTCGGCATGAGACAGGAAGGGGGTGTCTGGAGCAGCGTTGGTAGAGATGGGAGTCGAAGGGACAGGGGATGAGGGAGGGTTCGAGTGGGATTGCTGTTGCGTGGCAGTGGGGGCAAGTGTCTGTTGCGCAGCAGGAGGGACCTATTGCTCAGTAGCAGGACGGCATGTGGAGGGGGAGTGGAGAGAAGGGGCAGCAGGTGGGGCGGAGGAGGAGGGCGGAGCAACAGATGGGTAGGGCAGGGCATTAGGTAGATCAGAGGAGGGCGAGTGGGCAATAGGTGGAGCGAAAGAAGGGGAGGGCAGGGTAGTGGGTGGAGCTGAGGAGGGCAGCTGGTGGACAGTGGACAGAGGATGGTGTTGGTGGGCATCAGATGGAGTGGAGGGAGGTGGAGCGGAGGATGGGTGGGCAGCAGATGGAGCGGAGGGATGTGGAGCGGAGGAGGGGAGCGAAGCAACAGGTGGAGCGGAGGGGGGTGGAGGCAGAGGTTGTCGTCGACAGTTGTTCTACACCTGCGATCTGTCATTTCATCTGGCTAGGACCCCGGCATGGAGGAGGGCGATGAGTGCAGTGAGTGCGATTGGGCAGGTGTGGCCGAGGCCATTTTGTGAGCACCTGAGGACGAAGGGACTTCTTGATGAGTGGGCTTCTGTTGACCAGAAGCTAGAGCCTCTCAGGAAGGCATGGGCCTAGTACGTACTACTATCCTTTTAAATTTATGCATTGTAAACTTTAAAGACTCTATGATGATTGATCATTGATATGTAGTATGTACACTGTAATTTGTACATCAAGTTTTCATACATTGTGGTGGCATTGCACAATGCATATTTATTACTTGTTGATAGCAGCTAGCTATTTATGTTTAATCATGAATCATGATTAAACATTTTTCAATTTTCAAATGATCATTCATCATTGAGATTTGCCATGAACTCGGATCTATCATCTTGTCTTGTCACTTGTGCAACACTGCAATGTGAGTCGTGACTTGTCACCTGTGGACTTTCAACTAGGTATGGTTGCACCATCATATCTGATGGTTGGAGCGATATGAAAAGGCGCCACATATTAAATATCCTGGTGTCTTCGTGCATGGGGACGATGTTTCTCAGATCCATTGACACCTCTGGGGAGGCAGTCACAAGCGACTACATGTTCTCACACATTCAAGCTACCATTGAGGAGGTCGGACACAGCACATTGTACAGGTATATATATTATACTTATTACAATTTACTATAATGTTGAATGGTAATTTGAAAATGTTAATGTTGAATGTTCATTGTTCAATGGCGATTAATTAACAATGGATTATGGTTCACTAAGCACTTGAATTCGGAATTCCAAAGTCATGCACATTGCATTGTATGGTTGTGCAGGTGGTCACAGATAATGCATCAAACTGCGTCTCCATGGGTAGGCTCATTAATGAGACCTACCCCCACATCTTTTGGACACCTTGTGCTGCACACTGCCTAGACTTGTTGGTCGAGGATGTGGCCAAGATTCCATGGATTGAGGAGGTGGTGCGTACCGCACGGTTCTTGTTGAGATTCATCACCAAGAAGCCCAGGGTCCTGGCCATGTTCAGGAGACAGTCCACCTTGGATGTCTTGAGACCTGCCCCTACCAGGTATGCAAGTTGCAAGTTGCAACTCAAATTTGAATGCGCTTCTGCTGGTAAGTATTTACTAGTAACTTAGTAATGGCTATTGTAGTTTGTAAATTTGCGAGCACTCAGCACTGAATGTTCAATGTTCAATGTAGTATGTACTATGTACCTACTAGTAACTACCTAGGCCCTGCTCTCGAATGTTCAATGCAATGCATCATATTTCATGTTATGAATCATGATATATTATGGATTCTAGTTTGAAGTTTCTGATTCCTGAAGTTAACTGTAGTCTGTTAGTCGATTATCTATTTAGTAATATCAGGATTCAGTAATTACTAATGGTTTAAACTTTAAAGTTTTACAATTTTGATTTTGGTATTTAATGTATTACGTTAGTAGTTAGTAGTTACATATAGAATGTTCAATGTTGAATGATGAATGATAATGACAAATGTCAGATAAATCTAAGTTTCTAACCTAAATTCTTTTGGCTTTCTCAAACATTGTCATAACCTTCTTGTTTATTCTTTTCTCCGATCTCAACATTGCAATTTGCAAATAAGTTTGAACTTCAAGTTTCAACTTTGAAACAAAAATACAATCTACGGTCCTAGTACCTACGTAGTAAATTTAGAGGAGATTTTTTAGCTATTAAGTATCTATAGTATGTACAGTGAATATATGACTTTTACATCAGAGAAAATTATTGTTTTTTGAAGAATGAAAAAAATAGGTCCGAACCGTTTTCCGATTCGAACCTGGCCTGGTGGTTTGAGTCGGCCGGTTCGAATCGACCTGTTCGAATCGCGGTGTAACCTTGACTACATGACCATACTGCTTCTGTACTTGCACAAAAAGATTGGGAGAGTGATGCATGGCGAATACCACCTGCTTATGTAAGGTGTGACAATCATGATCATACCATCGATTATAGGTCTTTCGGTGAGTTAAATATGTCTGATGGGGAAAGGCCTAGGTGGCGGCTTGTATGAGGGAATGCGACAAGAAGCTAGCTTGTTGCTCAATAGAAGAGGAGAAGGGAAAGTCTTGCAGAAGAGTGTTGAGCATGAGGATGTGTTGTGGGATGAGCTGTGCACGAAAAGAAAAATGAGGCTTAGCGGTCTTGGGTCAAGTGGTTGGAAGGGGAGAAGTCTGGCGAACAGAGAGTAAGAGCAGGTGATTAGCAAAGGTGGGAGAGAGAATGGTAAAGCTGTGAATGAGAGGAATCAAGGTTGGCGAGCCAATGAAGTAATCCACCACACTATGTCCACCTCCATGTGGATGACAAGTGAAAGCTGCTGAATCTGGCCACTGCGATAAACCGTTTCGAATAACCAAGGAATGTGCCTCAGTAATCCTGAGTAGCTACTCACCAAATGCAGTAGAAGGGGTAGCCCCATTATGAGAAGTTCGCTCAAGACCTGTATCCAAAATATGAAGCTGGAGATAATCCGTCACTGCATGAAAATATGTCTGTCTGGTGGTCGTGCGTGCGTGAAAGTGCCCTGCCAAAAGTACATATCCCTTGAGAGAAAAAGATGGCAATATCCTCTGACAAAACCTGAAAAGGGTCCCCACCATAGTCTAGAGAGGGATGGAGAGTGACAGAGAGGGAACATGTGTCGTATCTCTTCGGTATGGTTCATTATGGGCCTAGTGACATGATTCAGTATGGTTCAGTACAACTTAGGATGGTTCGCCTGATATACTGATGGGTACCTAAGGGGAGCTCCGTAATGGAGATGCCAAATGAATCAAGGAGGAAATGGGATGCCTGTGAGAACCACGACAGTCGGTAGCCCTGATCATGAAGGAAGTGTGAGGAGGCAAGTGAGGCCTGCATATATCTCGTATCTGGTAGATCCTGAACTCTCTGAATATATGCAATGAGCTGGAAAGCTGCAGCTATCTGAATGGGTGGAACGGCAAACTCTGCAAGAATCTCGTGTGGAACCGAGGGCTTCGCCCGAATCATACGAGCTAGAATGGTGGTCTGTGATCGTGAAATGCTGGCCCAGTGTGATGATGGAAGACTGGTACACCATGTCTCTGTTGCATACAAGGTTGTGGGGGTGACAATAGTGTCAAAAAGTCTGCACTTACTGCAAGCATCTCGGATGGACTTCTTGAAGCAGAACTGCTCAAGCTGAACAAGGGAGGAATGCCCCTTCCCAAGTCGAGTGGTGGCTGCCTGTCGCATGCTGAAAGTAGGACCAGAAAAGAGTATCCCCAGATAGGTATACGAGGAAACTACCTCTAAAGCACGTCCATCTAGCATGAGTTCCTAGCGATGCATGAAGGCTCGAGAAGTGTTGAAGACCATAACCTTGGTCTTCGCAATGTTCACCCCCAATCCCCATTTGGTACATAATCCCTGTAAACAATCCAACTGCCTCTGTAATCCCTCTCTGGTTGAGGATACTAGTACCACATCATCCGCATACAAGAGAATAGCAATCAAGATGGTGCCAAGTCTACATCCAGCTCCTCCACACTGCGAGATGGCTTGCTCTAGCTCATCAATGTACAATCCAAAAAGAACTGGCGAAAGAGAGCATCCCTGTTTCACCCCAATGGTGCTCCAAATGTGATCAGAGATACCACTACCATGTCGGAAACATCCCAAGACCTTCTCATAAAGAGCCATCACTACCAGAACAATATTCGTGGAGAAACCAAGGTCCCGAAGTCTCTGAATGAGTAGGGAGCGTGGTACACAATCAAAGGCTTTCCTGAAGTCCACAAAACAGCAGTAAACCTATTCTTTCATGTGCTTAGCTTCCTCAATCAAAGCTCGAAGTGTGAAAATAAGAGAGAGAGAGAGAGAGAGAGAGAAGAAAAGAAAGAAAGAAAGAAAGCTTTATTAATGTCTTTTCCATGCCAAAAGGCATATAAGACTAATGAAGTATATGTCAAGTATGTGGCAACAATGGGAGCGCATAAAACGTCTCCGAAGCTATAATAAAAAAACATCTAGTACAAACCATAGTTGCAGCGCGATTCCCGAATCGCGATCAGAATCGCGATTCCGATTCGCGATTCGGGATTTTCCCAGAATCGTGTAGAATCGATTTTTTTTTTTTTTTTGAAATTTTTTTAGGCAATATGGGTATCAGATGAAAGCTCTGATCGAGGGGATTATGATTGTGTAGTTTGCCGACTGTTTCGGGTGCGAAACACCAAAAAGTGTGTTTTCACTCGGGGAGTTGGAAGGCCAAATCATGAAGAGGCCTTACCGTCGGGGCCGGGGTCTACCGGCAGCCCCCGGACCCCGCCGTTGGGGGGCGTTACCCCCCACCAGGGGGCTACCACCCCCCGAACCCCCTAGAGCTTCTTGCTATATAGACATTGTAGATAAAAATGCCACCGCCCCCCTGTAGATAAAAATGGGGTCCAAATGCGCGCCGAGAAGGGCCCAATATTTATGCCCCCAACTGTATGTACATTGCACTCACATCTCCAGTGAACCAATTGCAAAAGTGATCATCATCCATACAGTTGATAGTCCAAACTGTAGCATTAACATTTACTGAAAACCAGAGCAAATGACAACCGGATAGCTACTGAAAATAAGATCTGTTTGTGCCTCATCTACTGCACTTATGAGAGGCAAAACGCTGGTTTGACCATTGATCCCCTAAAAAAATTTCAGCAATAAGCTATTTTTCCAAAAAAAAAAAAAAAATTTTTTTTTTTTTTTTTGCGATTCTGGGTCGCGAATCGCGACCCGCGAATCGCAGACACAGCGAATCGAGATTCGCTGCAACTATGGTACAAACTAAGATAAATGCAAGAATGAGAGTGTGTGTGCATAATAATGTGTATCCATGTCATGATGTCATGTCTATGCTGATGTTGTAGAAAGATGTAATGCGAACTACAACATGAGGAAGTGTTGGAGCCCGCTAGCGTCGTCTATGAGCACGAGCATGTGTAGTGTGTCTCTTTATGGGAGTTAGGGTGATCCTGGTAGTAAAGTGGCGATGAGAAGTACACTGTCACTGATCCCTGTGCATATAAGCGGCTATCATCCTCGTCATCTTCATAATCACCATCATTCTCAGGCACTGTGTCGCGTGATCTCTGCCTAGTAAAGAAAGAAGTAATCAATGGCTGAGAGGTAAAATGTTGAGATGTCCCATATAGATCTCGCCACAATATGAACATCTCTCATACCATGAGAGCGACACATTGGGGGTCCTCATCGGCTATGAGAAAATGCTCCTCAGACTCCACCTCACCTAGAGAGCAACCTCCCAATCTCAATGGCTAGCTGGTGAGAAGACAACCTGAGCTGTCCCAGTGCGAATCTGAGGCAATGTGATGTCCCGAGTCCAAGTAGCGTGGCAGGACTTGGATCCCTGCTGCATCTAGCTCAAGAAAATGGGTTCGGTAGAAAGCTGGCTTAACCCCTAACTGGCAACTCCAAGTCCGCTCCAGATGATTAATATTTTTTTTGTAATATTTTTTATAATTAATTATTGCCTTTCATATAGTAAAATAGGCTTTAAAAAATGGAAAAAAAAGGGTTTTGGGTGTAAAAAAAGAGGGGACAGTACAGAGGGCAGGGGACAGGTGCAACAG
Organism: Diphasiastrum complanatum; assembly: GCA_029204225.1. Taxonomy (NCBI): domain Eukaryota; kingdom Viridiplantae; phylum Streptophyta; class Lycopodiopsida; order Lycopodiales; family Lycopodiaceae; genus Diphasiastrum; species Diphasiastrum complanatum. The sequence goes on along the minus strand of CM055100.1, from coordinate 41,069,004 downwards.
CACATGGGCATTGTGGGTGAGCAGACCATGGGGCCAATGAGAGAGCAGCACAGGGGGGAGCAACACATGGGGGCAAGTACAAAGGCACATGGAGGGATGATGGGGATGTACATGGCCGATCAGGCTGCTGTGGGGATAAATAGGCACTCACAATGCCATTGTGAGAGGCATTTTCAGAGGCTGTGAGAGAGCCAGTGATAGCCAGTGATAGCCAATGAGAGAGCCAGAGAGAGCCAGTGACAGGCTTTGAGAACCAGGGTGTTGTGAGAGGCTGTTCGAGGACCAGGGTGTTGTGAGGAGAAAGTCACTCCAGATGGTAGAGCGCATACCACCGAAGCCCGAGGCCGAAGCCAGGAGGCTCGAGGAAGATATCCAAAGGCACAACGAAAGACATCGGAAGCAAGAGGCAGACTTTGCGGAGATGCGGCGATAGGCTCGGTTGAGAAATCCGGAGCCGAAGCACTCCACCCCCGCTGCGCCCCCCGCCCCCGCTGTCGAGCTGGATTTGGATGAGCAGATTGGAATGAACTTCACACGACGGCAGCTCATCATGGTCAGGGAAAGGGTGGCCAGACGTCGGGCTAACCAAAAGGCAGAGCGAGAGCGACAGAACAATGCACCTGACGAGGGCGAGGAGTTGGTGGAGGATCCGTTAGATAAGGTCCAGCCGTATGTGGCGGATTGTTGCTATGTAATTTTCGGCAGTTTAGGGTGCGGCAAATAACTAGATAGTTGTATAAAAAAAAGACCAAGCCATATATGGCGGGATATGTAATGTTATTTTAATACAATGGCTGAATCAATATACAGTGTGTTTTTTGTGCAACGCGTGCCTGGTGCTGTGAAATACAATCTCTGTATTTTTTTAAATGCAACGTAATGTATGTGTTTATGAAATGCCATCACGGGTTTAGAGTTTAGGGGTAATTGCTCTGCTCATGCGTTTGGAGTGCATGTGCTATCAGTTTGTTGTGGCATCAATGATCAATTTGTAGGTGCATTTCTATGAAGCTATCAATTTCTTAAATCGAAATTAATTGAAAATACGATTCACACACGCACATAGAATTTGAGATAAAATTGAAAATACAACATCACATATACAGAGCGACACACGCACAATGTGCAGCAAATAAAGTACGCCAAACACTGAATATAATGTGAAAAATGGTTTGAAAACAATGGTCGACCGTCTGCTAGAAACAAACTGCTGAAAATAAAATAACAGAGCCACAATCAGTGCTCTGGCTCTGACTCAGACGAATGCTCCGGAGACAACTCAGGGCCCCGAGCTGACTCTCGCAGCCAATATTTGTGCCTGTCTGGAACTAGCATGGGCTGTGTATCCGAGGAGGAGGACTCGTCACTAGCATCATCCCAATCTGCCTCCGCATCAGCCCCCAAGCAAGCCAAACCAACAACACCTGCTCCAGCTGGCTGTAATACTGCACCTCTAGCTGTACCTGGAGCCCTGCGAGGTCGTCCTCTCCTCCCTGGCAATTTCTGTGCTTTGCCTTTGGCTGGCTAGGTTGGGCCCAAGCTAAGGCCGGCTGGGATAGGGAAGCCAAAGAGGGGACTCCCTGTGCAGCTGAGCGAGGAGGATGAGCCCGTGGAGTGTGTGCCCGTGGGGCTGCTGCAAGTGGAGAAACTGGCTGTGCAGAAGGCAAGTACAGCGGCGATATGTACTAAAAGGGGCGCTGTGGTGGCCGATACTGGTACATCATGGGTGTTGCCAAAGGGGGAGCCAGTGGAGTGGGTGCTGCCAAAGGAGGAGGATGTGAAGTGGGTGCTGCCACTGGAGGAGCCACTCGAGCAGCCACTATGGATGTGGGCGCTGCAAGAGAAAACCTAGGCACAGATGGTGGCTTGCCATGGAGACTGGTGCTGCAGAAGTGGACGGCGATGGAGGGGCTGCAAGCCTCAATGGCATCGGTGGCACTGGAGGAGCTGTGCGGCGCGCATATACCCTCTGAGAAACTGGAGGAACTGGAGGCACCTCATGTAGTTGCTCTAGCTGAGACTGTGTATGGCATGCTGGCAAGAGATGCTAGGGGTGCCCTGACGCTCGGCATCTGCTGGCCTCTGAATCCAAAGTGGCAATCAGGTCGTCTAGCTGGGCATCTGAATACAAATGCTCTGGGCTCTGGGCCTTATCCTGTGCACCATCCCCTGAATCAACCCGTGCCTCATCATGTGCACCCTGTAGACCCTGCATGGCCTCCCAATCGGTGCAATCAAAGTCATCTGGTGTCTCCTCTGGTGTGTTGTCGTAGTAACGGCCATGACTCTGTACTGTACGCATCCAAGCAGCTGCGGGACCGACATCTAAATCACTCTGCCCTCTGCGGAGTTCATGTTTGATGTCATCAGGTCTTCCATCCTGTCCATAGGCGCACAGCATGTCGTCACGGTGGTGACGGACAATGCCACGAACTGCATTCAGATGGGTGTACTGCTAGAGGCCGAGTTCCCTCACATTGTTCATACCGCCTGTGTAGCGCACGGCATAGACCTTCTGATGGGGGACATAGGTGCACTTCCCTGGGTTAGAGCCATTGTTCGTGATGCCCTCTTCCTGGTGACTTTTGTCACCAAGAAGAGGCGTGTTCTTGCCATGTTCCAGGTATTCAGCCATCTGGACCTCCGTAAGCCACCACACGCTTTGCTTTCGACTTGGTGGTCATCGACCGTCTGATCAGGTGTAGGGCGCAACTTCTACAGATGGTTGCCAGTGATCTTTGGCGTGCCAGTACGTTTCAGCACACTGAGGATGGGGAGCACTTTTCTTCCACAGTGAGGGGAGACCAGTTCTGGAGGGATGCACAGACATTGTCAAGACTGCTTCGACCACTATACATTGTGCTCCGCATGGCTGATAGCGAGGGGTAGACACTTGGACTGGTATAATGGACCGGATTGGACAGTTCCTGCAGCTGCCCATCTTGCAGCCAGAGAGGTAAGCGGTACAGTGTTGTAATTGTTCTTTATCTTTTCAGTGCAGCGTCTTGCACTTCGTGTCCTTTCTCAGGTATGCATCTCATTTCATCCTCCATTGTTGTGTTTCGTTGACGTTCCACCCGTGCACATGTGCTGAAGCATTTCATTGCACGTACCACAGGACTGCGCTGCCTCCGTGTGAGCGTAATTGGAGCACATGGGCACTCATTCACACGACGAGACGAAACCGGTTGTCAGTGAGTCAGTTGGAGCGCTTGGTGTTCTGTAGCACCAACGCACGTCTCGCCAGGAGACTTCCGACCATTACGAGCGCATTGCAGGTGATAAGCTATTCTCCCATAGTAGTTTGGTTGACTCTTGGTATGTTGGTTTCATTTCTTGATAAAGTTGTCTCTCTGACATGCAAATTTTAAACCTTGTAGACGAAGATATCTGATTTGGAGCGCCAGGTTGACTTGCCTACGGACAGCACCCATCCCATGCCTGCAAATGACCTGGGCACACAGTTGATGGCAGAGAGAGAGAGAGAGGGAGCTTGCCGAGATGAGAGAGAGAGAGCTCGGGCTTGAGCACAGAGAGCCTCCATTGTACGAGGCAGATGAGCCAGTGTCAGAGGATGATCAGGATGAGGATGAGCCCATTCGGGTTGTGTTCGCCAGATCAGAGAGGGATGAGGCATATGATACAGGTGTTGGGCACACGCCTAGAGCAGGGGTCACAGGTGCATCACGTGGTAGAGGTGGGACACATGCCACAGATTATACTGGGAGACGGGCAGGGCACACAGGGGGCCAGTGGCATACCTTCTTATATTGGTATGATGGAGGAGGCTCTTGATAGGGGGCAGAGTGATTTGGGCTTACCTTCCGCAGCTGCTTGGATGCATGCATCACAGAGTCATGGGCCTTTCTATGACAACACACCAGAGCAGTCACCAGATGACTTTGATTGTACCGATTGGGATGCCATGCAGGGTCCGCATGGTGCACAGGATGAGGCTCGGGATCAGGCACAGGATGATCCAGAGGATGGTGCACATGATGGGTCCCAAAGCCCAGAGCATTTATATTCGGATGCCAAGCTAGACGACTTGATTGCAGAGTTGGATTCAGAGGCCCAGCAGATGTCGAGCGTCAGGGCACCCCCATCGTCTCTAGCTAGCATGCCCTACACAGAGTCTCAGCCATAGCAGCTACACGAGGTGCCTGCAGTTCCTCCAGTTCCTCAGAGGGTGTACGTGCGCCGCACAACACCTCCACTGCCACCGATGTCGTTGAGGCCAGCAGCCCCTCCATCGCCATCCACTTCTGCAGCACCAGGCCTCCATGGCAGGCCACCATCTGTGCCCAGGTTTTCTCTTGCAGCGCCCACATCCACAGTGGCTCCTTCAGTGGCTCCTCCAGTGGCTCCAGTGCCCAGGTTTAGGGTCCAGGCTCCGGTGGCTCCAGTGCCCAGGTTTTCCCTTGCAGCGCCCACATCCACGGTGGCTCCAGTGCCCAGGTTTTCCCTTGCAGCGCCCACATCCACAGTGGCTCCTCCAGTGGCAGCACCCAATATGTACCAGTACCGGCCACCGCAGCGCCCCTTTCAGTACATATTGCCGCTATACTTGCCTCCTGCAGGGACGGCCCCTCCACAACCAGTTCCTCCGCCAGCAGCAGCCCCACGGGCACACACTCCACGGGCCTATCCTCCACTATCAGCTGCACAGGGGCACCCATCTTTGGCTTCTCTATCCCAGCCGGCCTCAGCTTGGGCCCAGCCCAGCCAGCCAGGTGATCTGCATGGGGGTGATGAGGCATGGACAGCTCCCCTCGTCCGCAAGAGACCAGGAAGGCCCGAACAAGAAAGGCAGAGCACAGAAACAGCCAGGGAAGAGAGGACGACCTCGCAGGGTACCGGGTGCAGGTAGAGGTGTAGTATCACAGCCAGCTGGAGCGGGTCTAGTCGGTTTGGCTTGCTTGGGGGCTGATGCAGAGGCAGATTGGGAGGATGAGGATGACGATTCCTCCTCCTCGGATACACAGCCCATGCCAGTTCCAGATAGGCATAGATATCAGTTGCGAGAGTCAGCTCGGGGTTCTGAGTTGTCTCCGGAGCATTCGTCTGAGTTAGAGCCAGAGCATTGATTGTAGCTCTGTTATTTTATTTTTAGAAGTTTGATATCATCTTCCATGTTTGGCGGCCAGATGGTCGAACACTGTATTCAGACCATTTTCCATATTACATCAGTGTTGGACGTATTCTATTCGCTGCACATTGTGTATTTGTCAATTTGTAATTGTGATGCTCTGTTTTCAATTTTATTTCGAATGGTATGTGCGTATTTTCAGTTAGTTTCAACTACAGAGATTGATAGCAGATGCACAACACAGAAATACAACCCCCTTTATAGCATTTCATAAACACACATATTACACCGCATTACACCAGGCATGCGTTGCACAAAAAACACATTGAACATTAATTCAACAGAGGTATCAAAATAACAGTACGTATCCCGCCACATACGGCTGGGGCTGTTCTTTACACTGTGTCAAACACTAAATGTTGCCTCATCTTATGCCGAAAACCACATAACAACAGCCAGCCACATATTGTTGGATCCTATCCACTCTAAACATTTCTACGGATCCTCCACAGACTCCTCGCCCTCGTCAAGTGCATTGTTCTGTCGCTCTCGCTCTGCCTCTCGGTTAGCCCGAGCTGCCTACTGGTCAGCCCGACGGCGGGCAGCCCTTTCCCTGACCATGATGAGTTGTCGTCGTGTGAAGTTCATTCTGATCTGCTCATCCAAATCCAGCTCGACAGCAGGGACAGGGGCCACAGCGGGGGTGGGGATCTGCAGCTCTGGGTGTCTCTCCCGAGTCTGTCGCAGCATCTCTGCAATGTCTGCCTCTTGCTTCCGATGCCTTTCGTTGTGCCTTCGGACATCTCCTCGAGCTTCCTCCAGTGCCACCGATGCCGTTGAGGCCAGCAGCCCCTCCATCGCCATCCACTTCTGCAGCACCAGGTCTCCATGGCAGGCCACCATCTGTGCCCAGGTTTTCTCTTGCAGCACCCACATCCACAGTGGCTCCTTCAGTGGCTCCTCCAGTGGCTCCAGTGCCCAGGTTTAGGGTCTAGGCTCCAGTGGCTCCAGTGCCCAAGTTTTCCCTTGCAGCGCCCACATCCATAGTGGCTCCTCCAGTGGCAGCACCCAGTATGTACCAGTACCGGCTACCGCAACGCCCCTTTCAGTACATATCGCCGCTATACTTGCCTCCTGCAGGGACGGCCCCTCCACAGCCAGTTCCTCCACCAACAGCAGCCCCACGGGAACACACTCCATGGGCCTATCCTCCACTATCAGCTGCACAGGGGCACCCATCTTTGGCTTCTCTATCCCAGCCGGCCTCAGCTTGGGCCCAGCCTAGCCAGCCAGGTGATCTGCATGGGGGTGATGAGGCATTGACAGCTCCTCTCGTCCGCAAGAGACCAGGAAGGCCCAAGGGTGCACCGAACAAGAAAGGCAGAGCACAGAAACAGCCAGGGAAGAGAGGACGACCTCGCAGGGCCCCGGGTGCAGGTAGAGGTGCAGTATCACAGCCAGCTGGAGCAGGTCTAGTCAGTTTGGCTTGCTTGGGGGCTGATGCGGAGGCAGATTGGGAGGATGAGGATGACGAGTCCTCCTCCTCGAATACACAGCCCATGCCAGTTCTAGATAGGCATAGATATCAGTTGCGAGAGTCAGCTCGGGGCCCTAAGTTGTCTCCGGAGGATTCGTCTGAGTTAGAGCCAGAGCATTGATTGTAGCTCTGTTATTTTATTTTTAGCAGTTTGATATCATGTTCCATGTTTGGCGGCCAGATGGTCAAACACTGTATTCAGAACATTTTCCATATTATATCAGTGTTGGACGTACTCTATTCGCTGCACATTGTGTATTTGTCAATTTGTAATTGTGATGCTCTGTTTTCAATTTTATTTCGAATGGTATGTGCGTATTTTCAGTTAGTTTCAACTGCGGAGATTGATAGCAGATGCACGACACATAAATACAACCCCCTTTATAGCATTTCATAAACACACATATTACACCGCATTATACCAGGCATGCGTTGCACAAAAAACACATTGAACATTAATTCAACAGCATACTGATCCGCGCGGTACCATAATATATTAATTTTTTTAATATTTAATATTTAATATTTTTTTTGAATATATATATATTATTTATTGTATTTTAGTGGGCAATATGGGTATCAGCTTGAAGCTGTTAACGAGAGCAGTCCATTTCAGGGTAAATTTCTAGCTAAAACAATATCTTTTGGCTTTTTTTGGGCAGATACAGCATTAAAGAGTATTAGGAAAAAATATTAAGAAAATAATTGTTTGGCCGAGTTCGTTGCCACCCTCACTCGCCTTAAAGGCCACCTACTCGGTGCACGCGCCAAAGATGGTGGCACACTGAATGCTGCCCCCTGTGCCAGCATGTCCGTTCCCGTCAGGCAACGACTTCTGGATACCTACGGGCCACGTCTTGTGGCGAGGGAGAACACCATTTCGGAGGGTGTTCTTCAGTTTTGCACCGCGCCTTACGTGGTTGACCCAGAGTTGCTGCCTGCTTGGCTGGCACGCACGAGGAGAGGGAGTGCATCCTCGTCCAGTCCCTTTGCCCCTTATCCCCCTCAGACAGTTCCGCCACACGCACCCCCATCTGCACCCATTCTGGTGGATCCCGTCCCATCACGTCCGCCAGTTTCTTCCATCCCTTCTCATCCAGATGACCTCCCTAGCCAGCAGTTTTTGTAGCCCATGCCAGATGTCCCCCCTCGACCAGTGTACCCCACTTATGCTGCTGCACCCATTCCGGCCAGTGCATCCCACTCTCCCCATTCCACGTCTACAGCTGATGCATCCCCTAGTGCCCAACCTGTCGCATCATCATCCATTCCCGTCACGTTTGGTGCACCGTGCTGGAGGTCCGCTACCCGTCGCCCAGCTGGCAGAGTTCTTAGGCAGCAGAGCATTCGCGGCGCGCATCAGCCGCACATGGATAGAGAGGCCACACAGGCCGTGGCCAGTCTGATTTATGAGCTAAACCTTCCATTTGCCATCACCGACTCTGAGCCCTTCAGAAGGGCCTTCCGCCTTGCACGGTCTGTCGGCCCTAGCTGGAGAGTCCCTAGTTCAGAGGTTGTCCGTACACACATGCTGAGGGATAGGGTCGAGTCATTGTCTAGAGAGATGGAGCCTCTACATCGCCACTTGGCCACTTACGGTTGCAGCATCATGTCCGATGGCTGGACTGATGTCAGGAGGAGGCCGATCCTCAACATATTGGTCTTCAGCTGCATGGGCACACAGTTTTTGAGGGCAATGGATTGCAGCAGGGGGGGAAGAGTCATATCTGCAGAGTTCATGTTTGATGTCATCGGTCTTCCATCCTGTCTATAGGCCCACAGCATGTCGTCACGGTGGTGACGGACAATGCCATGAACTGCATTCAGATGGGTGTACTGCTAGAGGCCGAGTTCCCTCACATTGTTCATACCCCCTGTGTAGCGCACGGCATAGACCTTCTGATGGGGGACATAGGTGCACTTCCCTGGGTTAGAGCCATCGTCTGTGAGGTCCTCTTCCTGGTGACAAGTCACCAGGAAGAGGTGTGTTCTTGCCATGTTCCGGGTGTTCAGCCAGTTGGACCTCAAGAAGCCAGCCCCCACACGCTTTGCATTCGACTTGGTGGTCATCGACCGTTTGATCAGGTGCAAGGCACAGCTTCCACAGATGGTTGCCAGTGATCTTTGGTGTGCCAGTACGTTTCAGCACACTGAGAATGGGGAGCACTTTTCTTCCACGGAGAGGGGAGACCAGTTTTGGAGGGATGCACAGACATTGTCAGGACTCCTTCGACCACTCTACATTGTGCTCCGCATGGCTGACAGTGAGGGGTCAACACTTGGACTGGTATATGAGCTCATGGACCGGATCAGACAGTTCCTGCAACTGCCCATCCTGCAGCCAGAGAGGTAAGCGGTACAGTAATGTAATTGGTCTTTATCTTTTCAGTGGTTGCTAACTTGTTTTTCTGTCAACGTTACGTTTTTTCGTAATGCCCAGGTTTTAACATCCCTCTCACCTGCAAGATGATCGAGCTGAAGTTCATCTGGGAGACGTGGTGGAACTACTTCCACAGGAGTATCCACAGCGTTGCACACATACTGCATCCCCTCTTCCTCTCTCCGACACAGATCGCAGACAGGGAGCTCGAGGCCGATGGGCTTCAGTACATTCACAGAGTGGGTCCACACATAGGTTTGGATCCCATCAGGCTCATGGAGGAGCTCGCTGCATTTCGTTTCGGCATGGGCACGTTCAGCCACCCGGCTGCTCAGGATCCAGAGAGGAGGCAGCTTCCCATTACCTGGTGGACCATGTTCGGTAGCACATATCCATCTATACAGCGTCTTGCACTGCGTGTCCTTTCTCAGGTATGCATCTCATTTTATCCTCCATTTTTTGTGTTTCGTTGAAGTTTCACCTCTGCCACAATGTGCTGAAGTATTTCAATGCACGCACCACAGGACTGTGCTGCCTCCGTGTGTGAGCGTAATTGGAGCACATGAGCACTGATTCACACGAGGAGAAGGAACCGCTTGTCAGTGAGTCAGTTGGAGCGGTTGGTGTTCTGTAGCACCAACGCACGTCTCGCCAGGAGGCTTCCGACCATTACGAGCGCATTGCAGGTGATAAGCTAACCTTTCATAGCATGTTGGTTGACTCCTGGTATGTTGGTTTCATTTCTTGATCAAATTGTCTTCTGACATGCAAATTTTTAACCTTGCAAACGAAGATATCAGATTTGGAGCGCCAGGTTGACTTGCCTACGGACAGCACCCATCCCATGCCTGCAGATGACCTGGGCACACAGCTTATGGCAGAGAGAGAGAGAGAGGGAGCTTGCTGAGATGAGAGAGAGAGAGAGAGAGAGAGAGCTTGGGCTTGAGCACAGAAAGCCTCCATTGTACGAGGCAGATGAGCCAGTGTCAGAGGATGATCATCATGAGGATGAGCCCATTCGGGTTGTGTTCGCCAGATCAGAGAGGGATGAGGCATATGATACAGGTGTTGGGCACACGCCTAGAGCAGGGTTCACAGGTGCATCACGTGGTAGAGGTGGGACACATGCCACAGATTATACCGGGAGACAGGCAGGGCACACAGGGGGGGGCCAGTGGCATACCTTCTTATGTTGATATGATGGAGGAAGCTCTTGATAGGGGCAGAGTGATTTGGGCTTATCTTCTGCAGCTGCTTGGATGCGTGCATCACATAGTCATAGGCATTTCTACGACAGCACACCAGAGGAGTCACCAAATGACTTTGATTGTACCGATTGGGAGGCCATGCAGGGTCCGCATGGTGCACAGGATGAGGCACGGGATCAGGCACAGGATGATCCAGAGGATGGTGCACATGATGAGTCCCAGAGCCCAGAGCATTTGTATTCGAATGCCCACCTGGACGACTTGATTGCAGAGGTGGATTTAGAGGCCCAGCAGCTGATGAGCGTCAGGGCGCCCCCATCCTCTCTAGCCAGCATGCCCTACACAGAGTCTCAGCCAGAGCAGCTACACGAGGTGCCTGCAGTTCCTCCAGTTCCTCGGAGGGTGTATGTGCGCCACACAGCACCTCCAGTGCCACCGATGCCATTGAGGCCTGCAGCCCCTCCATCGCCATCCACTTTTGCAGCACCAGGTCTCCATGGCAGGCCACCATCTGTGCCCAGATTTTCTCTTGCAGCGCCCACATCCACAGTGGCTCCTCCAGTGGCAGCACCCACGGCACCGGCTCCTCCTTTGGCAGCACCCAGGATGTACCAGTACCGGCCACCGCAGCGCCCCTTTCAGTACATATCGCCGCTATACTTGCCTCCTGCAGGGACGGCCCCTCCACAGCCAGTTCCTCCGCCAACAGCAGCCCCACGGGAACACACTCCATGGGCCTATCCTCCACTATCAGCTGCACAGGGGCACCCATCTTTGGCTTCTCTATCCCAGCCGGCCTCAGCTTGGGCCCAGCCTAGCCAGCCAGGTGATCTGCATGGGGGTGATGAGGCATTGACAGCTCCCCTCGTCCGCAAGAGACCAGGAAGGCCCAAGGGTGCACCGAACAAGAAAGGCAGAGCACAGAAACAGCCAGGGAAGAGAGGACGACCTCGCAGGGCCCCGGGTGCAGGTAGAGGTGCAGTATCACAGCCAGCTGGAGCAGGTGTTGTTGGTTTAGCCTGCTTGGGGGCTGATGCGGAGGCAGATTGGGAGGATGAGGATGACGAGTCTTCCCCCTCGGATACACAGCCCATGCCAGTTCCAGACAGGCATAGATATCAGTTGCGAGAGTCAGCTCGGGGCCCGGAGTTGTCTCCGGAGCATTCGTGTGAGTTAGAGCCAGAGCATTGATTGTAGCTCTGTTATTTTATTTTTAGCAGTTTGATATCATGTTCCATGTTTGGCGGCCAGATGGTCGAACATTGTATTCAGACCATTTTCCATATTATATTCAGTGTTGGACGTACTTTATTCCCTGCACATTTTGTATTTGTCGATTTGTAATTGTTATGCTCTGTTTTCAATTTTATTTCAAATGGTATGTGCGTAATTACAATTAGTTTCAACTGCAGAGATTGATAGCAGATGCACAACACAAAAATACAACCCCCTTTATAGCATTTCATAAAACACACATATTACATTGCAATACACCAGGCACGCATTGCACAAAAAACACACCGTACATTAATTCATCAAATGTATCAAAATTACAATACGTATTCCCGCCATATATGGCTGGGGCTGTTCTTTACACTATGTTAGACACTAAATGTTGCCTCATGTACTGCCGAAAATTACATAACAACAGTCAGCCACATACGGCTAGACCCCGTCTATTCTAAACATTCCTATTGATCCTCCACTGACTCCTCGCCCTCGTCAGGTGCAATGTTCTGTCGCTCTCGCTCTGCCTCCCGGTTAGCCCGAGCTGCCCTTTCCCTGACCATGATGAGCTGCCGCCGTGTGAATTTTACAGGTAGAGGTGAGGAAGTCCTCCAAATCCAAGGTAGAGCCTCCAAATGTCCTCTAAACAACCTGCAAGCTTCAAGATGCTCCCCAACTCCAAGCTAGGATGCCTCCACCTGCAAGGAAGGATCTGCAAGCCTCCAAGGATCTTATCCAAGCTCCAAGCAAGACCTATCTAGCACCCCCTTGCTAATCATAAACAAATCACAAGCATACCACAACACTCCATAGCATTCTCAAGATCCAAACCCTACTTATGTCCCATTTCATAAGCAAGATCCAAACCTCAAGCATACTACCACAAGAAAGCAGTCTACACACTAGTAGCAACACTAGAGCATAAGCCAAGCAAATAGGAGAGATCTCCCCCTCCCAATGGGCGCCCTACTACCCTCATATAGATGGCCCATGGACCCCTCCAATGCACTATGGAGTTCCATGCTCATCCAATGAGAGAGAGAGAAGCCTAGGGGAGTTAAAGAATCTCCAAGAGCCTCCATAGGCTTATGGAATGTCAAGAGACTCCTTCCATAACCTATGACTCTTTGAATGCCTTTCTTGTGGGAGTTGGAAACTCAATGGACACTTTAGAAGGGCGCCCTCCTACAAGGTCCCATAGCCCAAGTTGTGCAAGTATACTTTGGTCCTAGACCAATAAAGTGATATGGTTCAAGGTTGAGGCCCAAGGTTTAAAATAATAGTCATCCAATGACTTTCTAACACCTCTCTAGGTTCCATACCTCCATCCAAGGTATACACACCTACCTGCCCTTAACCAAGGACACTAGTACCTTAATCTAAGGCACCTACCCTTAATACTAAGGGTACCCATTATCCAAGGGTCACGTGACTCCATACCTCCAACTAAGGTATAGTCACTTGCCTGCCCTTATCCAAGGGCACATACCCTTAATCCTAAGGGTACCTTGCCATTTAGCCCCCAACACTAAATGGACTATTAGGGGTCTGAAGTATTGCTAGTTACATAGGTATGTAACATTCCTTTCCCCTAAACTTAAATTTTTCCTTGTAGGGAAAAATTTGGAAAATTCTTTTGGAGATCAACCTCCTTTTCCCAGGTATCCTCCTCTTCTGATTTGCCCCCCTACCTAACTAAAAATTCCCGAAGCACTCTACTCCGTAGAGTTCTCTGCCGGCTATTAACAATTGCCTCGGGTTCAGGTGGTCCACTCACGGACTCATCACGAAGAAGTTCCACTAGATCTTCCACAGGGACCAGGGTCTCCCCAACCCCCAACGAGGGTTTCAAATTACTAACGTGGAAAACAGGATGAATTCCAACGTTAGCTGAAAGGTCTAGTTTGTATGCGACCTTCTTTATCACTTGGATAACCTTAAAAGGACCGCAATACCTAGGCGTCAACTTTGCACACTTAATAGTTTTCAAGCCCCTAGAGTGACTAGGGACTCTCAAAAACACCCAGTCGTTGACCATGAATACCTTGTGCTTCCGAGATAGATCAGCATAGTGCCTTGCCCTGTCTTGGGCACTTCTTATGCTATCTTTAGCCAGCTGTAATATTTCTTGCATATCCGCAAGGAAATCAATTGCGACTTGCACCCGTAGGTTTTTCATGCCAACACTAATTGGTGACCGAGGTTGAAAACCATACATAAGCATGAAAGGGCACTGAGGGACGAAGATCACGACGAAAGGTAGGCCATAACTGGAGACCGTCCCGATCAGGGTCAAGTCGGTAGACCCGCCACCAAGTGGCAGCACATCCATCTAAATGTAAGGCGGCTAACTGGATCTTCTGAGGATCAGTCTTAGGGTAAATCTGAAAATAAGTATCAAGCTTTGCAAACCAATTGTCTAACAAGTTTCCGTCAGAGGAACCAGAATAGGTGGCAAGCTGTACCCGATCACGAAAATATCGAGCAAAATGTGGCTCAGGAGCTAGATGTCGTGGAAAATGTGACTCAGGAGCTGTAGGACGTGGAAAACCGGGTGGTGGGTTAGGTGGAAAATGAGGCCCACCGCCAAAGGAAGTAGACGAGGATGGAAGTCCAAATGGAGACCCAAATGATAAATGAACAGGGGCTTTGCCACGTCCATGTGGCTGTAAGGAATCAATCTGTGACTACATAGTGGCAAAGCCGGTCTGTAGAGTGGTAAAACCGGTCAGCATTTGGTCGAAACGACTACTGAGGAGAGTAAGAGAGTCACGCATATCAGCAAACTGTTCATCTAAAGGTCCGGGGCAGTTTTTACTCACAAATTGGCAAAACTTCAAACGGCCATAACTTGAGCTACAGTGCACCAAATTGGTCTTTGTAAAGCACAATACAAAGGGAGGGCATGTTTTCGAGATGACTACCACCTCAGCTTCACACGTGCAAAAACAAAAGGGCCAAAAAATTAGGAGGTCGCACTTTTTCTAGGAGGTATGTTGTAGAAAGAGCAAATCACCATGGCACCAATCTTTAATAGTCCATTAGACTTCCGTGAAGCCTTCAAGCATGAATCTACGTCATAGGTTTGAGCTAAGATGTAGTATAGGCTGAGAACGAAGAATTTTCACCTTGTGGGAGGTCGCACTTAACTACAAAGTTCATGGAGACGGAGCACAAGCCTATATGCTTAGCAATGTTCCTTTGTAGGACCTGCACGCCAATGTCTTGTTGAATGTATGGTGTTCTTTGTAGGAGATTACTATTTGATTAGCATTTGGTTGTGTATTGTTCTTATGTGATGCCATATAGGTTGTGTGTTCGTAACTTCGTACTTGAGCAAGCACCTGGAAATTGTGTGTAGCAAGCACCTGAATGTCAAGGCAGACACAGCCATTGATTTTACTCTTTTCTATCAAGAACTTGAAGTGTCAACAGGGAATGACGACCTAGTCAGGTCTTACGAAAGAGAAAGCATCCAATACTTGAAGGCATGTACTATAAATTCATATGTTCCACCTATTCTAATGGATAATCTAATCTACAATAATATCATATATTCCACCTGACCATCCAAGCTTATCTTTCTGTAGCAGTTGTGAAGGGGAAAAGTAGACATGTGGCATGTTGTGGTTGGTCAAGAGGAGACTCATTGCAGGCCATAGCAAGGCCTCACAGAAAAGGTTTAATCTCAGCCATCCATCTGCAACTGTTACGTCAAGCATCCTTCATCCAATAACTGGCTACCGTCCCAGAGCAGGCTTTGCCGCTCCTACGGCTCAGCCTGCTACCACCTACCACCGGTAGCTAGCCTCCTCATGAAGGATACCTCTTACACAATACACCTTTGAAGGATACCTACTACATATTACACCTTGGACTGAGAATGCAAAAGTTGAGCAAGGAATTTAACTGACAGTATTGAATCTCTTAAGCCTACGACCAACTCACGACACAGCTTACCTTTCATTTCTTGAGATAAATCTCCTTAATGATCTGCCGATGGTTTGACGCCTTCCATTAGGCCGGACGCATAGTTGTGCAGCCTCTCTGCTTTGAGAAGCTAGCGATACGTCCCAAGAGGAGATAAGTGTTTTCGCAGGAACTGGATTGAAGACCGCTGCATCTACGAGCATTCCCATCATCAGGCAACCACTCTGGATCCTGAAAATTCCCAATAACGCTGTCTAGATTTGTTCTTGTTCCGCACAACAATACGCTAGTCAGTCTTGGAAAGTCCTTATGGTGCGTCTCATGTTCTTCTTACCAGCAAACTAAATCCAGATTACATCATTCATTCTTGCATCATCTGAAGTTCGCTTATTGGTTTCAGCCATCATCCAACATATGAAGCTGAGAAGAAAAAGGATGGCTGTCAAGGCATTGCCAAAGAAAACATTACCGTGAAAACCTTCCAAGAATTCGTCATTTGTATTTTGGCGATGTGAACACAAGTCTATCATAAAGATTTTGTTTATTGATGACTTAACTTTGTTTCAAGATTACCTCAAAAACTGATCTCGCTCGTTTCGAAAGTAATGTCGCAAATTAAAGCAATGCGGTACACCAAATTACCATTCAAATGTTATGAGAGAGAGTGAGAGAGAGAGAGAGACACACGCACACACACTCATGTGGATATAGCTGATAAGTCTTTGACGTGTAGATCACCAATCGCATTTCTCCAAGTCTAGGCCATGTGTACAGATGCGTTATCGCTTGAGAGGTTCACATCTATGTGAAATTAATCCGCACTATATAGGCAGGCATCTTGGTTTTCAAGGGACTAAAGAAACTTTGATGGAGAACGACCCCCTTTCCCCACGTGGAATGGGCATTCGCCCTCGGAGAGCCGGAGGGCGGGAGCTCGAGGGCCGACACCCTTTCCCAGGTGGAACGCTCAAGGAGGCATTCTTTTTTGGAGTAAGATTTATTTTTACATTTTTTTTTTTAATTTTATTACTTGCACCTTTCGGGCACGACAACCAAAAGGTGCATGAAAAAAAAAATTATCATAAAAAATTTTGACCCACAAATTCTATTATGCGAGGCTCCTAGGACCATTTCATTCAGGAAAATGTCAAAACTGATTTTACATAAGATAAACAACTAAGCTAACCCAAGTATTATGAGGAGTCCTAGTAGCGGGTCTCATGCAATAGCCCCACTAGAGTATTAGAGGCAGTAGTCTAGAGTATGCAGAGTCTCATTAGTAGTAGTAGTAGTAGTAGCAAGTAGCATGGCAAGACCCTATGGAGTTCTCCATACGATTCGCTACTTTTTATTATTGTTGACCTCTTGATGGTTTCTTAATGTAGATGCAAACTGTAAACAAATTTTGACATAGGTAAGCAAAATTATCGTGGAAAAATCAATTTTCTTCCATCTCTTTTTGTTGGCGACATTTTAGAACATGTTTCCAATTTTGGAGAAATTGTGCAGCAAAAAGTGATCAAATGATCATGTCTTTTCTAAAGAATCGTGATAATAATATGGAGACATCGAGCAAATTGCAATGGAAATATATCGTGATGTAGTTTTCTTTGTACATTTTAGCTTTTAGAGTCTGAGCACTCTTGTGTGTAGCATGAGCTTTCATCTCTCTTTTGCAAACATGGTATCAGTGCAATCTCTCTCTCTCTCTCTCTCTCTCTCTCTCTCTCTCTCTCTCTCTCTCTCTCTCTCTCTCTCTCTCTCTCTCTCTCTCTCTCTCTCTCCATACTAAATGACTTGGATGTTTGGTTGAGAAACTAAAAAAGATTCATTTTTACGAGTAAAAGTCTATAGGTATGCTGCATCAATCAAATCGACATCAAAGCCAATGGGATATATATAGACATTTAAGGGTATTGGAGTTTGACCTTCTTTCAAGCTATCAAAATACAAAAAATATTAATATTTTAATCCATCCCACATATGTGAAATGTTTGATCTCTCATGTGCCAAACCTAATCAAATAGCCATAGTAAAAAACTAAAGCTAAGATCTAGAAATGTACAAACATTTATCTTGATATAGCAATAAAATGCAAATCACAAATAAAGCTCCAAGGAATCATCAATAGAATTAAAAGGGGTGGAAGCAAATCAAATCTAAAAGGGGCATGGATTCATGTGGATTGGGCACATGAGACCTAGCGAGCTCTATTCTAAAGGCTCGCATTCACAATCTCTCATTTGCAAATGAGCAAAAAGATCCTCAAAATGATGTCTCTTCCCTACTTATAGACAATCCACTAACTTAACTAAACATAACTAAAAATCCTAAAGGATAGTTAGCCCTCGTTACGTCTTATTGATTGTACTTTGGGCCCTTTTTGGCCTATTAGCCTTATTTAAGTACTTTAAAGGGTGGTGGCCTCTTGGCCCATAGAAGTTAAATTCCCTTTCATGTGTAAAATGGAGTCTGATCTTGATTTTTGTGGGGTCGATGATCTTTCGTAATATAGCCCTTCCGCCTGTCAACAAAGGTCAGATCACTGGATAGGTGCCTAACTATGCATAGATACTACTTTTAGTTAATTTCCTACTTTCTCCCTTAACTCTACTCACCACTATACTACTCTTTAACTCTACTCCTCTACACTAACATTCATCATAGTTTGGTTGAAGGGAAGGAATGGAGAAGAAGAGATTGAGAAGAGAAGAGAAAGAGAGAGAAAGAGAGTGAGGGTGGAGGTTAGCTCAAATGCTCCTTATGCTTGCTAATGGAAAAACATTCACTATGGCAAACAATAAACATGGAAATAGAAATCAATAGAAAACACAAACAAGAGCAATAGCAAGTAGTGAATAGCAAATGAGGATGTTTCTCTTCCAAAAATGGTAGAGTTTCCTCCTTCTCATTAAGCATGGAAATAGTGTACAAATGGTGCCTTTTAATAAAATGGGGAAGGCCCTTGCCCCTCAATCTCATTGGCTAATATTCACAATGATCCTAACCATTCATCTTGGACCCAACTTGATCCAAGAGTCCACAAAAAGTACATTAGAAATCACAAGATTCATGTGAGTCCCAATTTGGACCCAACTCTAAAGTGATCTCTAAGTTTTAAAATGACACTGGGCCTCTAGTTTTATTTTAATTACAAGGCCCAAGTCAAGTTTATTTTATTTACAACTTCAATTGCGTGCTCATTGGGCCATGGGCTTATACACGCAGGATGCCATGCCCTCGCAACACATTTTATTGGAGGATTTTATTTATTTACACTTTGTTGGAAATACCCCAACAGGACTCACGGCCTGAAGTAGTGTTGGTCCCTCGGCACTCTGCCGGTTTAGTAGAGCGTTCTCTTGGACCCTTCTGGTGGATGAGATATCCCGTAACGTCTTCCATGAAGTTGAGACGGTCCAGTTTCTTCGAGTCCTTTGGCGTGTGGAAGGACTTGTGGACTCCTGTCAGCCATTCCTGATCCACCCATGCTTGGAATCGTTTCGTCCAGGGATCTCCAAGGAATGCAGCTCGGTAATATACGAGAGCGACTGGCAACTGGTCTTCGACTTTGTCGAAAGTGAGCACCTTATTTGGATCAAAAAATATGGAGGGAAGAAAATCATCCCATTTTGTTTCAATTCCCATTAAATATTCCAAGTCTCGGGCGTAAGTGGCTGTCGCGCGGACTGTGGGATCGGGACAATTGATGTAGTGACTGGCGAATGCGGAGAGAGCCCTTCTGGCGTCTACATCCGTTGTCCACCCATATTCGGATTTGATGATTGGCCAGTTGAAATTGTTGAGTATTAGCTCTTGCGTTGCGCTTGCCCGATACTTATTGAACTCCACCTGGTAGCTGTTGAGGGTTTGGCTATAAATCTGCACCTGACGTCGTAGAAGATTCATCTCTGATTGAGAAAGCGGCCTTGTGTCCGGTGCAGATTGAGCTAACCAGACGAGCTTCTCGTCTTGTAAGGCTTTAACCTCCGTCCCCATGCGCGTGTTCTCTGATTCCAAAAGTGTAAGTTGCGTCTGGATGGGGGCAAGCCATTGGGATGCTTCAGCTTGAAGCTCTCGCACCTTTGTGGAGGCCTCAGTCAGCGCTTTGGAAAGGCTTTGAATATATTTGTTTAGGCCCTCCTCCTTCTGCTGCAGCTTGGCAATCTCCTGGTGCCCTGCTTGTTCGTGTTGCTGAGCCAGAATCAGCTCTTGCTGCAGCTTGGTGAGGTCTGCTCGCAGTTGTGTATTACTTGTTGCCAACTGTAGTACCCTGCTTTCCAGAATAGCTTTGGCTACTACCGCAGATGTATTTTCCTAGGGTCTGGTACGCCGTCGTTAGATCCGTGGGAGCAGCTGGTACACTGGCACTGGCAGGGGCTTGTGTTGTATCGGCCCCGACGACTTGTGGAATTCCATCGTCATTGTCTTTGATCAGGTTTTCATTTGTCCCGATGTCATCTGGGGCGGTAGGGTCAGTCCGATTTGGTGATGCTACAAAAAGTGTTTATACAAATGCGTCATCAGACAGCGGTTGGCTGCCCCCGGCAACCTTTGGCGAAGCCGGTGGGGTGTGAGAAACAACTGTGGAAATAGGGATGAGGACGGTTTGTCCGAACGAGAGGATGGGAGGAACAGTGGGGAACTGAAGGGTGGTGTGGAGTATGGAAGAAGGTGAGAATGGAGCAGAAAGCGTCTGGCGTGGGGGTGAAAAACTGATAACTTGCATCCATGCCAGAGTGTCGGGGGATAGTTGTGAATCAGAAGGGTTGAATGTGAGAGGAGCAACGGTGGTGGCAGGAGTAATGGAGGATGCGATGGTAATGGATGGAGCAGCGAACACTGGAAGAGAAGTAGGAGTGGTATCAACAGAAGAAACGAGGATGGAGACAGAAACAGATGTGGATGGAATAGGAAGAGAGGTAGCGACAACAGAAATTGGAGTGGGGAGTTACACGGAAGAAGAAGTGGCGATGGTTGATGGAGTAGTTAGTGCGACAGTGGAGACACGTCGTCGGCTATTAGATAAGGATGTGGATGTAGAGGCAGCGCCACGCATTCATTTGTTGGCCGTTATGTTAATGATTGCAGGTTGGGAGGAGGTAGATGTTTGAGATGGTGGGTAAAGGTTAGTATGTGGCACAAGGTTAGACAGGAGAGATGAGCATTGGAAATCGTGCACTTTCGTCTCGAGAAGTGCGCAAGCAAAGTTACACAACAGGGGGCCTGCTGCGATTCGCTCACGGTTGTTGGGTTCGATGGAGTTTGTTAGATCTTGAATAAGAAAGCTATGCCAGTCGTATGACACAACTGAGGGGTTAGGGAATTCTAGAAAGGATTCCACTATCTGACTCAGCAGCGTAGACTGGATTCTGTCCTTGCAAAATGTTGAAATAACCAGAAAGTTATTCAACAGATGTGCAGCTACCTGAATGATGGGTTTCATGATAGCTTCTATCAGGTAACCATTGTTAGTTTGGATGGAAATTTCTGGTGTGGTTTGGGTGACGAATGGTTTGATCAGAGCTTTGGCGTGGCGATGGGAGATGGGTTGACGATCACCTGACATAATGCCAACGGTGATCATCGAGTCGGCGTTAATCCTGACCTTGTACGTGGTACCTTGGTACAAGAAGTGGAAACGAGCCTTGTCCTCGTCCCAGGTGGCGTAAGCGTGAAGGGCGAGGCCCATGTTAATCTCAGAATGGAAGAGCGCCGAGTAAAAACCCATTGCTTCAAGGAGTGGGTCGGCTGTCTACATCCATGGTTGGATCAAAGTGTCAGAGGGTAGAGACCAAATCTGCGTGGGCTCGGGGATGTCACGCTGGATCACCTGTTTGGCGCCAGAGTCTTCAGAGGATGAGGAGGCCATGTTAGCAATGATGATTAGTGGTCGAAAAAGTAAAAAAAGGTAGAAAAAAACAGTGAAAATGAAAAAGATGTGGAAACAATAGAAAACTGAGAATAATGAGTGTTAAATGACAATGATTGTAGTTCAGAGAGCATATCGGTGTTTAATATGAGTAGATGACGACTAGTAGGAAGTTTCGTTGAAAACAGAAAACTTGGTATTTTCAGTGAAAATTTCGGCAGAGCTTCGCTAGCAAAGGTAACAAATGACTCAAATTCAGCCCTTATATAGCGGAATTTAGAGTGCGTATTAGGTGAAATTCACTTTCTCTTTTTCAGTTCCACCCAAATTTTGGCAGGCACCTTCTTCACAAAATTCTAAGACCTTAGGAAAGTCTGCGAGAGTTCAAAAGGTGATTTGATTGCTATGCGAAGGTTCTGCGAGGGTTCAGGCTGTCTGCGAGGGCTCAACTCTCGCACAACTTGTTCCTGTGATTGGAATTTCAAGATCAGACCATGTAGACTGGCTAATTTCACTACTCTGATTCCATTTAGGCACCTTGTGAGAGTTGGTAAGATGATCTTGATGCTCTGCGAGGGTTCTGAAAATTCTGCTTCTGGGAACTCTCGCATACACTAAAAAATGATGATTCCTCGATCAAGAACTCTCGTAGAGATTTTCATGGATGCATCTAGGTCAGATCTAGTGACTGTCCAATTTTCAAGAGCTATCTCCCAGGGGATCTCAAAAAATCATAAAAAAAAGTGCTCTTTCAGAGTGTTTTTTTATGAGATCTCGAGATTTTCTGATTTTTAACTTTTGTAAACTGGTAATCAGCTTCATCCAGGCTTGATCTGACTGTTGGTAGTGCTTTGGAAGTTCTGATGGATTCTCGATAGTAGATCCCTCAGTCAATCTTATGATTTGTTTCTTTTTTGACCCTATTAGGATCTGGATCCTCCTTGGATTCTGATGGATTTCTCCGATCTTGCCAGATCTGGCTGAATCTTGATAGATTTAGCTTGATTTGGCTTGATCTCCGTAGATCTAGTGGTGATGGCTGAGCAGATTAGCTTTTTGTAACGTGCCACCCCCAATCTGGATCTGTCTTATTGTGGTGGCCAGTACTTGTGCAACCGGCTACCGTTGATGGGTGTGTCGAATGGCGTCCCATCAAGCTGTTCTAAGTTCATGGCTCCATGATTAAGAATTTCCTTGATCCTATAAGGACCTTCGCCCGTGAATTTTAACTTCCCCTTGATTGCCTTGGTTTTATACATCAGGACCAGATCTCCTGAACAAAGATCCTTCTTTTGTAATCTGCGATCATGCCAAGCCTTGCGTCTTTCCTTTTTAGCTGCCAATGCATGCACAACTAGTAAGCATGTTTCATAGAGTTTATGCAGATCTTCGTGGCGTAGCTGTAGAGATTTGGACTCATTAAGACGTTGCGCGGTGGCAATCCTTAATGAAGGAACTAAAAACTCTACTAGCATCACAGCATTCTGACCATATACCAATTGGAAGGGTGTTTGATCAGTGCTCCCTTTATATGTTGTCCTGAATGCCCACAACATATAACTTGTGTTCCCAATCTGATCTGCTAGCTTCAACTGTTTTCGTGAGCACGCTACACAGGATCTTATTGGATGATTCTACTTGTCCATTACCACGAGGATAATAAGGCGTACTAGTTCTGTGGATCACGAAGAATTCCTCCAACAGGAACTTGATGGTCTCGTTGATGAAATGGCTTCCGCGATCACTGACTAGTTCCATCGGGCATCCGAAGCGCACAATGATATTTTCATAAAGGAACTTGGTCGTGGTCCTGGCATCAGCTACTCTTACTACCTTGGCTTCGACCCATTTGGCGAGGTAGTCTGTGGCTACGATTATGTATCGAGCCTGAGAACTCCTTGCTGCAGGGTGAATTGGACCAATATAATCCAATCCCCATTTTTTGAACGGTGCTTGGGCTAAGACTGGGTGCAGTAGATCATAGTTCAATCTTGTTGGTCTCCTTGCCCTTTGGCACACATCGCACTTTTTCAAGTATTCATCCGTGTCTTTATGAATCATTGGCCACCAACATCCTGATTGCAGGATCTTGCGAACTGTAATGTCAGATGCAAAATGACCTCCACCCATGCCTTCATGTGAAAGCGAAATGATCTGGGTGGTCTCATGAGGAAGAATACACCGCCGAAGAATTCCGTCTGGACCTCTTTGGTACAACTGGTCGACAATCAGCTGATAAGGTCTAGCCTTCAAGATCAATTTCCGTTGTTCCGCCTTTGGTAGTGATTTGTCTGGTTGGCCTCGCATTAGATATTCAACAATGTCAGTAGCCCATTCTGGTACTGCATCCACGTAAAATAAGGCAGCATCTGCCAGCTCATCGTTGGATTGGGTTGCAATCTCCTTTCCCTTGATTCGTGACACATGATCTGCCATGTAATATTGCTTTTCCTTGCGAACTACTATCTGAAAATCAAATTCCAACAACAAAAGGAGCCATATGGTGATTCTCCCGGTGTTGCAAGTTTTATTAACGAGATATAGCAAGGGTTGATGGTCCGTATAAAAAGCAAAATGTGTGGCCATCAAATAGTGTCGAAACTTCTTAACCGCATAGATCATTGTCAATGTTTCCCGCTCTGTGGTTGAATAATTTATTTCGGTATCCCTGAGCTGTCGGCTTGCAAATCGGATTGGGAAATCTTTTTTGTGTTCACCTGGCTGGGTTAAGACTGCTCCAACTGCATACTTCGATGCGTCCGTATGCACGTGGAACACAATGGACCAATTGGGTGGTCCTAAGATTGGTGCTGAGACCAATGCATCCTTAATCTTCTGGAAAGCCTTTAGAGCTTCCTCATTCCAATGTAGATCCATTGTGAGCTTGTAAATTGGTCTGGCTAACTTCGCAAAATCAAGAATGAAGATCCTATAATAGTTAGCATGACCCATGAAAATGTAGACCTCGCGGATCGTCCCCAGTGGTGGTAGATCAACAATGATCCTGATCTTTGAAAGATCTGTGGCGATCCCATGTCTTGACACTATATGGCCGAGTATCAAGCCATGTGTCACCCAAAATTGACATTTTTTTGGATTCAGGGAGATATGGTAATCGCGGCATTTTTGTAACACCTTCTCCAAATTGGATAAGTGTTCTAAATCCGGTCCATGCACGCACAGATCGTCCAAGAAAATTTCCAAATTCTTTTGCAAATAATCTTTGAATGTCGCTTGCATGACTCGTTGGAAAGTGCTTGGGGCATTGCAAAGTCCGAATGGCATCACTTTATAGGCATAAGTTCTCCATTCCGTGGCGTATGTTGTCTTGTGCTGGTCCTGGGGGGCTATTTTCACCTGGTTGTAGCCACTGAAGCCGTCCAGAAAACTGTAGGCTTTGTCACCAGCTACTCTATCGAGGACACTTTCCGTATATGGTAAAGGAAAATGGTCCTTTTTGGTGACTGCATTAAGCGCCTTCAAATTCACATAGATACGCATTTTGCCATTCTTCTTGGGTATTATAACTATTGGCAATACCCATTCTATGTGCTCGATTTCGTAAATGAAATCTGCATCCATAAGTTTCTGCAACTCTTGTTTGATCAGTTCTGTATAATTCGGGTTGCAGCAGTAGTAACGGCTTACCTTGGAGACTGCTCCGTCCACCAAAGATATGGTGTGTTGGACTCCTGTTGGCGGAATACCCCTTAGATCACTATAGGTCCAGGCAAAACTTTCTGTTCCACCAACAAGGATCGTAGTCTCTTGAACTGCATGGGTGTTAACTGCTCTCCCACATGCACTATCATTTCTTCTTCTCCTGGTTCCGCAAGATTCATCGGCTGTGTTCGCACAAGTCCCTCGAAGACTTGTTCCGCTGGTGCCTGACTTTGATCAGGTTCTCGTTGGGCTTGCGGCATCATGATCATCACGTCGTCCAATGTATAATTCTTGAAAGTATCAGGCATCTCATGAACTAGAGCTCTTCGAGATTCCTCTTTCAGCATATTGATCTTGGCCTGCCTGGTCATTTTTTTATTTTATGTCACCTGTGTAGAAGATGACGCTGTATCTGAGTCCAACTTGATTGACTTCAAGGAATCCAACACCTTCTTTTTGCCCTTTTTTGTCATTTTGGTGGGTTCTTCCTGGTTGTCTTTCTTCGGGATTGTTGTGACATTCGCCTCATGGTTGTGAATATCAACGTCTACTTTAGCTATTGCCTCTTCGGGTAGGTCACTCCATCGGATCACCTGGTTGTAGTGTTGCTTCGACTGATTCTTCTTATTCGCAGGTGCCTTGGGTGGTTCGATCCTTGAGACTTTCGCCATAGCAGACCTTTGTGGTGGTTGAGCTGGTACCTTCTTGGTTCCGTAACGATCTGGGTCCATGTGGTGTAGGACTTGTTCATCAGTCAGCTCAATCTCCTTATTATAAGTTAGAGCATGTTGCCAAGGGACTAGATCATCGTCCACTGGGTTCTCAATCGGCTCCGCTAACAGCCATGCTACGTTTATCATATCCACCCCAAATGTGATTGGTGTGTCCATAGTGTAACATTTGGGTGAAGATATACTCGGTTCTGGATCTGATTCATATTGACATGCCTGGCAGTCAATAGTTGCTAATGCATCCGTCCATCTCATGACATCCATCTCTGAATGATAGTGACCTCCCTTGGCTGGCCTTAGGCGGTCAATCGTATGATCTGTCGTGGATGATCTGTCATCAGCTTTGGGTGCAATAGGTTTCACCGCCCATGTGGTTGGATCTACCTTTACAGCCTGTTCTCTGTTCTCGAAGGTAATTTTCCCTATACCTCAGTTGTGTACTACTTGTGCAGCTCTCAACCATGGTCTTCCCAATAAAACACGGTATGCAGATGGAGATTCAGGTATATCCATGACCACAAAAGTAATCACACACTACATGTCTGCTATCTTTATGGGAATATCAACAGCTACACCTTTTGGTTTCACACAGGATTGATCTGCTAGCTTGATGGTGAATCTGGCTGGCTTCAATCCTTGTAATTCTCATTTTTCGTACAAAGTAGTGGAGATCAGATTGACACCCGATCCTCCATCTACCACTGTCGTCTCGTCCTCGTATCTCTTGTGTTTGATTGGCAAAGTGATGTTGTGTTCCTTACTTTCCCATGCTGCTCCGATGTGGAGGACGTTACTTGTTTCATCATAGCCCGCACAATATATGGGCTTAGGCGCTACTGGCTCCTCATCCGCTTTGGCCCATTCAACTAAAAGGCTTTTCGCTTGTGGTGCAATCCGCAGTAGTTCTCCGAGTGGTAAACTAACGTGGCTTGACAACAAGAGTGTGACCCTTTTAGTGTGTGGTTCCTCAGGCTCCACCATGTGAAAAGGTGGTTCATGTTGGTGCAACCGATCATTCTGATCAGTGCACAGTTTCATTTATGGTAGGATCCATAAATGGTTCATCTGGTTCGTACCACTGCTGCTGCTCAGGTTGAGGTGGCATTTGTATTTCTTGTTCTGCTGCTGTCAGGTTTACATGGGCCACTTGTTGATTGGCTGGCCCTGGTCGAGCAGGTAAGGCCATGCGTTGTGGTTGATTGGGTGCGCCATACCTTGGTGCCACGTTAGGTGCCCCTTGATGATAAGGATAAGAAGTCTGATAAGGACTTCTCTTCTGTTGAACAAACTTGGGGTTAAACGGGCAAAATGTCGTATCGTGCGATGTTGCATTGCACAGATGGCAGAATCTATGTTTTAGTCTCAGATTTTGCTTTAGGACTGGACACTCGTTCGCTGTATGGTTTTGCGTGCATACTGAACACCATACATTTTCTCGTCGAGGGTACTGCAGCTAGTTTGGTTCCTATTGATGTGGAGTTACTGCTACAATTTCTTGTAAGGCCTTCAGTTTTTGGTCAAACTGCGTCGTAAGTTGCTCCATCTGCTGTTTGTGTAATTTTGTCATTTGCTCCAACAATAGTTCTGTGGATAGAGCGGATGCGTTTGATGATGATGATGCAATCGAGGGAGTAGGAGTGTGGGTGGAAGAATATTCGTCGTCAGATCCCTCATCCTCTTCCCTGATGGCATTTTCCATAGCTTCTTGTAGAGTAGCATACTGCTTTCGTCGTTTCAGTTCTCTTCTGATGCTTCATGGTAATCCGGCTAAGAACCACATGATCACCGCATGATTGGGAGTCAGGGCTGCATTGCACTCGGATCGTAGATGTTTGACCCGTTCAATATAGTCCTGGACCCTTTCTCGTTTTCCCATCTGACTTTGCTCAACACGAGAAACGGGTCTTCCAGGAACTTCCTTGGCTTAAAGCGCGTAATGAGAGCCATTTTAACTGCTTCCCAGGTGGATTTCTCTTCCGCTGACAGGTTGAAAAACCAATCCTAAGCCACTGCAAGCAAGGACATAGGAAATAGCATCAGCTTCACTGCAGGTGTCCGTTCGTCATAGATTTCACAAGCTTGCTTGTAGATCTGGAGGAATCGGATGAGATCTGATGATCCGTTGTATTTTGGTATGTCCATCTATGGTGCTCTCCAAACGGCATGCAAGGGTGCGACAGGTACGGGTTGGCCCATTGGATCCATTGGTGCTGGTTCTGGTTCTGCCTCTTGTTGCACAGTTGCTAATCTGGGAAGGTGTGGTGCCTGATTTGCTATCCTTCATGCTATTGATCGTCCCGATCTCAGATTCATCCGATGGTGGGTTCCAAAGTGATTGGATCTTGCTTATATAGTAGGATGCAGTATGGATCTTCAAGGATCTGATTGATCTGTTCGGCCGGAATAAATTTTAGGCCTTTTACGATGGTTTTTCCTTGATAACTTTTTACTCCTTGCACTGATTGACCTGAGATTTTGACAGTAGCTGGATCTGATGCAGATCTTTCCACTGATCTGGTCTGCAAGGATTATCTTGTGCGAGGGTTGGCTGTGCGAGGGTTCTTTAGCTATTTTTGCAGGTAAAAAACTTGATATCTTTCAGATCTCTGGGAAGTAACTCTTGCAAGTTTCACAGTAGCTGGATCTGGGTTAGATCTCACTATAGAATTTTTTGCAAGAGTTAACTCTCGCAAGAAGTGAAAATTTCACTGTCTACGAGGGTTCAAAATCACTTTTTGTATTTGATCTTCACCAGATCTTCATACTAACTCTTGCAGGCTTCATCACTGATGTAGTTTGACATTCTAAATCGATTGAGAGGGTCTGCGAGAGTTCTTACTGGAAGGATTTGTTGGATCTTCACTTTTTAGTGATTTTTTGACACTTAAATCCAATTTTTTGCTCACTGGAATCAAACTGACTCTCGCAAGCTCTTCTGTGTCCTGGTCTCACTTAGATAAAACTTCAGAATCCTCTGCGAGAGTTCTTAACCACTTTTCACTGTCTGTGAGGGTTCATTGGTACTTTCCCGTCTTTTTTTCACTAGGAAGTCTCGCACATGCACTTAATCATCAAACTAACTTTTGCAAGCTTCTTTGTGTCCTGGTATCACTGAGATGGAACTTCAGAGGGCTCTGCGAGAGTTCTTATGAAGATTTGAATTTTTTTGGATTTTTTCAAGGGTTTTTTGAATTTTTTATGATTTTTCTCTGATTTTTACAATCTGCTTGGAACTAACTCTCGCAGGCTTCTATGCAGGTCTGGGACAGTACCCTGGAGCTGCTGCCAATCATGCAAGGGTTAATTCCCATTGATTCTGGAGATATAAAAATCTGATGAGTTTTTTGGCTCTTTTTCCCTCCAAAATGTATATTGGTGTGCTTTTTGAGTTTTTTGGATGATTGGTTTGGGTTTCAATTCCTTAGAGGTTGTTCAGGGCCTCCTCTACCCTCTCACACCTCTTTCACTAGCTGTGAACAGTCCAAATACAAAAAAATACAAAAAACTAACTCTAAACTCCCAAAAATCTACCTAAACTACTCTAAAAAGCAAGAAAATAGCTAAAATGCAACTAAACTAGTTAGTGGAAACCTATCCCCGGCAACGACGCCACTGTGGGGTCGATGATCTTTCGTAGTATAGCCCTTTCGCCTGTCAACAAAGGTCAGATCACTAGATAGGTGCCTAACTATGCATAGATGCTACTTTTAGTTAACTTCCTACTTTCTCCCTTAACTCTACTCACCACTATACTACTCCTCTTTAACTCTACTCCTCTACACTAACATTCATCATAGTTTGGTTGAAGGGAAGGAATGGAGAAGAAGAGATTGAGAAGAGAAGAGAAAGAGAGAGAAAGAGAGTGAGGGTGGAGGTTAGCTCAAATGCTCCTTATGCTTGCTAATGGAAAAACATTCACTATGGCAAACAATAAACATGGAAATAGAAATCAATAGAAACACAACCAAGAGCAATAGCAAGTAGTGAATAGCAAATGAGGATGTTTCTCTTCCAAAAATGGTAGAGTTTTCTCCTTCTCATTAAGCATGGAAATAGTGTACAAATGGTGTCTTTTTATAAAATGGGGAAGGCCCTTGCCCCTCAATCTCATTGGCTAATATTCACAATGATCCTAGCCATTCATCTTGGACCCAACTTGATCCAAGGGTCCACAAAAAGTACATTAGAAATCACAAGATTCATGTGAGTCCCAATTTGGACCCAACTCTAAAAAGTGATCTCTAAGTTTAAAAATGACATTGGGCCTCTAGTTTTATTTTAATTACAAGGCCCAAGTCAAGTTTATTTTATTTACAACTTCAATTGCATGCTCATTGGGCCATGGGCTTATACACGCAGGATGCCATGCCCTCGCAACACATTTTATTGGAGGATTTTATTTATTTACACTTTGTTGGAAATACCCCCAACAATTTTGACTATGAACATGACAATGAATCTGAATACAAGGATCAATCTAACTGTGACTATGAAGATCAATATCACGAGCACAATGATGGTGAATCCAATATTGTGGACAACATGTGTCATATGGAGACTTTCTGAAACTACATGAAGAGCATTTTGATAATTATGGTGATCAACAAGTTTATCAGATGAATCAACATAACTTAAGCGATGGTGTTTATAATATTTCAGTGATAACGAGCCAAATTTACATCAATCTAAATATCATCACTACTTATTTTCTCATTTGAATCAATCTTCCCAGTCTATTATGAAAACAATGACGGTGCATGTCATGTGCTACATGTAATTAGCCCATGAGCTTACTAAATGCAATGCTAAATATAGCCATGGAGCTAAATTAAACTATATTTAGTTAATAGGACTTTTAATAAAGTGGTTCGAACGACCTCGCTATATTTGTGAATAGCACAATTGTAATAATGGTTGTTGTTGAAATTATTCCTCTACTCTCATAAATCCCATGTTAACCCACTCATGTTGCTGCAGTTTTACACGCATTGTCGCACAGTCTACAAAAATACTCTATTATTGAAGACATGCAAGAGAATGGCAACCCTTGTCGAAGTTGGCCGAACTATCGGGGAAGCCTGACTTGACCGACTTATCGGGTCCGAATTATCTACTAAACCGACTATTGTCGAGAACCGTCATACAACTATCCCGACTCCATTGACTATCGGCAGCAACACGCTCGACTTCGAATAGTCGAAGCCTTCTCATGCCCACTTCTTGTATTGTGCAACTACTTGGACAATGACAACAGCAGCCACAATCTACTCCAAACAGCGCAACGGCTCCATGCCACCTTCTTGTACATACATTTGCACAAATGTATATTGTATATAATTGATCATTATAATCCATTCATGATGCCAATTACAACCAGACAAGATAGGCTGATTTCATATATGCTCGAGCACTCATAGACGTTGAGATGACAACTTATCAGAGATAGATATAGTAGATGCTTTCAAGCATTGATCCTTTCTTTCAGACTGATTGTTAGAATAAGCTCATAGCTGTTACAGATCATAGTTAGCTTTGCGAGCACACGATTTCGTCCGCTATTGTTTTGTGCTCACCAACATCATCTGACTTGTATTTCTATATGTCATTCAATTTAAATAAATTCAAGCATGAGTTTTCATCTCTCTTTTGCAAACATGGTATCAATGCAATCTCTCTCTCTCTCTCTCTCTCACTCTCTCTCTCTCTCTCTCTCTCTCTCTCTCTCTCTCTCTCTCTCTCTCTCTCTCTCTCTCTCTCTCTCTCTCTCTCTCTCTCTCTCTCTCTCTCTCTCTCTCTCTCACACACACACACACACACACACACACACACACACACACACACACACACACACACACACACACACATACTAAATGACTTGGATACTTGATTGACAAACTAAAAAAAGATTAATTTTTATGAATAAAAGTCTATAGGTATTTTGCATCAATCAAATCGACATCAAAGCCAATGGGATATATAGAGAGAGAGGGGAGTTATCAGCTATATCCACATGGACCAAATGACATTTGAAGGGTATTGAAGTTTGACATTTCTTCAAACTATCAAAATACAAACAATATAAATATTTTAATCCATTCCACACATGTGAAATGTTTGATCTGTCATGTGCAAACCTAATCAAATAGCCACAATAAGAAACTAGAGCTAAGAATTAGAAATGTACAAACATTTATGTTGATATAGCAATAAAATGCAAATCGCAAATAGAGCTCCAAGGAATCATCAATAGAATTGAAAGGGGTGGAAGCAAATCCAATACAAAAGGGGCATGGATTCACGTGGATTGGGACATGAGACCTAGCGAGCTCTATTCTAAAGGCTCACGTTCATAATCCCGAATTCGCAAATGAGCAAAAAGATCCTCAAAATGGTGTCTCTTGCCTACTTATGGAAAATCCACTAACTTAACTATACATAGTTATCCTAAAGGATAGTTAGCCCTTGTTAAGTCTTATTAATTGTACTTTGGGCCATTTTTGGCCTATTATCCTTATTTAAGTACTTTGGAGGGTGGTGGACTCTTGGCCAATAGAAGATTAATTCGCTTTCATTTGTAAAATGGAGTCTGATCTTGATTTTGACTATGAACATGACAGTGAATCCAAATACAAAATAACTATGATTATGAAGATCAATATCATGAGCACAACGATGGTGATGATGATGAATCCAGTCAATGAGGACAACATGTGTCATATGGAGACTTTATGAAACAACATGAAGAGCATTTTGATAATTATGATGATCAACAAGTTTATCAAATGAATCAACATAACTTAAGTGGTGGTGTTTATACTAGTGACAGTGATAACGAGCCAAATTTACATCAATCAAAATGTCATCACTACCAATTTTCTCATTTGGATCATTCTTCCCAGTCTATTATGAAAACAATGACGGTGCATGTCATGTGCTACATGTAATTAGCCCATGATCTTACTAAATGCAATGCTAAATATAGCCATGGAGCTAAATGAGACTAGATTTAGTTAATAGGACTTTTAATAAGTGATTCGAATGACCTCGCTATATTTGTGAATAGCAGAAGTATAATAATGGTTGTGAGGCCCAATTTAGCTAAATAAGGCCCCAAACTCATAGTAGAGGCACAAATTATGACTATAAATAACTAATGTCTTGCTAAATTTGGAGGCTATTGTTCATTTGTCTAATTTTGAATTTTGAGAGATCTTGGAGCTTCTCTTTGAGAGCTTTCTTGATGGAAATGGTGGTTCATGTGCTACAATCACATGAGATCATGTCTAGATTCAGGCCCAATGCTTTGAATGATCTCCATTCATGAATAATGAATGCTTACTTTGCCTAATTTATTGATGTTTTGCTACTTTTAGCTACTTTCTTGATTTTTGGCTACAATTTTGACATCTGTTTTCTCGAATTTTTGGCTATGCTTTTGGTGGATTTTCTTGACTGTTGAGCTATGGTTGGGAGAGCTATAGTTTTCATGCACTTTGCTTGAGATTTGACTGAGTTATGGTGATTCTACCAAGCTAGCTTTTGTTGGATTTTTGATAGTGTGTTTGGAGGAGAGACCTTCGACTCTTCACTTTTGAAGTCCAAGGATTTCTTTGCCTGATCGGCATGTAAAAAGGATCGATCCTTTTCGACTCACGATTGCTTTGTTGGCCAGGGATTTCTTTGTCTGATCGGCATGCAAAAAGGATCAATCCTTTTCACGCTAGTGCCCTCAAATATTCTTGCAACTGCCTACTATCCTTCAGGATTTTATTTCGCCACTCAGGCTGTGGTTGCAGCGCAGCTATGATCTCGGCCCTTGTGGAGTACTGGCTTTGATCGATCTCTTCTCGACTGCCTCTCATGTTGCAGGGGTATCTTCTCTCAAATTCCTTAGACTCTCTTGTGTTCGCCATGTTATTTCTCTACTTGGTAGATGAGGTTGTCCTTCGTTGCTGAGGCGGTCTTGCTAGGTAATCATCCAGGGCCTTAGTCCCCGTATCGCTCTCTTTTGCCCGCTCACTTGTGGAAGACCAACTTTGCCCACATCCGTAGGTCTAGGTGAGAATCTTTTGGTTATAGGCAGATCAACCAGGAAGTCATCTTCGCCACCAATGTCAGTGTTAGTTTTTGAAAGGTCATGGATGGAGTGATCAATGGAGAGAGGCATAGGAATGACAGGTTTAGGAGGCGCCGGATTTAACAAATTGTGCATCGCACCAGGAGAACTGAGCTGTTGTAAGAACTCGTCCCGTCGGGCCTTGTACATCTCAGTAGGTCCTTTAGAAGGTCTCAAAATTCTGCTAGTAGGATATTGAGAGGAGGAAGAAGGTGGACGAATAGAATAAGTTGGAATGAATGTTTTAGAGAAATTAAATGCAGAGTAGGAATAGGTTTTGAAGGTGGGAGGGGGAAGGGGAAAAGCCCCGGAAGTAGTCTTAGTTCTCTGGCCATCCAAACCCAAACTACCACCCAATTGATGGGTTTGCCCATTGTTGTTGCCCACTCCATCATCTCTGTCATCGTCCTTTGGTTTATTGTCAGAAATTCCCACTTGGGCCTTGCACGACGTGTTCCAAAGTTGGTTCACTTTGTCCAAGATGTGCAAAAAGTACAAAAAGAACCAAGAGTGGATCCTAATCTGATTCTCAAGAGGGATTGGTTGTCAGATTACTTGATCTATCAATCTACTTCAGTAAGATCAATCTAGATCAATTCTAGACACAAAATCCTAACAAGAACAATCATTAATTGAAGGTAAGTGTACTTTCTAGTTTCACACGTGTGAAACATTGTCTGAGTACGGACTCCAACCTGAAAATCAAGTACACATTGATAGAACCTCAAAACAATCAAAATAAATGTAGACAAATGGAGAGAATCACTCAAAATTGCTTCCAAAACCAAGATTGGTGTCTCACATTGATTATGGCCAAATGTGGCTCTATATATACAATAAGTGGGAGCTCGTGGTACTGATCATCCCTCTGATCCCACATGTGTGAAGGTGCTTTGTCATATGATGATTCATCATGCAAAACCGACACTTGGACAAAACCTTCTATTTTGGGCACTTTTGGTCCATTTTCCTTCTATATGGAGATCTACTTGGAAATCTTCTAGAAGTGAAAATTTGCCTACTTCAGCTTATTCCACGTGTGAGCTGTCCTCTACACATGGGATATGACACCTAACCAAAGGATGTGGCTCATGCAATCAATAGATTGATGCCATGTGTCATATGTCTAGAAAACTAGTTTTTGGCCTTTTTAGCCACTAGAACTTGAATTAAATCATATGTACATCCTCTATCATTATGGTACATGACAAGTACACTAGTTTCACACATGAGAACAGGCTCCACACATGTGTGTTTATCTATATACAAGATTTTTGGCCTCTACCAAGCTTATTTTTGCATTTTTCACACAAGACTTGCTGCAGGGCCTTCGTCATTTCTTCTAACTGCTTCTGGGACTCGAGGATGATCTTTGCCTGTTTGACCGCAACGTTCTCATAATTCTTCTTTTTGGCTTCTGTTTCTTGAATCAGCCATACGTACTTTTCCATCCGGATGGCTGGAGCTTGAAACTGTATGTCTTCGGGTTTGACCAGAGGGGCATCAATTATCGTCGTGCTAGACGATCCATCTCATGATTGGTCGATCTGGGCCATCTAGCGCTCAAGTTGTTGTTGAACCTCTTTCAATTCTGCTATCTACTCTGCCATCGCGGATTTTATTTTCTCTGTCTCTTTTTCTTTTTCTTTCATTTGTCTTTTCTGCTGGGTGATTGTTTGGTCCCGATGTTTGAACTTATTGTCCAACACCTATTGTTGGCTTACCAGCCAGTGCATGTGGTAGCAAGCCTCGGATAGGCTAATCATCGAACACTTTGGTGCTTCGGAGAGCTCTTCAGGGTTAGAGATGTTTGGATACTGATCAGGGGTGTGGGTGGGTGGTGTTATTCCAAAAATTATACATTGCTGAGAAAGTGAAGGTGACAATGGAGGAAATGGAGAAATGACGTTATTAGAAACAATAGTGGTGGTTAATGGAACAGCGGTGGTGGTGGTTAGTGGTGGAGACAGTTGACTGATCTACTTTGCCCTCTTCATCATCGCTTATCTCCATCAGGTCCGCAATAGTAAAATATGTCGACGTGTCTGAGAACATGGACTTGCTGGGCCTGTGCTTGCTGAGCTACTCTCGTGTCTTGGGGAATGATATTCTTCTCTCCTCCCCCTCCCGAAACTTGTGTCTTTGGTGAGGTTGGTGGTGTCAACATTGTAATTAGCATGGGGGAAGTGGTGACTTGAACTGGTGGCACAACTTGGGTATCTGTGCCCGTGTCTGCTGCCATAGATGTGGCCTCTCCATCACCGCCGTCGACTGTGTGTGAGGGTGAGGAGTGCTGCTTGAGGTTGAGCTACCATCTGTCAAGCTCGAGGAGGGCGAATGAGATTTTGTGCCCGAGCTCGTGGCTCGTGGCTTGTGGTTTCCTCTTGAGTGGCTCTCCCTCAGATTCGGACTCATCTGATGTCGTTGCATCTGAAGATTTCATTTTTGCCATGAACTTTGTTCTCATTCTCTACTAGCATGTTTTAGGTAGCTTTGCCTTGGAGGTAACTATCTCTTTTGCTACCGAAGATCCTTCTGCTGCTGGATTTTGTTGGGAGGCTGATGGTGTCACCTGTTTCGTCACCAACTTGATTATACTTGTATTTGGCCTTTTTGATGTTGGCCCTTGTGGCGACGATGTCTGTGCACGGGACCGCTTGGACTTCCTGGACTGAATTAGAATGTCCCAAGCTTTGTCGACCATGTGCAACAGCTCTCGAAGTTTAGGTCCGTTGTTCATGGAGGCAGTTCGAGGCAAACTGGGCCCAATCATATAGATTTTGGCCATGCAGTCATGAATCTGCCATCATGTGGAACAGGGACATTGGGATTCGCATGATCTTGGATTTGTAACGCTGGGTGTACCTAGTTGAGTAAGCACAAGCAGCAACTAGAGCCTGATCATTAATGGCATCAAACCGATACCCGTCCTTGGTCTTCCACTTTTCAACAAATGGATCTATGTACTTGAAATATGTTGTGGTCTTGATCTTCTGCAAGGTTCTTGTAATTGCATTCGATCCCCAAGGGAAGCCGAAGTTATGGAGGTCTGCTTTAGAAAGATAGATGTTGTACACGTAATTTTTGACCGGAGGAATGATAAATTGGCACAACCTTGTTGTGGTGGTGTAGGAGGCATACGTCATGTGCAGTAGCTATGGACTTTGGTACCTAGACAGAAGAGAAATTTGAAATTCAATCTGAGTCAAGAATGTGTTTGTTGCCTACTGGTACCAGGTTGTCATCTCTTGAACATCCAGTTGCTCCATCTGGATATCTATCTTATTTGCATCTGGGTCATCTGACCTAGAGGACTGGTGGGAAGACATGTTGGAGATTGTAAAAAATGAGACTCTGGGAAAAATGGCGCGGTTGAGATTGGAGATAGAGTTAACAGAGGCTCGGCTCAGTCGAGATTGTGATGGGTGGACGCGGTCGAGGTGGTGAAGGATGGATGCGATCGAAGTGGTGACGGATGGACGTGGTCAAAGTGGTGATGGAGGAGATTCAGTTGAGATGGTGATGGAAGGACGCGGTCGTTATGGTGAAGGATAGACGCGGTCGAAGTGGAAGTGAGGGTTTGGTGAAAAGTAGAGGTGTAGAATGGTGTGGTTATGAGGAAGAAGGTGGATGGAGTCACGTTGGAATGGGAAAAGGAGTGCATGGAGTAGGATGGTTGAAAAGATGTAAATGTGTGTGTAGGCTGTCGGTGGTAAAGGGAAGTCTGTAGAGACGGAATGGATAGGTTATGGTGAGAGGAGAGTGGGTGATATGGTGATGAAGTTGGAAAACAATAAATTTGTGATGGTGATGGTCCTGAAAATGGTGTCTCACAATAGTGAAACTAGAGCGTGATGCATGCTCTAGCTGCACTACCCCTTAGCGCTTCGATGTGCAAGAGATTCAAATGGAATAGTTTTACCTTCTGGCAATAATAGGTTTTTGATATCTTTGGTGATAGCACTCGGACTTGTTTTAGGACAATATCGCATGATAGTCAATGGATGGAGTGTGTGAAGAATGAGTGATCGATGGAGTGTATGAGCGCAAGATATTGAGTATGTTTGCAAGAAGATCGCCAGAACATAGTCACATGAAGGCTCCAATATATGCACATTGTTGAGGTAAGAATGTGTTCATTTTTTATGTATTTATGGTCATTCTTTGATTCTCCTCGGTCGAGATTTTTTAAAGTGCCCGACCCAGTCGACATCGTAACGGGAAGACGTGGTCGAGATTTCAAAAAATCTTGAGAAACGGCATTGTCGCGGCCCGATCGAGATTTGAAGTTTGAGAATCGGTCGAGATGGTAAGCAGGTGACTCGGTTGAGATGTTGAAGTGATGGCTCGGTTGAGGTGCTGACGAACTGGTCGGTCGAGATGCTGAGCAAGTGACGCAGTCAAGATTGTGACCAACTGGCACGGTCGAGATGGTGACCAACTGACGTGGTCGAGATGGTGACCAACTGGCGCGGTCGAGATGGTGACCAACTGATTCTTGAGTACTGCATCTTAGTGATTTTGTTGTAGAACTTTTTGAAGTGAAATATGAGAGTGTCTCAAAATGGAAGTTTCCATTGTAATGAAGTGTCCCAGTAACCAAATTTGTGCTATAAGTGTAAAGTTTGAGATATCATATGTGCAGAAGTGAGCTAGACTTAAATGTGACAAATCTTATCCTTGTGGTGTAGACCATTAGTTGTGGACCTATAACTCCCTCTGAGAATGAATATGAATTT
The DNA here is from genome assembly GCA_029204225.1 of Diphasiastrum complanatum. NCBI lineage: Eukaryota > Viridiplantae > Streptophyta > Lycopodiopsida > Lycopodiales > Lycopodiaceae > Diphasiastrum > Diphasiastrum complanatum. The sequence goes on along the minus strand of CM055100.1, from coordinate 41,030,512 downwards.
TGTATTCTTTTTGGCTCGTTGGCAAACATCACATGTTTTAATGATAGCAAAGGTTTCTTTAAATAGGGATGGCCACCATAATCCCGCTCGAAGGATGATCTTAGCAGTCGCTTCAACAGAGAAGTGACTGCTGCCGGTGCTCTCATGTGCCTGAGATATGATAGGACGTATCTCAGATTCATTAGCACATGTGCATATGATACTGTTAGCGCCCCTTGTGTATAATTGTCCTGCTATGAGTTGAAACAGTGCTGCTTTTAGCAAAAATTTCCTTTTTGCTACCATAATAATGCCTTCTTTGAGTTTGCCGGTGCTTAGGAACTGAGTGATTTCCTCAGCCCACAAGGGAGTGGCATTGATCTAAAAGAGGCATGCATCAGGAAGATCGTCGTTGGTTGGTGCATCATTCTTTTCAGCATTGGAAAGTCTGAAAAGGTGATCGACCATGAAATGTTGTGTTCCTTTCCTGATGACTACTTGGAAATTGAATTTCTCGAGTTACATTACAGTCGACCATGAAATGTCCCGTTTCGTCACATATAAAACATTTGTTGCTCACGGGTCCCGTGGCAATTGCATAGCCATCTTGGATGGCTAGTTGTCTTGGATTTTTGTGGTCTGTAGAAAATTCATTTCATGCTTTGGTTGTCTAGGCAACTCTTGCATATGAATTTGGGTATTGTTTCAAGGAGAATATTGTTATGGTTGGTTCCGTGAAACAAATTGTTGTCTAGGAGGCTAGTATTGTCCTCCCAATTGATCATGAGACTGGTTCCTCGGATTGTAATAGCAGTAGAATGAGGTATGGCCCACAGATATCACATTTAATCAAGGAAGTGTCTGGGACTGGTTGGTATGAAGGGCACTCATTGCCAGTGTGTGCACCCCTACAATGAGGGCACCAGGTATTATCTCGTCTATGCTGGATCTGGCCAGTGGGTAACTGACCTGACATGGAGCTATAGATAGACTTTAGGGCATTTTGAAACTCTTTCGTGAGTTTCTCCATATGTTGTTGGTGTTGTTGGTTAAGCAACTCCATCTGTGTTTTCCATAATCATTCCCAAGTTTCTTCATTTGGTTTCGAGTCATGGACAACACGGTGTGCTCTCCTTTTGCGAGGTTCATCGACATCTGATCCCTCATCTTCTTCATGGATAGCGTTAGACATGGCTTGTTTTAATGATGTGTATTCATCGTTAGAGCAGAGCTCACGTCGGATCGATCTGGGAAGTCCAATGAGAAACCAGATGATGAGCATAGACTCTGTGGATTGTTCTTGTACTTGACTTTTTAATCGTTTAAGTCTTTCAATATAGTCACATACCTTCTCATCCTTTGTCATTTTGATAGTACTTAGTTTGACAAAGAGACTCTCAATCAAACAAAACGGTTTGAATCACTTGATGAAGGCTTCTTTCAAGAGTGACCAATCTCGTTTATCTTCACAATCTAGGATAAAAAACCAATCTCGTGCTCGATCGATCATGGTCATTGAGAAGAGTTGTACCATGGCTTCTAGAGATGTTTCGCCATAGACATCACATGCGTTCTCAAAGGCTTGAAGTAATCTTTGAGGGTCGGAATTTTCATCGTACTTAGGAAGGTCAAATTTGGGAGTGCGTTTTTCAGTATGAGGTATGTGGTTGGAAAAAGCCCTGTTTAAGTGAGCTCTTGCATGAGAGGACTCGACAACATGAAATTGCGATCGGTCATATGCAAGAGAGCTTTTCAGGGTTAGTGAGGGTTGGGTACTGATCAGGGGTGTGGGATGGTGAGGCTAATCCAAAAAATAGGCATTGTGTAGAAAATGAAGATGGAGGTGGAGGGAGTGGAGTAATAATGTTAGTAGTAATGGTGGTTGTTGTTGTGGTGGTGGTGGTTATTGGGAGGGTCAAACTTCCTCCTGGCTGATCTTCTTTCTCTGGCTTGTCATCACTTATCTCCATTGGGTCCGTAGCATCAAAATATTGTGAAGTGTCCAAGGTGTGGACTTGCTGGGCCTATGGCTGTTGACCTTGTGGCTGCTGGGTTGCTTCCGTGTGTTGGGGACTAGAACTCCCCACTCCTCCCCCCCCCAAAAAAAAATGTCGATGGTGATGTTGGCGGCTTCGTCTGGTGGCACGACGTGGGTTGTGTCCGTGCCTGCTGCTGCCGATGATGTAGCTGCTCCATCACCCCGGTCGATGGTGTGTGAGGGTGAGGAGTGTGTTGGAGAGGCTATAGTTGAACTTCCATTATCTGAAGTTGAATCATCTGATGATGACCCATTAGGTGATTTCCTCCTGGCGTGAAGCTTTCTACATATTCTTTGTTGCCTTGTGTCTGGCAATTGGGCCTTGGAGGTATCAGCCTGTTGAGCTTGGGAGGGTGCTATTGCTTGTGTGTCTGGTTGCAGACTTTGTTGCTTGTGTACCAGCGATGGGAGTGTGATGAATGCTTGCGTGACACTACCCTTCAGCATGCAAAAAAGTTTCAAATGTTGTGTCTTCTGCCGGTGATGTTAGGTTTGGAAATGTTTGATGGTGGCGCTCTGAATGGTAATCAAATAGGAAATATTACTAGCTCCTACATGGTCATTCCTTCTATGGGATACACCATGTAGGCTCACATAGATAATCACTGTCATCCTAGCTAGTAATTCTTGGCTCTCATGCTCGGCTCTCAGTTTCTTCTGCTCTCCTCCTTCTGAGACCTCCTCAGTCATGGGTGAGAGATACTCCATGTCTTCAGCTTGGCTCGACATCTGAGAATTCTCTGGAATCCGCTAACACCTTGCGGCCTGTTTTAGACCTTCGAGTTACAAGCTAAGATTCACTAGCTATGCTAGAAAGCAGGACTTAAGCTAGAAAGTAGGAAGAGAGAATGCTTAAGGAGGCGAAAGAGGAGCAATCATCATCAACTAAATAAAGGAATAGTTTCAGGTCAAATGTGGTATTTTTGGCACATAGTTTGGATCTAACTTTTCACACGTGTGGAAGAGACCTAGATACTTTTATTTTCGTATATATTTTATATTGAATAAGTCTCAAACTTCAAGACCTTTGAAATGACACCAAAATCATGTTATTTGGACATGTAGGCCAAAATTGGCTATTTTAGGCTACTGGTGCCCTAAAATTGGGTCCTAAGTTCTAGAGAGAGGAGAGAGAGTCATCTCTCTCACCTATATTAGGCTGAATTTCATGGAAAAACAGTTTGAAGAAACTTTTGTATTGTTTCATTAAGATCAATAGATCATTGCCAGTATTTCTTTCTCCATTGTGAACATTGTTGTGTGTATTGTCTTCAAGCTCTTGTGTATGATCTTAGGTGCTTTTCAAAAGTGGTAGGATGTTGTTGTAGGTTTGATATGCGGTTATTTTTGGCCGCCCTCAGTATCTTTGAATAGTTTCTTGAGTTTTTAGAATGCTTGTTCAAGTTCTTGTGCATCAAAGGTAGCATTAGGATGCTTTGCCATTTCTGGCTTTTGTAGCTTGTTGTGCAAAGATCTTAGCCAGAACTTTTGGAATCTTTGATCCATTCAAGATCCACTTTTTTCACACCATTTGTGTGGCATAAAAGGCGATAAAGATATCACTGTTTGTGTAGACAAAAGTGTAGTAAGCAAAATTGTCCTTTGTCTAGTATAAAAGAAAGGACGACAAATAAGTTGTCGTGTAACAAAAAGACCACAAAAAATAATGTCTTTATATGGATGAAAAAGCGACAAAAAAAACAAAATCTTGAACTATATAAAGAGAGAGAAAATACACATTTTTATGAAATAAAAGACATAAATTTGTCTTTGGATTGCATAGATAAACAAAAATTGTCATTTTGTGTCGTAGTTTTTTTTTTTGCCATTTTATAGTACAAATAGGAACCCAAAATTTTGTCTTTTATATAGATGAAAGTGCATCCCAAAATCACCTTTCATGTGGACTAAAGAACAACCCAAAATATTGCATTTCTATGACATAAAGAACGACAAAAAAAGCTTTTTTTTTTTTTGGGACATAATGATCATCTAAATTTTTTTAACTTTTATGTAAAAGAAATGGCGAAAACAAATGACCCCTTGGAAACATCAATTGCTATTATTATAGCATAATAGTCGACAAAAAAGAAATTCTTCATTTTAAAAAACTATAACCCAAAAAATTCTTTTTGGTTAAAACAATGTGAAGGACTCGTAACTTTTTTGCAAGAGTATTTTTGAAATAGTTCATCACATATATGAAAATTATAATATACAAAAGAAATAGAATAACAAATGTGATTCTAAAATATAACCATGTTATATAATTCTTTTTTAAGAACATGTCTTTTTGAAAAGAAGATATCGATTAGAACCTTGAAATAGCAAATATAGATCATTCTACACATAGAATTGCAAGATATCACAAGTATAGTGCACCAATGGATAGTAGAACCCAAGAGAACCATGTATAAGCATGAAATGAGATAGAGAAGAGAGAAGATCTGCTTCTCCACGAGTTACATCCTTTTATAGTAGGTCCAAACCCTATTTGCCACTCGACTTTCTCTTCAAAATGTAAACCCTACTATTTGTGGGACTAGATTCAATGTACCCAACATTCAAATTTGAATCTACTCAAACTCGACTACTAACTTTCCCACACTTTCAATAAGTGTTTATTCAAATGAAATTTAGACTAATTAACTTTAAAAAGTCAAACTCTAAGTCTAATATAAAGTTGGCCTCAAATGCCATATAAACAAATGTAGCAAATATGCTTAAACTAGTTGAATTTCTCATAGAAACTCACCCCTTAATCTAAGCCATTCCGCCTTTAGATCCAACACTAAGCTTGACACCCTTAGTTGGCTTAGATTTCCATCTCTATTAGATAGTTTAACCCACTCCCCTTTGGATCGAAGCCTTTGTAGCCATCTTCTGTTCATCAGATTTTGCTGCCTCAGGTTCAACTTCCAACTTATTATTGTTGAACAAGGTTGTAGCGAGTCTTCTTTAGAAAAATCTTTGATCTACGAACTGATTCCATAGAGTCGCATTAGTTCTGCATGGGTTGATAGGATCCAAACAACATGACATTTGATAATCTTCTTCCTCAATATCTTCCTTGATTGGATAGCCTATCCAATTTCTTTAGCTTCATGTTGTTGTACATGATTATGCACTACTGTCTTCTCCAATTCATCCAGCAAGAAGTGATTGAATTTTTCCTCGGTTCATCGATAGAACCCAGATTAGTGACAATGTCCCGATGAAGATGGATTGCCACAAATCCATTGATTTCTTTTATAAATAGGATTCTTGGAACACTTCTTGATAATCCAAAGTAGTGATGCTCCAAGTCAGAGAATGTGTCTTTCATATTTGGCCACATCCTAATGATATTTACATTGCTATGATGCTCAAATAGGCCATTATTATGTTGATGTCTGAATAACGCATTTTCATTTTGGTCATTGCAAAGATTCCCATACATTGCTCCTCAAAAATGATGTTGTTATATATATGTCGGTATGAAGCAATAATTATGTCACCAACAACTTTCCAATTGATATTTTGCAATGATATTCTCCAGTCTCCTAGTTGCTCACTTGATTCATGATCATAAGTGATTCCAATCAGATCATTATCAATAATACGATCATAACTTTTGATTGTTGGAGTGAAATTTGATTCTTGACAATTGGATTGTACTCCAGGGCTAAGCTACAACTGTAGAGGTATACTCTGCTCATAAATAGCCTCTTTGTTTTGACCTTTGTTCTAATCATTACAGCTCTCGAACAAAACTTTGCTGGCAGATTCCAAGGAATCCCCGAGATGCCGAGCTGAGTTGTATGAAGGGCACCGCTCACCCTAGACAGAGGAGGTCTCATAAGAAGGAGAAGATGTAGAAGATAAGAGCCGAGGAACACTAGCTAAGTATACAGTTCTACGCTATGTGAGCCTCATGGTGAATCCCAAAGAAGGAATGGCCATGTAGGAGCTAGTAGTATTTCTAGGCAATGTAATATATGTAGACCCCTCTTAAATAAATTAGAGTGAGCCACCTTTTGATGGTGACCTCTAGTGGAAGAGCTAATTCCACTTGGAATTTGTAGATTAGTGGAATTGCCATCTTCCATGAGTTATTGGCAATCTTGGAGATCCTTGTTCATGGCTGTTTTCTTGAGTGAATCTCATATGAACATGCTTTGCATTCTCTTGTTTGTGGATGTGGAATAGAGTAAATTTCTTGCCTTCTTTCTTTATGCAATGTGGATTGTAGTTGTGGATTAGTTTCGTGCTCTTGCTTAAGTAATTTTCAGCATCCAGGTAAACTAGATAGGTTGGAATTATGATTCAGATCTTGCAAATCTTCTAACAATCCAGTTCTTGCTTGTTCTTGGGTTATCCAAGAATCAAGAGATGGGTGTTTCTTGATTCTTGGATTGTTAGTATGTTGTTAGATAGCTAGTTTCTTGCTTCTTGTTCTTGATCTGTAGATTAATCTATGTGTTTTACTGTTTCTTAAATATCTTGAGTTAATTAGTAGCAAGAATTGTTGTTTGTTCAATTGTTAAGAATGTTAATCTGTTTGTGAACGAGTTTTGGTTGCATGTGAATGTGTATGCATGTAGTTGTAGTGAACAAATCCTAATCATCCCATTGACAGACTAGGAAACATGTCTGAGTAAATGCTAAATCTTTCTGCCTGAAACGGTTCTAACCAAGAAGATTGATCCTAACGAATCAGCTTCCTAGAATGGACAGAAACACCCAGTTTTCAGAGTTCAAGAAACCAAGAAGAACGATAAAGACTTGTGTTCACAGATTCGTTGTAGGAATCTGTGAACATTTGGCGCCATTTCCACCACTACACAGACACACATATTCACAAAACCATGCATCTGTGTTTGCAAACAAAATATTGAAGTATCACGTCCACCATCTCGACCGAGTTCGTCACTTTGGTCTCAACCACATGTCTTACTCTGTTCTTGATCGCAACTTCCCGCTCATCCCCTGGCCGTGTCCCACAACTCACGTTTGGACCATGTGGAGCTCTATTTCAATTCGTCCTGAAATAACTTGTAAAATTTCAGCCGAGACTTATCGTTCAGTTCTTGACTGAGTGTTTTCATCGAGATCTCAACCACGTCTTTTCTATCAGATCTCAACCGAGCCTCACGCTTAGATCTCAACTGCACCATTTCGATTGGGCCTCCACTTCAGATCTCAACCGAGCCTCCGCTTCATATCTCGATTGGGCCTCCACTTCAGATCTCAACCGTGAGTTTCTCCGTTAAGATCTCGACCGCGTCATTGCATTGCGATCTCGACCGAGTCTCTCCATCCAGATTTCAACCGAGTCTCTCCGTTACGATCTCGATCGAGCCTCCCCTTCAGATCTCGACCAGGCCTCCACTTCAGATCTCGACCGAGCCTCCACTTCATATCTCAACCAGACCTCCACTTCAGATCTCGACCGGGCCTCCACTTCATATCTCAACCACAAGTTTTTCCATTAAGAGATCAATCGCTTCATTGCATTGCAATCTCGACCGAGTCCATCTTTCAAATCTCAACCGCGTGATTCCATTGCAGTCTCAACTGAGCCGCGTCAATAGGACAGTCAACTCTATATTTGACTAGACCCTACTACTAGCCAATTGTCACAACTATTAGCTAAGCCCTTCTACAATATCACTATATTGAATACTGTGCCATTTGGATATATAAAATCATTATACCATCACAAAAAGAGTCCAAGAGACTGAAATACCCAATCCTAAGGTACTCTAGACTCTCAATATGGATCTTCCTTATGATCCTAATACTACAGAGGATTATCCACCGGAGATGGTATCTCCCTACACAAAACATGCTAGATATAATAGGTACTCTCGAATAAAGTCCCAAATCCATGAGCCATCTACCAATCCATTCGAGAGATGGGAACCTATGAGATCTGAAATCTTCATCTTCTTTCTCTTCCCACCTACTAGCAGAATAATGGGCCCATCAAAAGGTCCAGCTGACACGTACAAAGCCCGACGGGATGAGTTCCTTCAACAACTCCACTCCCCCGGTGCGGCGCATAATTTGTTAAACCCACCTCCTCCTAAACCTATCATTCCTGCACCTTCCTCTCTAGATCACTCCATCCCTGACCTCCCAGAAGTTAACATCGACATTGGGGGTGATGACGACTTCCTGGCAGATCCATCAAGGTCAAGAAGACTCTCACCCAGACAAGACACGGGTGCAGCTGAGCCATCAACGAGCAAGCGAGCCAAGGAAAAAGATACGGGCACAAAGGCCTTGGATGATTACTTGGCAAGCCCACCACAACCACGTAGGGCAACTTCTCCTACCAGGCCCAGGAGCAAGATGGCTGATACCCGATAATCAGAGAGATTCAAAGAGAAATATCCTCCCAACATGAGGGGAGACAAAGAAGAGATAGATCAAAGCCAATACTCCACCAGGGCTGAGATCGTTGCGGCACTCCAACTACAACCTGAATGGCAAAGCAAGATCCTAAAGGATAGCAGACGACTCAAAGAGTACCTGAGGGCATCGGCGTGAAAGCGAATAGATCCATTCTACATGTCGCTCAAACGCAGAAATCCATGGTCGGCAGAAAAGCCACGGGTTGAGTTGGTGAACTGGCCAGTGATTCCGGGAATTTCAGAGAGAATCTCCTCGGATGACCTGAGGCTACAGTTGTTAGATTTCGGGCACAAATACAAGACAAGTGTCGATCTATGCATGCAAGAAAGTGCCAAATACTACCGATCCATGGCCTCTCTAATGCAACAAGAATGTTTCTAGAATCGTAGTCTGGATTCGATTAGGATCAATCTGATTCTTCAATACTACTCCACAAGTTGCAGACATCTTCACCAAAGCGCTTCCCAAGATCAAGCATCAAAAGTTTTTCAGCATGCTGAGAACCTGATGAAGACACCAAGACACCAACCGTGACCTTAAGGGGGACTTTGGAAATTAAGTCCACAGTTCTCTCCTTGGTGAATACTATTTCCTATTTTTCCTACACGTTTATTGCTGAACTTCATACTGAAAACCAATTTATAGTAATACCACACATCATCTAATCTCTTCAGTGGATTGTACTCATTTTCATTTGAGTATGAATTAATTTTTAAGATCCTATAGGTGAGAACGCTTGAACTGTTATCATATTTCTACATTTACATTCTTTTAGATTGCTCTTGCTCATAGTAGCCCATAATAACAGGAGAGTCATTCCGCAACTATTTTCTTCTCTCTTCCTCCGTTTGTGTCACTCTCATCCACCAACAGTATCAATGTAGACGCGCATGTTGTACAGTTGGGAAGATAACTATTCGACATTTTTTGATGACATGAAAGATAGAATCCATAAAAGAAAAAATCATCCAGCTCATCGAAACTAGATGACTTATAGATCCACTAAATTGACAAATTTCATAGCCAGAATATTGTTAAGCATTCAACTGTTATATGGTAGGCTTGATTATTGGCCTTTAATGAAAGAATTGATGATCCTATATATAATAAGAAAAGGAGGCTTGGGTGCATCTCAAGACCCTGTTAATGACATTCAAGAAAATAAATTATTCAAACATAAGCTGAAACCAATGGGACACAAAAGAGCGAGATTTTATGCAGAGATTACAGTTAATGATATATGCGACAGTCGAGAATGGTTTGCATATTGTAATACTGAATGTGACTTCTTTTACAGGCTTCATTAACGATGTTGTGTACATTAGCAAAACCCTAAATATTTTGATACTAATTTCAGCAAACACTTGGCAGGAAGGCATTATAACAGTTCATCATCGAAGGGACCTGATGAAAGTGAGGGCGAAGACATATAGAGACCCTACATGGTCTCTGTCATGTTATTTACATTTATCTTTTGTTTATAAATATCATTTTATCTAGTATAGTTTTCACTTTGTGAAGATTTGATAATGTAGAAGCAAAATAGCTAAGGGCCATCTCGATTCAGTATCCAAATATAAATTGATCTAGTATCGAAATTATACTTTGATGCTTGACAGAGGCAGTTACAATATCTATTCTATGTAGAAGACAACTGAGAGGCTATAAAGAGCCCTATTTGAAATGGAATGGAGTAAGATATTGAGTTGGTCTATTCTCAGTTTATGGTTGTGAATGATTTCTCTCTCTATGCTTCTCATTTTTGGAATTAGACTTATGAAGTTATGTTCATAATGTAGAATCTCTTTATTATCACCTTTGAACACCTCATATTCCAATGAATCAATATCAACAATTAAAAGATCCTCCATAATTTTCAAACTGACTTGGAATGATTCATAGATAGGATTCTCAAGAAAGCCATCAAATTCCAAATCATGGAATTTCAGTGTCGAATTGTCTTCATTCTGAAATTTCAAATGTCTTGTTTTTCTTTCTTCGAACTGAATAACCTCATTGACTGAATGGTTCATAGTTGTTTGTCCATTGATCAGGTTAAATCGTTCAGGTAGGTTTTGTTTTGGACTTTGATGGTCAAAGTGAAACTCTGAATGGTACTCATTCATGAGTTGATCTTCACTTGAAGTGTCATGTTGGAAAACTGACTGTTGCTTGAGATCGCATATAGTTATTAAGTATAGTAGCATGTTCCAACGATGACGTAGTCTATAGTAGATTTGATAGATGAAGAGCTCCATTTCGGTATCATTCAACAATCGATAGTCCGATAGTGTCAACAATGTCGACAAGCCCAATAATGTCAACAATGCCGATAGTGTCGATGGATCTACTTCAAATATTCATGTATTTTTGTAGACTGTTCGAATGTGCGTGTAAAATTGCAAACTGTCTCTAATAACAGTTCATTTCTATAGACTGTTGTAGAGAGTGAGTATTTACATTGTACATGAGTACCCAGAAGATAGTATTAGTGACTAGGAGTGAGATTAAACTCCAAACTTGCTGTATGTTAGGTTTCTGATGTGCATTTTGCATTTGGCTATGGACTAGTCCTGTAAGTTGAACGCCTTCATTATTGTATCCACTATTTTCTTTCATTGAATCTTCAGTTGTCAAGATCTTTTAAAATTAAAAATTAGACAAATGAACAATAGCCTCCAAATTTAGCACGACCTCAATTATTTATAGTGGTCATTTGTGCCTCCATTATAAATTTGGGCCTCACAACCATTATTACAATTCCGTTATTCACAAATATAGTGAGGTTGTTTGAACCACTTTATGAAAAGTCCTATTAACTAAATCTAGTCTAATTTAGCTCCATGCTATATTTAGCATTGCATTTAGTAAGCTCATGGGCTAATTACATGTAGCACATGACACTCCCCCTACTTAAGCATTTTTGCCCTAAAAAATGAAGACCATATAGTTCTTTGTCGAGTGGCCATGCTTTGTGAATCCTTTGGTGGTAATCAATTTGTTTTTTGGCCACCTTGAAATAGAAACATCTTTCCATGTATTGTTACTACAATCGACACTCACCCGGTTGGAGATCCAAACTCGTTCTTGGTCCTCTTGATCACACCGATTAGGGAGGCACATAAACGGTCCTATATTTTTTTGCCGCCATTGCTGGGGGAGCCGATGCTAAACTATCCTAGAGATGGGTCTTTTTTTGCATTTTCTCTGACTTTCCTTTCATTGTGACAGGTTTTTATACTCGCCCTTAGGGTCTTTTGAGTTTTTCTGTCATTATTGTTACTCGTCATTGTTCCAGTGAGCAGAGCAGACCCAGAGTCCTATTATGTGATCTCGACGAGTAAATAGCTTTTACTCGCCACCAGTTTTTTTTACTTGCAGATCCATGACTCATTAATGAGTTTGGTTTTCCTCCTAACAAAAACTCTAGCATTAATGTGGACTAGATTCAAATGTATCCACATTCAAATTGAATCTACCAAAACTCGTGCACTACACTTTCTAAAAGTGTCTATTTAAATGCTTTTAGACTTATATGACTTTGAAAAGTCAAACTCCAAGTCTTACATGAAATTGGCCTCAATTGCCAAATAAACAAATATAACAAATTTGACTAAACTAGTTGAAATCTTTCATACTTCATAAGATGTTTTATTTGAGGGTCCCTTAGTTGAGCATTTGTTCTAAATATATGTTGTTGTGGAAAAAAATTCATCCCAGAAGAATTTTGGAATTGTCGCATGAGCAAGCACACACTTAGCCAATTTGACTAAGGTTTGATTCATCCTCATGGCAAGTCCATTCGACTGAGGTGAATAGGAAATGATAAAATTGTTGCTCAAATACTATATAGACATGTTCAGTACCAATGTATGATTCAGGTGTCCTAATCTATTGTGCCAAAGTAATGTTTTACTGACAAGAATAGAGATATGCAAGGCTTGACTTGTATTCAGTTTATATAAGTATTCATGCCTCTTACCAAGTGCAAGGATCATATTTTTCCTATCAACAATTTGACATTGATCAAACTCAAAATCTATTCAATGACCTAAATCAATAATCCTACATATTAAGTACAGATTTGTAGAGAGTTTAGATATATAAAACACATTTGATAGGAGTTTGAATTGATTATGCTTAGACTTCAAAGACGTATAGGAGTCAAAATGCTCGTGATGACTATTCATACGTTGAATAGCTCCCAAATTCAGAAACGTGTTTTAGATTATTTTCCTATAATCCTATAATTAATCTACATCCATTCATTTATCCAACTCTATAGTCTTACTTATGCTTTTATACAATCTGCAAAAATACACGGAAATCGAACGACATGTGGCGTTGATAATTCAAAATATCGAACAAACTATCAAAGGCTAACTATATCGTGTCACCATTTGTTACCAGATAATTAATATGGCTAACTGGATAAGTGATAGTGCATTGTGGCTAAGTGCCAATTGTGACCTAAGACCTAATTAGTTGTCCTAATTGGATAAGCCTAAATGGCATTCCCTCATTAGTATAAATAGTTGATCATTTAGCAGCATTAAGAAGAATAATGTTGTTGTTTTATTAGAGTAAATTTACTAGTAGCGCGTATTGTTTATTCATGGAAGTGCATCAGACATAGTTATCAATTACTTAGAGACAGTTTTGAGTATGCGACTGCGTGCGCTATTATTTTGTACTTGCATCATTTATTTAGTCTAAATTATTGAATTGTCAAAGAGTTGAATCGAGTCGAGTTGCAATGTTGAATTCTTTGATACTGCAATATTCAATAGAACTCTTTCACTCTAAAATGTTTTTCTACAAAATCGCTCACTAGCTCTAATGATTTCAAAGTTAGTTATTAGCCAACGATTTGTCGTGACAACTTGGTTCAAATTTGATAGACGTGGTCATGCATTAGAGGAATGATCTTTTTGCAGAGCTCGATAGTACATTTATCGAATCATCTTTCCTTCTTCCAACATGGTATTGGAACACTCTTATTGATTCAAATTAGCTCATAGTATCTAACCTTAGACTAGCTAGCTAATAGTATCCAAGGCTATGAGCTAATACCTTGCTAATTCCCAGTGAGTTGTGGAATGTTATCATAGGTATCAATTAAAGCTTGAAGATGACATAACCGACTCAAAATGGAAATCGAAGAATGGTAGACACTCATTCTCAATATACTAGACACTCAAATTGGCCATGTATTTGAAGCTCAAACTTCGAAAGAAGTATGGGACATCCTGAGTCCACTATATGATGTGAGGGATGTGACATCCATGTTGCATCTCAAAAGGAATTTCTACTCACTCAAGATATCGAATGGTGATTTGATATAGAATCATGTCAACTAGTTCAAGAATCTCTTGCAACAGATGGTAGTTGTTGGATCAATTATCGATGATCAAGATGCAATCATGACATTGCTATTGAGATTGCTACCTACATACGAAAACTGGATAATGATCATGTCGACACACTTAGATTTATCTCTTTCTAGAGTTATAGCTATGTTGCTATAGGTAGATATTTGAAGAAGTCAAGGCACCTTTTTGAGCTCATCATCACATACTCTATATGTCAAAAACGCTCAAAATGATAAAAAAAGAAAAGCTCTAAGCAATTCACATTGAACTAAAAACTGACATAGAGTCAAGAACAATTATTAAATCCATAGTCCATAGGATATTGAAAGCAAAAAATGTCAATAAGAAATCAAATCAACATGCAAATGTAGTTGTAGTATCATCTCAATGTCCCATACTCGACATGAAGGGAGTATTTATGGTCAGAGATCAAAAAGTGCAAGTCAATAATGCATGATTGTGCTTTTAGATATTTTTTGTGAAAATTGTCAACATTTCCTAGCTAGTTTGAGGCCTAAATTGGCTAAAATTGTAAATAGTTTTGGTTCTGGAGTTTCACACGTGTGAACCAGGCCACAATGTTTTTATTTACTGTATTTTTTCAGTATGATGAAGTGTCAAACTTCATACCCTTCAAAATGAGACCATTTTGATGTATTTTGGTCATATAAGCCATTTTTAGCTATTTTTCTTATATAGGGAATATCTAGGGTCAAGTACCTTCTAGAGAGAGGAGAGAGAGTCATCTTCCTCATCCATAAATAGTAGGGAAGTCGTGGAGAACAGGTTGGAGAAACCTTTTGTATGCTTCATTGAGATCAATAGATCATTGTCATTGTTTCTTCCTCCATTGAGAGCATTGTTGTGTGTATTGTCTTCAAGCTATTGTGTATGATCTTAGGTGCTTTCCAAAAGTGATAGGCTGATGTATTATGGACTGTATAATGCTATTTTGGGCCGCACTTGATGTTTATGGAAGTTTCCATTTGTGATAAATGCTTTTTGATCAAGTTCTTTGCATTCTAGGTAGCATAGAATGTGTTGCCAATTCCTAGCTTATGTAGTTTGGAGTGCAAGCATTCAAGCCAATGATCTTGGAGTTTAGATCCACTTAGGATCTGTATTTTTCACATGGTATCAGAGCTGGTTGGTTCTATTTACAATAAGTATTCCATTTTTGGTGATATTTGGATGTTTGATCAAGTTCTAGCATGATTTTGCATTGCTTTGTTGATCAAATCTTACTAACCTTTGTTTTGTGAGTTGAACTTGTGGATCAAAAGCATATTTCAGGTCTATTGAAGATCAGAGGCTGAAAAGAAACTATTTTGGATCAGATCATAACACCTAATCATTTGTGATTGTGAGGCTTGTGCATATTCAATACTAACAACGTTCTTTTCAATCCTATTGTTGACAATCTCCATTCTTGGATGAACACTCTCCTTAAGTGGATGAAACTTCTCCTTAAGTGGATGACAAATGCTCTTTTGAGTGAGTTGTAATTCTCCTAAAGGCTGAGCAAAGCTCCCATTTGGATGAAAGATCCCCTTTTTTGGGTGAACATATTGTAAGCTCCATTGTGAAGAGCATATTGTAAAGATTGTCATCAATTTTGGCATAAATTTTGGTGTACTTTGTTGAGCATGTAAGTAACTCTCCTTATGTAATTTGATTAGAGCATTTGCTGGAAGGTGTTAACCATTATGCAAGTGTGTTTTCAGGTTCTTAACAGGTTGAGGAACATTCTCATGTGAAGTGATCTTAGATCTACATCTAAACACCAAGATTTGACAAGATAGTGAAGCTAGTCTTGTGATTCACTAAGTGTGCTCATTCATTCACCTCTAAATCTTGTATTTATCACTTGCTGGAGTTTATAAACTTTTAGAAGTGTGGTTTACATGTGGTTTTACAGGTTGAATCAATATCTTAGTGTGTTGATCATATGTTGATCAAGTTTGTTCATTACTAGGTAATCTTGGCATCCTAGTTTTGGGTATTTTCTAAGAATGCAAGTAACTCTTCACACCATAACTTGATTTGGTCACTTGCTGGAAAGTTTGAGAGCTTAAGCAAGAGTGTGTTCAGGTTGGTTTGATTTTGTAATCCATTCTTAGTGTGTGCAAAGTGTTGCATGTGTTTCAATCTTCCTTTCTATGCTTGGAAACCATCTAGGTTCAAGATAGAAGTGTTTTAGGGTCCTAAATCTTCATAGATCTCTTTATCTATCATTTGTTGAGAGAAAAGTGAGTGCTAAGTGCTTTAGGACAGAACCTAAAAGTTGAAGAAACATTAGAATCATGGCTTCCAATGGTGGGATCATGCTAGAGTCTAGTGAAAGGTTGAGTTCATCAAACTACTCTACTTGGAAAGTGAGGATGGAGTCCTTACTTGAGTTGAATGAACTCATGGACATAGTTGCAGAAATTGAAGAGAGACCTCTCACACTTCAAGAGCAACAAAGGTTTGATAAGAAGGCCAAAAGGGCTCTTCATATCATTAAAATGAATGTTACAAATGAACTTCTCAAGGAAGTTGGAAAGTGTCAAAGTGCAAGTGAGGCATGGAATGCCTTAAAGAAGCTCTTTGAATCAAAGTCCACATCTAGGGTATTGACCCTAAGGAGACAAATATTTTCTAGTAGGCAAAGAGAGGGTGAAAGTGCTCATGCATTTATCTTGAGAGTTAAGTCCCTAAGTGATGATTTAGCATGCATTGATGAGAACATAAAAGATGGTGAAATAGTCCAAGTTATGTTGAATGGTTTGCTAAATGAACATGCTAACCTTGTGCAAAGTTTTGCCATTCAAAGAGTCTTGCCAAGTGTGGTTGACTTGCAAGAAATCTTATTGGCTGAAGAACATAGGTTGCAATCAAAGCTTGATGGTGCATCCTTGCAAGGTGGAGGTGAAGAGGCTTTCTTCACAAAAGGCAAATTCAAGGGCAAAGGTAAAGGCAAAGGGAAATGGTCCAAAGGTGGTAACTTTGATCATGATGATCACTCTTCCTCTTCCTCTTCTACTAAGAACAATAAGTCAAAGTTCAAGTGCTTTTATTGTGGGATAAAAGGTCATTTTGCAAATGAATGTTATAAGAAGAAAAGAGAGCAAGGAGAGAGGCAAGGAAATCTTACAATAGATGAGGAAGAACATAACACATGTGAATCACTTGTTATGACTTCAAGTTTGTTAGCCAACATAGATGATAATGATCCTTGGTGGATTGATAGTGGAGCCTCATCTCACATGACAAGACATAAGGAATACTTTACATCCTTATTGTCTTATGAGGGAGAAGGTAACATCATCTACACTGCAAATGATGGTCAATGTGACATCAAAGGCATAGGCACTATTCCTATTTCCCTTTCAACAAATAGGAAAGCAAATCTTGAAAATGTTTTGTACATTCCTTCAATCACTAAGAATTTGCTTAGTGTAAGTCAAATGATTGACAAAGGACTTGATGTGGAGTTCATTGGAGATGCATGTTTGATAAGTAAATGTGGATCCTTGATTGCTCAAGGTAGGAGGCATGGTAAACTTTTCAAGCTTGATGCATGTGTGATCTCTAATCATGAAGGATGTATGGCTAGGGAGCAATTGACAAACCAAGAAGTTTGGCACAAGAGGTTGGGCCATCCCAACTTCAAATCTTTGGAGGTAATGGCAAAGAAAGAGCTTGTTCTTGGTCTCCCTAAAAGTCTTGTTGCAAACAATAGTGTTTGTGAACATTGTGCCTTGTCCAAATCTCATAGACTTGCTTATTCTAGATCTACTTCTAGATCTAAAGAAGCTTTTCAACTTGTGCATTCTGATATTCATTCTTCTAGTACAACTAGCAATGGTGGGGCAAAGATGTATGCAACTTTCATTGATGACTTTAGTAGGTATACTTGGATCTATCTTCTTAAAAGTAAGGATGAAGTGTTTGCTGCATTTGTCAAGTTCAAGAATGAAATGGAAAACCAATTCAATACAAAGATCAAATGCTTAAGATCTGATAATGGAGGGGAATACACCTCAAATAGGTTCAAAGACTTTTGTATAGCACATGGGATTAAGAGGGAGATGTCTAGTCCTAGGACTCCACAACAGAATGGAGTGGCCGAGAGGAAGAATAGAACCCTTTGTGAATGTGCCAAGGCAATGAGACTACATGCTAATCTTGCTAAGTCTTTTTGGGGGGAAGCTTTAGCATGTGCTAACTATCTATGTAATAGATGGACAAGTGCTTCCTTGGATGGTAAAACTCCTCATGAGGTTCTTTATGGTAGAAGGCCGAGTGTCAAGCATTGTAGGATCTTTGGATGTACATGTTTTGTCAATATCACACTTGATGATAGAACTAAAGAAGATCCTTCATCAAAGAAGGGTGTGTTTGTTGGCTATAGTGAAGTAAGCAAGGCTTACAAAGTGTACATTCCTTCTACAAAGAAAGTTGTCATAAGTAGGGATGTCATCTTTCATGAAGAGAATGTTTCCAATGTTGTTGATGTTGATGTTGATGTGCCTACTAATCATCATGATGTGCAAGATGTCTTGGATGAAGATGGAGATGCCACTCCAAAGCAAACTTCAAGGAAGACTCAAAGGCAAAGGGCTAAGCCATCAAGGCTAACCTATGATGAAAAAGGAAAGCAAGTGGTGGACAACTCTAACTTTGCTTTTCTTACCTCTTTTGATGAACCAACTTGTGTAGGTGAAGCAATTCAAAAGAAGGAATGGATCCAAGCCATGGATCATGAGCATCAAGCACTCATCAAAAGCAACACATGGAGGTTGGTAAAGCTTCCAAAGGACAAGAAGGCAATTGGTTGTAAGTGGATCTTCAAGATCAAGACAAATCAAGATGGATCAATCAACAAGTACAAGGCAAGGTTGGTGGCAAAGGGGTATGCTCAAGAATATGGTATTGACTATGATGAGACCTTTGCACCCGTGGCAAAGATGGTAACTATTCGAATCCTAATCTCTCTTGCAACTCTTTATGATTGGGATATGTGGCAAATGGATGTTACTAATGCCTTCTTGAATGGTGATCTTGAAGAAGATATTTACATGGAGCAACCCGAGGGCTATGTTTCACATGATGAGCCTAATCATGTGTGCTATCTCCAAAAGAGTTTGTATGGGCTAAAGCAAGCACCAAGGAGTTGGTATGCTAAGCTCAATTCCTTCTTACTTTCTCAAAACTTTGTTATGAGTGAGTATGATCATTCTCTCTACTTTAGATTGAATGAAAATGATATCACTTTACTTTTGATCTATGTTGATGACATTATCTTAAGTGGTGGTAACAATCTAGATATAGATGAAATCAAGATGGCACTCAAAAGAGAGTTTGAAATTCAAGATCTTGGTAAACTTCATTATATCTTAGGAATAGAGATTATTAGAACTTCTAAATCTACATTCATATGTCAAGAAAAGTATGTTAACTCTATTCTAAAAAGGTTTCATATGGAAGATTGTAAAGTTGTTTCTACTCCTATGGAATCAAATGTAAAGCTAACTACAAGAAGTAATGAAAGATCCTTCAAGGACATTACTCTCTATAGAAAGCTAATAGGATCTCTTATATGGTTAACCATCACAAGACCTGATCTAAGCTTTGTGGTTGGTAAACTAAGTCAATTTATGCAAGATCCTAGTGAGGCTCATTGGAAGCTAGGAAAGAGAGTACTTAGATACATCTCGGGATCTAGAGATTTTGGCATCTTGTATGGAGGTACTACACCTAACCTTTGTGGATTTTCAGATTCAGATTTTGCAGGTGATCAAATGGATAGGAAGTCAACAAGTGCCTTTGCAATCTATCTTGGAGATGGAGTGGTCTCATGGCTATCAAAGAAGCAACCAACTATCTCTCTATCTTCCACCGAAGCCGAGTACAAGGCATTAACAACATGCACCAAGGAGATTCTTTGGATCAAGAGGATGTTATTGGATCTTCACTTGCTGGAACCAGAGAAGACTCCAATCATACTTTGTGATAACCTTTCAGCCCAAAGCTTGGCAAGCAATCCTGTTTTTCATGCAAGGAGCAAGCACATTGAGATTGCTCACCATTTTGTGAGAGATCAAGTCATTGCCAAAGAGGTGGAGCTTCAACATGTCTCTTCAAAGGAGTGTGTGGCTGATATCTTCACCAAACCATTGGGAAAGGACCTATATTTAATGCATAGATCTAATCTTGGAATGTGCTCAAAGACTATGTTGAAACTAGCATCCAATGTTGAAGAGGGAGTGTGAAAATTGTCAACATTTCCTAGCTAGTTTGAGGCCTAAATTGGCTAAAATTGTAAATAGTTTTGGTTCTGGAGTTTCACACGTGTGAACCAGGCCACAATGTTTTTATTTACTGTATTTTTTCAGTATGATGAAGTGTCAAACTTCATACCCTTCAAAATGAGACCATTTTGATGTATTTTGGTCATATAAGCCATTTTTAGCTATTTTTCCTATATAGGGAATATCTAGGGTCAAGTACCTTCTAGAGAGAGGAGAGAGAGTCATCTTCCTCATCCATAAATAGTAGGGAAGTCGTGGAGAACAGGTTGGAGAAACCTTTTGTATGCTTCATTGAGATCAATAGATCATTGTCATTGTTTCTTCCTCCATTGAGAGCATTGTTGTGTGTATTGTCTTCAAGCTATTGTGTATGATCTTAGGTGCTTTCCAAAAGTGATAGGCTGATGTATTATGGACTGTATAATGCTATTTTGGGCCGCACTTGATGTTTATGGAAGTTTCCATTTGTGATAAATGCTTTTTGATCAAGTTCTTTGCATTCTAGGTAGCATAGAATGTGTTGCCAATTCCTAGCTTATGTAGTTTGGAGTGCAAGCATTCAAGCCAATGATCTTGGAGTTTAGATCCACTTAGGATCTGTATTTTTCACATTTTTGTCATGGCAGATCGATTTTTAGTGAATCAAGCAAGTTGGAGAGTAATTCCAACTACTTTATGTGGAAATTTAAGATGAAAAATATCCCAATAGAGAAAGAAAAAAAGGGATATTGTCACAAGAAATGAGACAAGGCCACTCATTGAAATAAAAATAACGACATTCAATAAAGGGGAGGAGGTCATTGACCTACATCAACCTATCAGTGAAGGATCACATAATTATCCATCAATGATGCAGTGATGCCAAGGCAAGCTTGGGAAGTTCTTGGGAGAATTTAGAAATATCAAATTCATATTGAGTCATATTTTTGAAGTCAAAGCTGAATAATGTTTGAATGGAGCAAGGAGAGTGCATTCAAACTTATTTGACTCAAGTCAATCGTTGAGAAATGAATTGTATTTCATCGGTGAGCGAATTCATAATGTTGAACTGGTCCACAATACCTTGTGTGGATTCATAGAATCTTATCAAACGTTTGTGATCAAGAGCATCAAGGGAGAGAATACCCACCTTTGATGAGTTTACAAAAACCTTGATGGAGGAGAAACAACAGAGTGGTCAAAGCTCAATTTCACAATAGCGATGATTAGTAGGTTGTAGTGACACACCAAAAGCAAGACAAGGGCAAGGGAAAGAAAAACAAAAATAACAGAATCCCAAGTCTCAAGATGATGAGGCTTTGTCCTATAAGAGCAAGAAAACAAGAAAATGCTTTTATTGTGGAAATAAGGGCCATTGCAAAAGTGAATGTCCAAAAAGTTCTTGGCAAGAAAATGGAAAAGTCTGCAAGATGAAGGGCATTGACACAATTTCTATCCAACTACCTAATGAATGCAATGGGAGAATCAAGGAAGTACTTTGTGAATCAGGCCTTAAGAAGAATTTGCTTTTAGTTGGTGTTATTGCTAATCAAAAACTGAAAGTAGAATTTGCCCATGATCGATGCTTTGTGAAGGATGATCAAAAAGAGAAGATAAATGATCACTAGAAAATTATAGGCAAAGAGTACAGAAAAGAAGAATAGCCTAAAGCAATTATGGTTCGAACTTATAACCAATCCAATGAATGAATAATAACATCAATAATACTATCAAGGCAACATAAACTAAGATTAACAAATAAGAAGAAATTTGATTGTCTCAAATTAACTAAACATGTCTTGATTAGCACTAAGCTAACTATGATTAACAAACTTGTTTAGGCCAGGAAGAGGCCCTTTTTGAGTTAAAAAAGGGCCTTGATCTAATTTATTTATATACAAGCAATACCCTCAATAGGGCCCCGACTTGAAGTAGTGTTGGTCCCTCGGCACTAGGGCGCTAGTATGGGGCTCGGGTTTCTCAACGGCGCCTTATTAGATAGCATGTGACTTCTTCCATACAATAGTCAACGCGTTCGAGGCTTTGCTCGTCTTTATGTGAAAAAAAGACCTTATTGAGGCCCTCCAACCAAAATTGGACTATCCTTGTCTGAAATTTGCTCGGCTTGGGAGAGCCTAGCATAGCCGCTCTATTATACACTCTTGGCACTGGTAGCTTGTTTTCTAGCTTGGGATCAAAGATTAAGGGTTGTAAACAATTGTCTCATTTGGTTGGGACTTGTAGCAAAAATTCCAAATTGTGAGCGAATTCAGTAACCACGCAAATTGTGGGATCTAGGCACTTTTGATAATGCTTTCAAAATTGGACTAGAGCCCTCTTGGCATCTACGTCCGTGCCCCATCCGTGCTCCAAAGGGATATTTGGCCAGTTTAGTGTTCGTATGGTGATCTGGTGAAGCTTGTATTCAATGAAAATAGAATAAGATCAAAATTCAAACTGCACAACAACCATTATCGGTGTGAGAGATTGATAGGACGTCGAAGAGATGTGTGAAATAGTGGCATCCTCCTACAAACCTTTGATTAACTAATTATGGATCCTAATTCAAGAAACTACATACCTTTAATTCTGCACTGAATCGGAGAGCGAGAGAATCAGTTGAATGTTAAACAATTGAATCCTCTCTCTCATCTTTAGATTGGGTTTCATTTGTTTCTTTTGACCTATTTTCATCTCCATTTAGAAGCACGGCTGATGAATCCTTGCTCCTATCCACTCTTTTTTTATCTTCAAGGATCACCTCCCCCTCTTCGCTATTGTTAGCTTTCTCATTAGCATGAGCAAAAAATTGTACTGCTCAACTGAGCATTTCTGTTACTGCGCTTGCCACTGAACCATCTAAAAGCCCTAATTGGCAAGCTCAACGCTGGGTCAAAAAAATTCGATCCTTTGGAAAAATTCGAGTCCTTGGAAAACTTTGAGTCTTTGGAAAAATTCCAGTCTTTGAAAAAATTCGAGTCTTTGAAAAAATTCAATCCTTTGGAAAAATTCGAGTCTTTGGAGGAAAAATTCGAGTCTTTGGAAAAATTCGAGTCCTCGGGAAAATTCTGAGTTGATAGTACAAAGGGTCGAAAATATACAAAGGGTCGGATTTTACTCTAGGTTAGAAAATATACAAAGGGTCAAAATAAATCCACCTCGATCCGATCTGATCCAAGGTCTAAAAATCCTTCTTTGCCAAGCTCAACGTTGGGTCGAAAAAGTTCGATCCTTCGAAAAAATTCGAGGCTGATTGTGGATTGTTTTCTAAAATATATCATGTTGTGTAGGGTATGTGTATATGTGTGTGTATGTCTATGTGTAATCAAAGTTGATTGAATGTGTGTGTGAAGAACACTTTTCTCATTATTCTTCCGACTTGAATATCTTCTTTACATGAATTCTTTGCATGAAGCAGTTGCAGCCCTTGTCGGTTTTGACCAGTGTATGTATGTAGATGTTTTGACCTGTGTGTGTGTGTGTGTGTGAGAGAGAGAGAGAGAGAGAGAGAGAGAGAGAGAGAGAGAGAGAGAGAGAGAGAGAGAGAGCTCAAAAATTGCGCACATGGCAAGCCAAACCATGTAGGTTTGGACTTGCCAAGTAGGACTACCATAGGCTTGTGTAACAGACCACATAGGCATGTCATAGATCTACATTTTCCAAGTCTGTCATAGGCTGCCATGTGGCAAGCCATGTAGGCCTACCCCATGGCAAGTCATAAATTTGTTTGGAGCTAAAATAGATGCTACCATTAGAGCACCCTAAACCCTAAACCCTAAACCCTTTAATTTTTTTGTTGCTGAGATTGAATTGATGGGAAGGCGACCATCCCAGAATCTATCACATGGGTGGCGGAAGAATGTCTTTCCATAAGGATGCATTTTTTGCTGCAAAAGAAAAATGCGTTGGGTATCTGTTAGTGAATCACAAAATGCAAAAAGGAAGTCAAAGCTTCTGCCATTGTTGTCTGGAATCATACCTAAAAAGGGCAAACTCGTAAGTGGAATCATACTTGAAAAGGACAAACATGTAAGTGGATTGGTGGAAGGAAAAAGTAAGGCTTGACAAAAATGGTCCTGCAGCCATAGCCAAGTTTCAAGCTGAGCATGGGCAGGCAAGAACTCCAGACAACTTAGCCCTTGCTGGTCCCACTTCTCACACCCTGCAAGAGCTTCAAGACACCATCTTAAGCTCCCTTCTTTCTGCTCTTATGCAGCATTGTGATCCTCCCAAGAGACGAACCCATAGCCATAGCCATATGGCTGAATATGATAATATCGTATCTTTCAGCTTCAATCAGATCCACACTCGCAATGAGCACAACATCAGTTGTGTTGCAGCTTCCGCAGATTCAACTAGACATAGCTTCTTTTCACCAAGAACAACCATCGATCCAATCTATTCTTCGGGAGCATAAGAGATAAATTCCAACAGTTATTCTCTAGCACGATTCACTCCTCTAATATCGAATCTGATCCAGTAAAACACTTCAAGAATCATTAACAAATTACATAATCTTGAAATGGTTTATCAAACTTGGATCATATTCATTCAGTTGTTTGTATGGCTAAAAATTCTTTGAGC
Source organism: Diphasiastrum complanatum (assembly GCA_029204225.1). Classification (NCBI taxonomy): domain Eukaryota; kingdom Viridiplantae; phylum Streptophyta; class Lycopodiopsida; order Lycopodiales; family Lycopodiaceae; genus Diphasiastrum; species Diphasiastrum complanatum. The sequence continues at coordinate 41,005,865 of CM055100.1, read as the reverse complement.
AAGGGTCGCCGGTATGCTGAAGATCCTCCTCCTGAATCGCTATTCATAAATTAACTTATGTGTCCTGTAGCTTCCATGGTTTAACTTCTTCTTAGAACGTTGGCAGGAAGGAATAGAAGGAAAGAGTGACCATTGTTTGAATAACGATGAATACAGGTTGGAAAGTCTAATTTTCTGATGGCTGCTATCTGTCCTCTCAAGCGCTAGTTCGCACGATAAGGACTGTTGCCAAGAATCCTGCTGCATGTGAATCTGGCACAGTGTGAATTAGAAGTTGGCTGATCCATATGAAAACAATGTATCATGTCTTTAATGGATGCATGTCTGAATCTGTATTTCCCATACTTGACCTATCAAGAATCGTTTGGAAGACAAATATATTAGTCAACAATCCTTACAAAGGGCAGGCAGATCAGTATGGGTCCTAATACTTGGTTCAAGAGGCGAAGTATGCTCGATCAATTCGCTAAATATTGCGATGGCTAATAAGTAACTTGTTCAAAAAGTTGCCTAACCCGGCTCCTGACCGATTGAATGCTGTTTATGGGTGGCAGATTTGATGATCCCTTGTTGAAGGAGCTGATGGCTGCATGAGATATCATTGATTGAGCGACTGGTTGCATGAGGTGTACCGTTGGCTGGGTGCTTGGCGCTCCCTGATCATGGATGCTCTAGTCGGTGGATCTCTTTTCCTAAACCCTAAACACATACTGGTTATGCTCGATCGAGAGAGAGAGAGAGAGAGAGAGAGAGAGAGAGAGAGAGAGAGAGATAGAAAGGGGAGAAATTCAAATCTATGTGTGTGTGTGTGTGCATGTGTGTATGTAAAAAAAAAGAGAGGCTTGTATGTGTGTGTGTGTCGAACAAAAAAATAGCATGATATTTTAGTTTTTCCTTTGCAAAAGCATGACATTTTTGCGGGCAGAGCGTGACATTTTTGGTGGCACAGAATTAATTTCTTGACGGCAACCCTTACACACTCTCTCTAACAATTATATATATATATATATATATATATATATATATATATCTATAGTTTAGGCTCTAACTATAAACTGACGATGTGGCACCAAAGGATGTAGGCGCTGATTGACAACCACCCATTTCATGTGAAGGTTGAAAATTCTCATTTCTCCCAATATCAACTTCGACATCTTAAATAGGTTCTATGTTGTTAGAGGAGTTAGTAATGTTAAAAAGACCCTTTAAGAATTGCCACATAAGCTGCCCGAGTTTACAGCTCGGACAGCCAGGTAAACTAAATCTATTTTTTTTTTTATTATAAATGTCAAAAAAAGGTACAATAAAGATTGTGAGATGAGACGTTGGAAAAATTCAACATTAAAGAGGGGGATGGGCATATTTTTTTATAATCAACATCATAAATCGGAGAAAAAAATTAGTGTGAGTGGGATAGGAAAGAGGGGATTTGGGAGAAAAAAAGGGGTTTTGTTTCTTTGTTAAACTTCATAGAAAGAAGGGGGGGGGGGGGGGGGGGGGGACCTGTATGTCAAAAATAGGTTAGATAATAGTAGCGGAAACTTCCTACTTCCCTCTACGGCAACAAAGAAAAGTCAAAGAAGCAATTTAAGCCTAAGAGGGAGTCCAATTAGAGGCAAGATCGTGACCAGCAAACAGAGGGAACAAGCAAGGGCAACTGGAAGACCAAAGGGAGGTCAAAACAACAAGGTGCAGACAAGAAGACTTGTGTGAGATGCAGAAGAGACGAGCATACAGTAGATACCTGCTGGCTCAATCCCAAGATTGAGTGTATCCATTGCCACAAGAAGAGTCACGCAGCCATGGATTGCCGCCAGGACCCAAGGAACAAATCAGCACAGGACAGATAGGAGAACAACAATAGTTTGTCCTATGTCAAGGAGCCCAAGATCTCGAAGATGGGCGAAGAAAGAATGAATAGAATTTTTTCGACCGCCTACATCTGTGAAGATGTGTGTGCAGCATCAATGTTTGACACACATGAGGTGATCCTAGATTTAGGAGCCACCTCACACTTCGTGACATCAAGACGAATAATGTTTGATTTCAGAAGTGCAGATCCTTCAAGATTCATAGTTCTTGGAGATGGATCTAAACATCAGGTGAATGACATTGGTTCACTATGGCTCAACACCAACGACAGAGACAGACGACTCGAAGATGTTCTGTTAGTGCCTACTCTGCAACAAGACTTGCTCTCTATAGCAAGAATAGTAGATTCATGAATGTGTGTGACATTTTCTAACGAAGCATGAAACATGATTGATGCCAGTACCAGTACTCTCATTGCTCAAGGCAGAAGGAAAGATAACCTATATCATTTGAAGGTATGCCTACCTGAAGATCAAGTGCATCAGACTCATGACGACTCGCCAGACACTGTGGCACAGAAGACTGTGCCACATGAACTCAATGGCACTTTACCAAGCAAGTCATCATGGAGCGATAACAAGGGTCAACATCTCGAATGCAATCAGTTTGACCACCTGTGATGCATGTTTGAAAGGCAAGACGTCAAGCACTCCATTTGTCAAAGACTCCTACAGAACCAAAAAGATTTTGGAGCTAGTTCACTCTAACATATGCAGACCATTCAACGTGATCTCAGTAGGAGGTTCAAAGTATTACATAACCTTCATTGATGATTATAGCAAATTTGCCAGAGTGTACTTTATTTAGAATAAATCTGAAGCGCTCGATAAATTCACAATATATGTGAATTGGACAGAAAGATGCACAGACAGCAAAGTGAAGCAGAGCAGAACAGATCGAGGTGGCGAATATATCTCGAATCGCTTCATTGACTTCTGCAATGATCGTGGCATCATTCACAGAAGAACTGCAGCCTACACACCGCAGCACAATGGTGTTGCTGAACGAAAGAACAGGACCCTAATGGAAGCAACCAGATGCATGATGGCCTACTCAAAGGCTCCAAGGGCACTGTGGGCTAAAGCAGTAGCTACAGCCGCATACATCCAGAACAGGACGGGTAAGTTTGGTGTTCCTCACACGACACCACATGAGCTGTGGTGGGGTAGAAAGCCCAACCTGTCTCACATCAGAATCTTTGGCTGTGCAGCATATGCACATATTCTTGATAAGCTTCGAAAGAAGCTTGATGAGAAAGCCGAACAGAGATTTCTGGTAGGTTATGACAACAATTCGTCATACTATAGAATCTACATGCTAGACACGAACACTGTGAAAATAGTGAGAGATGTTAGATTCGATGAGAGCATGACAATGGCCAATGATGATCCTGTCAGCTACGAAGTTCTGGAGAGACAGTACTATGACCTGCCACCAGTGACAGAGGGAATAGCAGACGAACATGAAAACGAAGATTTTTGAGCTGTCTCCCATTCGAGCGACGAATCTGACGAAGAAAGATTCGAGAGGCAACCTCCCACCGTAGTTCCTCTAAACCAAGATGGTTCCGGATCGAGCAGAGCAGACAAGGGCAAAGGCATAGCTGTTCCAGGAGGACCTCCTAGAAGGTCGACAAGACCATGAAGAGCGCCAGCAAGGTATGTGCCAGGCAACTCAGCTTCTACATCAGAAGAGTTCTGCGGGTTCAGTGGCAAACCACAGACTTTTGAGGAGGCGATTGAAGGTCCAGAAAAGGACAGATGGATCCAAGCCATGAACGAAGAGATGGAGTCCATGAGGAAGAACCAGGTATGGATGTTGGAGCCATTACCACATAAGCGCAAGACGGTCAAATGCAAATGAGTTTTAAAACTCAAATACGGACCAAATGGAAACATCACAAAATACAAGTCAAGACTGGTTTCGAAGGGTTTCTCTCAGAGATACGATGTTGACTACTCTGAAACCTTCTCTACTGTCATCAAACATTTGTCCCTACGTCTATTATTTGCATATGCAGCAGCTTATGACCTCAGGATCCACATTGTGAACGAGAAGATAGCCTTCTTGCATGGCGAATTAGACGAAGAGGTCTACATGGATCAACCCCAGGATATGTCTCGAATTCACTTCTTGACTGTGCAGACAAAATGCATAGAAGCATCTATGGTCTGAAACAATCAACCTGACAATGGTACAAGAAGAAAGATCAATCCCTGCAATCATTAGGATTCAAGCCTCTGTTGGTTGATTCCAATGTATATGTCAGAGTTACAGATGGGCAAGTCATCATTGTGGCTGTGTATGTGGACGACACTCTGATACTTTGCAGGAGTGAGCAGCTAATAGCTGAAGTAAAGGCAGACATCTCAAAACATTTCGAGATAGTGGATCTGGGAGAAGCCAGGTGTTACCTAGGCTTACAAATTGAAAGGGATTATGAGGGTTCACCAATCCAGATACACTTAGAAGATCCTAGAGGAGTTTGGGATGCTGAACTGCAAAGGAGCGAACACTCCAATGCTCGTAGGGATGGTGTTGACGAATGATGACTGTCCAAAGATTGAGGAAGAGAGAGAACAGATGCAACTCACACCTTACAGGAAGCTGATAGGGTCACCGATGTACCTTGCTGACAATACATGTTTAGATATTGCTTATGCAGTATCCAAGATGAGCCACTTCTACACGAATCCAAGCTCGACACATTGGAAAATTGCAAAACAAATTTTGCAATATCTTCAATTGATGAGGGATTATGGCTTGTGTTATTGTCGTGGTGCAGGTTTCAAGATACTTTCCTACAGCGATGCTAGTTGGGCATCTCTCAAGGACGCCTATAAAAGCGTCTCAGGAGAATGCACCATTGCATTAGGAGCAGCAGTTCTCTGGGTCAGCAAGAAGCAGACCGTTGTGGCCCAGTCATCTGGCGAAGCAGAGTATGTAGCAGCAACAAAGATGGCCAACGAAATAATTTGGCTAAGGCAGTTCCTAGACGAATTGGGTGAAACAAGAAACGAGTCTCTGGTCTTGTACATGGACAACACCTCTGCAATACATCTGATGAAAGATCCCGGGTTCCATTCCAGAACGAAGCACATTGCGATCAAGAACCACTTGATCAGGGATCTAATTGTGAAGAAGATGATGTAGACCACCTTCATAGGAACAAAAGACATGGTTGCTGACATCTTCACCAAAGCCCTGGACAAAGGACTCTTTGAGAGACAAAAGAGCAGTCTCGAGATTGTAAAGCTATCATGCTTTGAGAGGGAGCTGAAGAAACGAAATGTTTCCAACTACAGCTTTCAGCCCTCAACCTTACGAAGATGTTCGCGAACTTGTAAATCTGGAGACACGAAACACGAAGAGTTTTGCGAACACAAAATTCAAAGGAGACAAAGACGAACGATTCACGAACACCAAAGTCAAAGGAGACGAAGACAAACGGTTTGCAAACACAAAAGATCCACGAATGAGATTCCTTTGCAGTCTAGTACGAGAGAAAGACACACGAGCAAAACGACACCCGTTTTGCCCTCACGCTCCAAAGAGTACCAGCTAAGATCATGCAAGTACCCAAAAGTAAAGATATCTGCTGAGTTAAATAGTGGAATCTTTTCTGGAATTCTCTGGTCCCTCAGTTGTGCCATACGACTGGCATAGCTTCCTCATTCGTGAACTAACCATCTCCATTAAACCCAACAACCATGATCGTATCGCAACAGGTCCCCTATTATGTAACTTTGTTTGTGCACTTCTCGAGGTGAAAGTGCACGGTTTCCACCACTCATCCCTTTTGTCTTCCACCGTGACGCACACTAACCTCTACCAGCCATCTCAAGCATCCTCCTCCTCCCAACCTGCAATTACTAACACAATGACCAGCAAACAAATGCGTGGTGCTGCCTCTACATCTTCATCTCCACCTGCTATCCGACGACGCACCTCCACCAATGCACTAACCACTCCATCAACCACCGCCACTTCTCTTCCGTGCAACCCTCCACTCCGCTCTCTGTTGTCGCTACCTCTCTTCCTGTTCCATTCACAACTATTTTTGTGTCCATCCACGTTTCCTCTATTGATACCACTTCCATTTCTGTTCCATTATCCACTACCCTGTCCATCACCATCGCATCCTCCATCATTCCTGCCGCCACTGTTGCTTCCATCCCATTTAATCCGTCTAATTCTCAATTGTCTCCCGACACTCTGGCATGGATGCAAGTCATCAATTTTTCACCCCCACGTCAGACCTTCTCTGCTCCATTCTCGTCTTCTTCCATACTCCACACCACCCTTCAACTCCCCTCTGTTCTTCCCATCCTCTCGTTTGGAAAAACCGTCCTCACCCCCGTTTTCACAGTTGCTTCTCAAATCCCACCTGCTTTGCCATCAAAGGTTGCCAAGGGCAACTAACCGTTGCCTGATGATGCATTTGTTCAAACAGTTTTCATACCATCGCCAGATCGGACTGATCCTCCCGCCCCAGATGGCATCAGATCCAACAAGAACCTGATTGAAGATGATGACGAAGGAACTCCACAAGTCGTTGGGGCCGATACAACACAAGCCCCTACCAGTGCCAGTGTACTGGCTGCTCTCACAAACCTAACGACGGCGTACCAGACTTTGGGCAAATACATCTTGGAGGCGGTAGCAGCCAAAGCTATCTTGGAAAGCGGGGTAATACACCTGGCAACAAGAAACACACAACTGCGAGCAGAATTCACCAAGCTGCAACACGAGCTGATCCTAACTCACCAGCATGAGCAAGAAGGGCACCAGGAGATTGCCAAGCTGCAGCAGAAGGAGGAGGGCCTCACTAAATATATCCAAAGCCTCTCCAAAGCGCTAATAGAGGCCTCCACGAAGGTGCGAGAGCTTCAATCCGAAGCCTCCCAATGGCTTGCTCCCATCCAGGCGCAACTAAACGTTTTGGAAGCAGAGAATACGCGCCTGGGGGCGGAGGTCAAAGCCCTACAAAATGAAAAGCTCGTCTGGTTAGCTCAACCTGCACCAGACTCAAGGCCGTTATCTGAATCAGAAATAAATCTTTTTCGGCGTTAGGTGCAGGTCTATAGCCAAACCTTAAACAGCTACCAAGCAGAGTTCAATAAATATCGGACAAGCACAACTCACGAGTTCGCCCAGGCCAAACAAGCCCTCAAGGCTTGCAAACAATTCATGGAGACAAAGGCCCACCCCACCCCTATGGTGATTCCACCGCCACCTATTTTTGACGCTGCACATGCCAGTACAAGCCAGGACCAAAGCCAGCAAGCAGCAGGGGGATCTAGTCAAGATCAAGGGTCCGAAGGCCAAGGACCAACGGATACGAGTGCTGAGACGCGAGACCAGGGCCAAGGCGCAGATACTAGCCAAAGCCAAGCCACATCATCCAGAGATTCGCGCACGATATCTGCCAGCCGGGCCTTCCGAAGACCAAAGTCTGTGGAAGAGAAAATAAACGAATTCATATCAAAGTATTTCCACGAGTCATCAAGAGGCGGCTGGCAGATATCGTTTTCAGCTCAGACAATAAAGGGCAAGGAACTGCAAGCATTATCTGCTCTCCACCCACAACCAGAGTGGCGTTAGCAGTTGTTCGAAAGAGACCCTGCGGCCATCAGGGTCTATGTGACAAGTCCGCAACAATTACGGGTGAACGTGCACTTCCTGCCATGTACATGATGATCCAAATAGGCGGAATGCAGCACCCCTCTGGACAAGATCACACTTCAAAATTTTAATTGGCCGATCATAACATCAGAATACGGGTGGATTACGGATGTAGATACGAGAAGGGCTCTCACCAAGTTCGCGAATCAATATATTAAATGGGATGATTTTCTTCTCTCAATATTCTTTGATCCTAATAAGGCGCTAGCTTCCGACAAAGTCGAAGATCAGCTGCCAGTCGCTCATGTATATTACCGAGCTGCCTTCCTTGGAGATCCCTGGACGCGTCGATTCCAAGCATGGGTCGATCAAGAATGGCTGACAGGAGTCCACAAGTCCTTCCACACGCCCAAGGACTTGAAGAAACTGGACCGTCTCAACTTCATGGAAGACGTTACGGGCTACCTGATCCACCAGAGGCGAGAAAAGAGGACGCTTTACTAAACCGGCAGAGTGCCAAGGGACCGACACTACTTCAGGCTGTGGGTCCTGTTGGAGGTATTTCCAACAAAGTGTAAATAAGTAAAATCGTCCAATAAAATGTGTTGCGAGGGCATGGCATCCTACGCGTGTAAGCCCATGGCCCAATGAGCACGCAAGCTTAAGTGTAAATAAAATAAAATTGACTTGGGCCTTGGAATTAAAATAAAACTAGAGGCCCAAAGTCATTTTAAATCTTAGAGATTACTTTTTAGAGTTGGGTCCAAATTGGGACTCACATGAATCTTGTGAATTTCAATGTACTTTTTATGGACCCTTGGATCAAGTTGGGTCCAAGATGAATGGATAGGATCAATGTGAATACTAGCCACTAGGATTGAGGGCAAGGGCCTTCCCCATTTTGTAAAAAGGCACCATTTGTACACTATTTTCATGCTTAATTGAGAGGAGGAGACTCTACTATTTTGAGAGCTCAAGCATCCTCATTTGCTAATCACTCTTGCTTATGCTATTTTTGTGATTGCTTGTTATTTCCATTTCTTCCATGCTTTTTGTTTGTGATTAGTTAAGGTTTTTCCATAAGCAATGACATTGAGCATTTGAGCTAATCTCCATCTCATCTCTCTCTCTCTCTCTCTCTCTCTCTCTCTCTCTCTCTCTCTCTCTCTCTCTCTCTCTCTCTCTCTCTCTCTCTCTCTCTCTCTCTCTCTCTCTCTCTCTCTCTCTCTCTCTCTCTCTCTCTCTCTCTCTCTTCCCCGGAGACTAGGGTAGGTCACACACTTGAAATGTAACCTTCTCAGATTTATCAATAAAGTGGGATTTTTCTCAAACTGACTCTGATTACCTTCTGGGTTTCAATTTTTGGTAAAAGCGCCAGTTGTAAGGCCGCTTCAAATTTTTTTAAGTTGGCACATAGCTGAGGGTCGTATCCCGGGACGTCAGCGGTATGCCGTTGGGACCATTCGGTCCGTGGCGCCAGCGGTATGCTCTCTCTCTCTTCTCTTCTCTCTTCCTCTTCTTTTCTATCCTTTCCCTTCACCCAAAATCATGATGAATGTTAGTGTAGAGGAGTAGAGTTAAAGGAGAGTAGTGTTAGTGGTGAATAGAGTTAAGGGGGGAAGTAGGAAACTAACTAAAAATAGCATCTATGCATAGTAAAGTACCTATCCAGTGATCTAACCCTTGTTGACAAGCGGGAGGGCTATACTACGCAAGATCTTCAACCTTGCAGTATTTTTTGGAGTTAAGTATAAGATGTTGTCTAATGGACGATGTAGACTAAGAGTGCATTTCAAGAGGTTTGTTCCATGAGTTTATTCTTTGAAATCATATTAAAAACTTTGCTTGTACTTTAAAAACCGTCATATAAAAACATGAATTTTTTTATTGACCTTTATGTCAGATAGTGTTTCATGATTGTTATTAGTGTTTCTCCTTGGTCGATCCATCATGTCAGGTTATTAAATCCACTATATCTTCCCATTCGGATCAAAGAAAATCAGAGAATCATCACTTTCTTGATTTCCAAATCAAGAAATAGTGCAGTAGTAAGATCTCAACAGAACTTCAACTGAATGTTTGGTAGATAACAGAGGAGACCCAGATCTATCTCCCTATCATATTTTTGGTCAAACCATTTTTGCAAGAAAACTTTGACTTTTAATGTTTGGCCACAGAGAGTACCTTCAACCAAATCGTACTATTCTGAAGGTGGGTTAGTGTCCCTCTGTCAAATTGTACCAAATTCAGTCAAAGTTGTCTTTCAATTCAGCCGAAATTAAATTTTGTCAAGATCTTCCAAACTTGACCTTGAAAAAAGAAAAATGACCTAAACAATGTAGTTAGACTCATGTCTAATGCATACCACCAAATGTTCGGTCGAAGTCAACCACTAGAACCATTAGAACCAGAACCAGAACTGAACCAAAAAACACAAAATCAAAGATCCCAGATGATCCTTACATCAGCTTCAACTAAATCATGGGGAGATTAAATAACTTGACTACACATTCGGTCGAAGTTATACACCTACTTGCATAGAATCCAACAAATCATAATATGAAAATTAATGAACAAGAGACATGATCTCTCTCTCTCTCTCTCTCTCTCTCTCTCTCTCTCTCTCTCTCTCTCTCTCTCTCTCTCTCTCTCTCTCTCTCTCTCTCTCTCTCTCTCTCTCTCTCTCTCTCTCTCTCTCTCTCTCTCTCTCTCTCTCTCTCTCTCACACACACACACACACACACACACACACACATGGAAAATTAAAGTTGCAATAAATGATGTCGAAACATCATCAAATTCGCCGAATTGTTGATCATAGGTTAGCTAAAGTAAAAAGCAAGAGATAGGACCAACAACCATGAAAATTGATTTAAAAAAATGAAAGTTATTGCTCCTAGAGGTGGAGCGCACCCAGAGAGAGAAAGATAAAGCTAGAAAGCCTTAAAACATCAAGAATTACAATGATACATCAATAGACAATAGACACAATAATTGGAATAAAGGAGGGACAATAGGAAAGAACCCAATAGGCTCTCTTTTTCCCTTCCTTCAAAATGAACTATTTCTGAAGACAATCCAAAAAAAAAAATCTTCTATTTAATCCATAAACCCCATTTAACATCAAATTGATGGGCTTATTGTTTCAAATTCAACATAATTTGAAAATTTAGGAAACGTACTCGATACAATAACATAACTACATTTTGAGATATGAATAATGGTATAAATATTAAGACCTTCAAAAGGTATCTCATATCAAGTGTAAGATCGAGATGCTAGACAAACAATATGTTGGGACAAACCTCTACCAAAGATCGAGATGCTAGACAAACAATATGTTGGGACAAACCTCTACCAAAATACATTTTCTAACGAGTCTTTTGAAATACCTCTTAGAACTGAATTGGCCAAGTACTCAATAATGGTACCTTCAAATGTGGAAGATTGACCATAAATCTTCAAAACCAAAACACCCACCCAACTCCCGTGGTGCCGGTGGTGTCGAGTTAGAATGGTAAAAGAATCCACCTACTAAACTTCAAAGAGAATTGACAATGGTGGATTGGTGTCTGTGAGGATTAGAGTCGATGAAAGTTGAAAAGTCTTTAGTATACCTTTGAAAAGCTCAACTATGAGCCCACTTTAAGGTTAGTATTAGGGTTAAGATTAGGGTTTAGAGTATTAATTATGAAATACAGTGTCAAATATGGGTTAGGGTTAGTGGTAAGATTAGGGTTTAGGGTTTAGAATTTAGGGTTAGAATCTAGTAATAGGGTTATAGTTAGGGTGAGGCTTAGAATTAGTGTTAGGGTTTAGGGTCTAGAGATATGAGACTATGGCTATGAAGTTAAGGTTGGGGGTTACAAACATGTTCTAACGGTACAAACATATGATAAGTATGATAAGTTTTGAGACCTGTACTTCCCACCTAACCCCCTACTTCCCATCTCTCCTCCCCATAAACCAATTCCATACCCTAAGCCCTCCTCCTAACCCTAACTTAGAACGCCTCGTCTTATAACTACCGTATGGAAATATGCATTCATGGAATTCTATTGCACATCAACTTTGGGGAGCACATTAAACATTAGGCCTCTTCATTATACTCTCACTACCTACCAAAAGGGCATCATAGCATTAGGTAGTCCCCAAGGCCATTTTTCTATCACTCTTGGGTATGAGACCTATATCACTAGGGGATTGTCTTTGTTTGCCTTAAATTCTTTTAAAGAGATTGAACTCAACTCCTTCCCACGCGACCTAAGGGGCAGAATAGCCGCCAGCAGCCACGCTGCCACCAGCACTGTTTCAAGTTTTTTTGTTTTAAGCATATAAGGTTGATTATTATGCCCTACCATAGGCGGATTTGCAGCTTATAGTCACAAAAGATTTAAAGTTTGTCATTAGTATTTTTTGCAAGGTTTCCTACAATAGCCCCAAATGATTGTTCGTCGACGACCTTTTGGCCCCATTTAATTTTTGTCTTTAATCTCTAACCCCCCCCCCCCCTTTTCCTAAACTCTAATCTCTCTCTACCCAAAACTCTAAACACATGCCCTTCTTCATACAAATCTTCCCTGTCTGTTTTTTCTTGAAGAATTTAATTTAACTTCCAATTGTTCACACACACACACACACAGAACCTAAGCCTAAAGCCTAAAGCGAGAACGTAATCCTATCCACAACCCACACACACACACACTTCCTAAACCCACACACACACTCCGTAAACACACGCATACACACACACCCTCCATAAACACACACATACACACACACAACACACAACACACATACACAAAGCCATTTGGGCACGCACACACACACACATGCACACCACACACACACGCACGCACGCACACATGTGCATGTCTGCCATCGATGCATGTCCACCATTGCCCGACACACACACACACACACACACCTTTTAAACCTCTTGCAGCCAAAGAGACGATGGAGGAGGCCTTAACCTGATGTGCACTAGGAGCCGCTGAATTCAGGAGGTGTGAGAGAGAACGAATCAGTTGCTACCAGATGAGAGAGAGAGAGAGAGAGAGAGAGAGAGAGAGAGAGAGAGAGAGAGAGAGAGAGAGAGAGAGAGAGAGAGAGAGAGAGAGAGAGAGAGAGAGAGAGAGAGAGAGAGAGAGAGAGAGAGAGAGAGAGAGAGAGAGAGAGAGAGAGAGAGAGAGAGAGAGAGAGAGAGAGAGAGAGAGAGAGAGAGAGAGAGAGAGAGATGAGGTGCATTAAGTCGTTGTGTGTGTGTATCAGGAGCCATTGTGTATGTGTGTGTATGACATGAGTGTGTGTGGGATCAGACGCGCTATAGTCAGGAGCCGATGCTCTACAGTCACACATATGAAAACAATAACTAAGAAGTGTAAGAATGAAGTTTATCATTGATTTCTAACACTCTCCCTCAATGATAAAATTACATTCTTCTGTTCCTAAGAGACTACGAAGGTTCTCAAATTTACATTTACCTAAGGACTTAGTAAAAATATTAGCCACTTGATCTTCAGATTTACAAAAAACTAGATTAATGGTGCCATCAATTATTTTCTCTTGAACAAAGTGATGATGTATCTTGATGTGTTTTGTTCAAGCATGTAGAATTGGGTTTCTGACAAGATGGATACAACATTTGTTGTCGCAATATACAGTTGTAGCATCTACCTATGATTGACCCAAATTTGTAAGCAGTCTTCGCAGCCATATTACCTCTTGTGTAGCATTGCTAAGTGCACGATACTCAGCTTCCCTGAGCGTAAGCATCACAACCAAATACTTGTAAATGAGAAACATTAGGTTTCTTTCCAGGTAAAAGCTTTGTAAGGTGTCTTACCCTCCACAGACTTCGTAGGACACCGATTCAAGATATGAGTAGTTGTGTTGCATGCTTCTGTCCAAAGGGTATTTGGTAGACCCTTGCTCTTGAGCATTGCCCTAGACATATCCACAATGGATCTATTTTTTCGTTCTGCAACTCCATTATGTTGTGGTGAATAGCGTGCAGTAGTTTGCCTCTTGATCTCTTGATCCTTACAAAAATCTATAAACTCTGTTGAAGAATACTCACCGCCACCATCTGATCTGAGAGTCTTATTATAACAACCTGTTTGTTTTTCAACTAGAGCCTTGAACTCTCTAAACTTGGCAAAAGCATCAGATTTCTTGCTTATGAAATAAATCCAGATATGTCTATTGTAGTCATCAATGAATGTGCAAACATAGTAACAGTCACTAATGGACCTAGTTTGTATTGGTCCACACAGATCACTATGAACAAGAGATTTGACAACAAATTAAACCACTAATTTTCACAAAAAAGGATCTACACTAGATCACAAAAACTTGACATGTATACTTGATTCACACACACAAAGATCAGATCCAATCACCCCTTTTGAATCCCTCTTGACCCAAAGAATCTCACTCTTGAGATTTGGAATGGACATGAAATGGTTTGATAACAATCTATGTCAATAATTTTTCACCAAGCTTAAAATTTAGACATCTAGAGATTCACAAAGATCCCAACCATGCATGAACACTCAAATATGGACTCCTCCATGTTCTAGACTCCCAATGGGATCACAACTTGACCCTCACACTCTCACAAAGAAAGTTGAATAGAACTTATTTGAGTTTAATACATATAATGTCAAAATTTTGCTCAAAAAATTCAATTCATTCACCCCTATTGGACTCCACCAAGTACCAATGACTCTACCTCTTTAGAGTTGGAATGAAATTCAAATTTCCAGAAATGTGATACTTCTCTCTCACTAAGATATGTGCTTACAAAGAGCTAATGCCACTTAGCAAGATTTGATCACAATGAAGAAGACAAATTTTCCACCAAAGTCAAGAATTGAGTTACTAGTTCTTGCCCTCTACAAAGGAAGGATCTCTTGGAAATTTTGGATCAACCACAACACATATGCCTCACTCACCTTTATGACTTTAATTCAAGCCAAAAAACACACTCACACACTTGAGTAGGGGTGAACAATGTGATTTGGATCTCAAATTTTTCTCCTAGTACTTGCCAACAATTCTAATCACATAGGTAGATTTTGCCTTTATGAGTGTTTGTGCTTTAGAAATTCACTAAGATTTCACTTGGAGGACTGATCCAAGAGTGTCTTCTAGCATTTAGATGCATCTAGACTCGACCCTTTCACTCTTGAACAAATCTAGAATGAAGGTATAATGGATTTCAATCACTCCCTTTGCAAATCATTCCTTAATCTTTGGTTTATAGCACTCTTTCTCTCTCAACTTCAATGTACACTCAAAAAAATATGAGAATCAACTTCAATGTACTGTAAACAAGCTTTAATCCATCTATATGATTGATCTAAACCAAGAACAAATAAATGGAATAGAAACAATGCAAGTGAAAGCTTGAAAAATGCACTAAATTGACTCAAAATTGGGTGTATGAAGCTCAAAATGCACCAAACTGAATTTTACTGGCAGAAACAGGTCCTGTACGGCCCCACACGTGTGGAAAGTACACCTGTAGCCCACAACAAGATTTGGTACAAATATGATGGTTCATTTAACCTCACTACCTCAATATTAGCTTGTTTCCAAAAACCTGCCAATTTGGGTATAGTTTAGATCAATGTCTTAAATGCACTTGTACTTGGCTCTGATACCATGTCAAAGTACAACAAAATGGACCAAGAATAGATCTGAATCAGATCCACAAGTGTGATTGGATGTTAGATTAAATCAACCTATCAATCTACACAACGCTTAGATAGCATTTAGATCAAATCTAGATGAATAAATCTAATAAGAACAATCATTATTGATCAAAACTTGTACTTGCTGGTTTCACACATGTGAAAACCTGTCAGAGTACGGACAATAGGCTGAGAATAAAGTATACTAATCTTAGAACCCAATCAATGCATAAAAACACAAGAAAAATAGAGAGAAAACACTAGAATTGCTCCAAAACCAAGATTTAGCTTCCATTTCAATTATGGCCAAATGAGCCACCATATATACACAAGAGCTGCTGCTTACTCAGCTAATTTGGCACGTGTGAGAGTGCCTAATCATCAAAGGATCCACCAATAATCATCAATATGGCACATGGACCAAGTTTCCTAACTTATAGCCACCTCCCTTGATTTTAGGCAATTTTCCTAATTTATAGGGACTTGCACAAATATCTACTACAAGTTGGATCTCACCTACTACTGATGTTTTCACACATGTGAGCAGTCCTTGGCATGTGTGAGATCCTTCCTATCCATGTGAAATAGCTTTTCCTACCAATAAAATGATGCCAAGTGGCATATAGCTAGAAAACTAGATTTTGGCCATTTTAGCCACTAAATCTCAAATGAAATGGTAGGTACAACCTATATGACTCATCTAAATGATAAATGCATTTATTTCACACGTGGGAACAGGCTCCACACATGTCTAATGATGATATGTACTATTCATGATGGTATTTACAAGATTTGATCAAGTTAGCTTTTGCCAATTTTAAAAGTTTCAGCGCTTACAGACATTCGATAGTTTGGAGGCTATCCGAACTATCGGCTATTCAGGGGATGTGCCGAGAAGGTTGGCTGAGTTCATCATTTCCAAAATAGATTTATTTTTTACATATTTTGAAAGCAGTTTTCATAAGAAGGATCAAATTTATATACATGCAAATAATCGTGCAGAGAGATACATATGGTGGACCAAATGTTGAGGATGTTGTTGAAGATGGATCATTCTTTCATAAACTCATTTTGACATATGGACGTGTGTAGAAAGAAATAGAGGTAAGCCCAAGGCTATGCCTTTGGCAATAATCTTGTATGTTTTGGAATAAGGATTCTTGGGTATGAGTTTGATAAGACCTCCTAATATAAACAAGGGAGTGCCAATTATTTCAGTCTAGATGGTGAGGTTTAGTGGTGTGTATGGAGTTGAAGGCATCATCAAAGGGCGAGAGAATGGACAATACATACATTTAAACATAGAGATAAAGGCTTCAAGCATGGAAGGAGGAAACACAAAAAGACAGAGATTGTTCTTGTTTGTTATCAAAATTGTGTCATTAGTGATTTGCATGTAGTGATGTAAATGCATCCAATCCCCCTTGTGGATTGATTAGATCCATTTCTAGTTATAAATGTCTTTTATTTTACACCTTTCTCCTTCACCTTCCTCCTCTTCAAATCATAATAATAAATTAGATCAAGTTGTAGATATTGCAATAAAAGTTTTAAATACTTATGAAAATACTACTTTTATCTATGTTTCCTAAAATCCCTCACAATCTTTTCTCAATTTAGATCATTATTTGCAATGTGAAAAATATATAATTCATAGAAACTTACTAGTTTTCCATTGATGATGAATTTGGAATACTAAAAAAAATCACTTGAGTAGGAGAAGCTCTTTATGATGTAGTGAAGGATTCCAATCTTCTTCCACCTCAATGGTAGTTAGAATTTCATCATTACATAAAATGTCAATGTGTTTTTCTAGTGGCGTGTCCATTGATTTCGCAGTTTTGATTAAGCGGTGTTCAAGTTTCACCAAATTTTTTTTTTCCATCTTTGGTAGCAAAATACAAGATCTAGCAATTTTCTATTTCATACCAAAAGGACATTGACTCACTTTTCTTAGTTTGCAATTTGTGTCTCTTCTTTTATAATCCCAAATTTTATCAATAGATAAATGTGAAGTAAAAAACCAATTTAAACGTAATACTTAATTTTATTGAATTGTGCACCTTTGAAAGGGGCTTGCATTTAAATGATTCATACACAATGTTGTTAAGAGTAAAACATTCATAATTCTAAACTTGGCAATGGAATAGGTTCAAGCATTCCAAGACTCCCATGCACATTTGCAATATTTTGAACCTCTTCCCTTATATTGTAATTTTTCCATATATGAGTGAATGATGTCAAATATACCTGCAAGTGGTTGTGTTGGTTCCCATTCATTTATGCTTGATTGATATAAATCTACATGACACCATAGGTTTTAAGCTTTTGAGTCAAAAACTAAAATAAAAGCAAAAGGGTAATAATGGAAATATGTTAAATCGGAATGCATATAAGCATGCTGGATTAACAAATTTGAAATGGACAATTCACAAAAAAAAGTTTTAAACTCAAGAATCCTAGCTTTCCAATAGGATTTGAATGTTAACTTTGCCTTCTTTCTATATCAAGACATCTCTTTCAATGATGGATCCAACAACACCCATGAGTTCATGTATTTTGTTGGTTTTCATGTACCAACTTCATCTTTCTCTTTGTGAATGACAAATTCAATCTTGGATCTAGGTCTCCTTGTTATTGCAATTGCAATGCGTTGAGTGTTAAAAATTAAAGACTTTTAGGACCATAAAATGGATTCATTCAATCCACAAGAGTACTTGGTTGCATGACTATCTTCATCTCCACAAGAATAGCACCTAGAATTGACACAATGTTGATCTATAAGCAAGAGCAATCTAAACAAAGTGTTTTATGACCAAATTTAGTACACACATGTGAAAATAGGTACAATATAGAGATAGGACATAGATTAGACCTCAAGTAGTAATCAATGCATTGTACTTGCATTTAAAAAAAAAAATCTACACAAGCTTGAAGCTAGAAATCTCAAAATTGTCAAACTCTCTCCAATTTTTCATTACAAAAAATGAGATCCAAAAGGCATATACATAAGGACTAAGCTTGAGCAAGTATGAGTCAGCTCTCACACATGTGAGTGTGCCACATGATCAGTCCTTCAACTCTTGTTAAAGTTTAGATCTAATTTGCTGGTGACCAATGAGATTGCACTGAGTCTGCAAAATTCTTATTTCCTAGCTAACTTAATGAAACTTGGTAAAATGACTTATCTACTCATAAGATTAGGTCCTAAACTATTTAGGCCAGTCCTTCACGCGTAAAAACAGCCTCCACACGTGTGAGATCCACCTACGTACATGCTTACAAGATTAAATCAAGCTAATCTTTTGCATTTTTCACACTCCTCTTGATAAAAGTATGCTAGATCTACCCATAACTTTAAGACATTAGCATCTTAAATGGATCATTTGGCATGTATTTAGTGAGAAAACCAGCCAATAAACTTGAAGTTGATGCATGATCATCACAACCATGATAAGGTCTCCTTGATTAAAATCCATTTCCAAATGCCATGAAGACCATTCCACCATCCTAGAACCATTGCCATTGGTTCCTTCCATGCTTGAAGAAAATCCTTGATCCCAAAGCTCTTCTTCCTTGAAAATAGCTATTCCTCCTCGAGAAAAACCCAAGACTTCCATGCCTCATAATGATCACAAAGATCAATCATGTTATCAAGATCACAAAGATTAGGCATACCAAGATTGCCAAGACTATGCATGCTAAGATAACAAATATTTTGCAATATTTCTCTAATCTTGTATTCAATGTTATCTTAGATACAATTAGGCTCAACACATTATTATGGATATAAGTGTCCTTATAGGATGATTTATTCTCATAACAAGTTTACAAATTGCCTCAAAACATGAAAAACACAATCCTCCAACTCATGGATGAAGTAATCAATCTTGCTTGAATAAAATTCAAGAGCAAGTGGATGGATATACCAATAATATGCTAATGACATGCTATCCAATGGAAAATCACAAAGCACCAAAGTTTTGTACTCCATCAAAGCATCATAACTATCGCATGAAGTTGTTTCATCAACAAAAGATGATGTAATTACACAAGCTTCCAACTCCATTTTTTTAACACATCTACATAAGATGTTAAACATCATAGCTCTTGATGATAAGAAATAGAACAAATCATATCTATCATCATAAATTATGAAAGTTCAATACTAGTGGATTCACCATTGCCTCTTGCATTTGCAAATGCACCTTTGAGTGGATAGGCTCCAAGGATGTTGATGACTTTGTGGTAGAACCTGGAAAGTGCAACTTAGGTGCTTTAGCCAAAGCACATGCCAAAGATTTAGGAATCTCAAAAGTAGACTCCTCCTTACACATGGCATCCTTGAATTGGTGATTGGAAGATCCAATTCCTTATGACGTGAATCCACTTGTGCTATCTCTTCCTTGACCATCAATTCATCATGATTAGCTTTCACATAATCATCAACCTGATCCCACATGTAATGATTTTACCACTCTTCATGATCAAGCAATCATCTCCAACAAATCTAACAAAGAAGCCTTTGTCCAAAAGTAGCCCAACAATCAACAAATTCCTTGTTATGTTAGGAACATAAACAACACCCTCAACCTTGGCTTTTTTGGTGAATCCAAGACACATATGGACTAACCCTTCTCCCTCAATCTTAAATTCACAATTATTTGCATCAGGAATGAATTTCTTAGACCCAACAAAAGGTAAGAGTTGAGAGAAATACTCTTTGTCACTTGTCATGTGGGAGGTAGCCCCACTATCTATCCACCAAGGGTCATCTTCACCTTTGAAGCTTGTTGAAGGAAAATTGGACACCATAAGTGACTCCTCAAGGTCATTGTTACCACCTTCTAGAAATATATTCTCTTGCTTGCCTTGTGTCTCTTTCCTACTGAAGCACTCCAATCTTTCACTTGCCTCCAATATGTAGCCTCTTATTGGTGCCATGATAACTAAGTTTTTGTGCACAAAGTATCCATGTGTAAAATGACTCTACAAATTGATTTTATGATCCTCAAGAAACTAGATTTGAACAAATAAAAAATCTAGAAAGATCTACAAAAGATCTGAATCACGAATCTTAGAATCAATCACCTTGGAAAAAACACCTTACCAAAGATTAAGGCTCTCAACAATTGAATCAAAACACACAAAAATTAGACCCAAACACCCGTATTGGACTCACTCAAATCTAAAGACTCTAATTCTAAGAGTTGGATTGGATTTGATAAGTTTTGATGCCAATCTTTCCTAGTTTTACATCAATCTTGACTAACTCGAAAATTTGGATGAAATTGACACCTAGAGATTCACCAAGATTCAACCAAGATTGTACACTCAAATATGGACTCCTCGCTGTTCTAGACACTTAATGGGATCACAATTCACATTCTCACAAAGAGAGCTTGATTAGAATCAATTTAAGCTTCATACAATTATATATCAATTCTACACGCAAACATTGAGATTTTAGACCTTCACAAGCTCTCAAAGATCCATCCTTCTTTCCATGTTTTGATCTCAGAGTAGACTTGCAAAAATTAAACCCAAATCTACCCAAAGATTTGAAATCCTTGTAGATTTTCCAATTCCTAGCACATAATTTCACCAAAATCTTATAACATGCCAATTTGGGACTAAATAAAAGTTATAACTTCTGCACTAGTCCAACAAACCTCCATACATGTGGGGAAGGCACCTAAAGTCAAAAAACAATGATGAATCCCAAATTTACAATGCTATCAGTTGATAGAAACTTGCCCTCTCAAAACTAGCTTTTTCCTCTCAAACTTGCTAACCTTGGACTCTCTTTGGATCAAACACTCAAACTCTTGGACTTGGCTTTGATACCATGTTAAATATTAAAGACTTTTAGGACCATAAACTTGATTCATTCAATCCACAGTGGAGAGTCAGGAAGGTCAACTAGTAGCCATTGAAAGTAAGAAATTGACGCCAACGTAGCAGAGATATCCCACACATGAGCAAGAGTTGTATGCGATTATACATGTGCTTATCTGTATGGCACCAAGTTTTGCGTGTATACTAACCACCATATTTTGAAGTACTTATGCACTCAGCCAGATTTGAAGGGTAGCCAGGCTCAGTGGGCTGAGCTAATGCAAGAATTTCAATTAAAAATTTGCAGAGTGAAGGAAAATGTGGTCGTTGATGCACTATCTCGGATATTGCAGCAGATGAGCTTTACTATAGTTGACAACGATCTCATGGAGTAAATCAAGAGAGCATAGTAGAGCGACACACATTGTCAGCGTGCGTGGCTTGATGCGCGCAAGGTAGTCGACCAAGCGGAAGAGTCAGTTGAGGCTGTCGCTTTCGTAGAGGCACACACCAGTACATATCTAACATACATCGTGAAGAATGATATGTTATTGAGAAACAGAAAGGATTTCATGCCAGACGTGAACGATCTTCGTTGTAAGATACTTCATGAATGCCATGATAGTCCCTATGTGATATTGATAAGACTAGTGAGCTAGTAAGAAGGAACTATTTCTGGCCATGATTGCAACGAGACGTTAGAGAGCACGTTGCACGGCTTGTCAGGTGAACAAGACCGCAATGGATTGCGATCTGCAGCAAGTTCGATCCAGAACATGCATTCCGGATAGCCAGAGATCCGGGACCAGGATCATTGTCCCGGATCGCAACTGGACATGCCATTTTTTTCAATCTTTTTTAACATCCAGCAACTTCTTCCATAGTGATTCAAATGCTACTAAAAAATAATGGTGTTCAAGGCTCCAAGCATATTTTTTGGACATATATATCCAGATTCCAGAAGGAGCGAGCTTCATTGAAGTTTCAAAGGCAAACATATATTGAATCTAAGGCTGCACTGCAAAGTACTTGCTACAAAAGATATCTCTGAGAATCTAAATCAGGTGTTACATTAGTACCCCTAATGTTATCATTTAGGTTAATTAGGATTATTGGGCCATGCCTGCGTGCTAATTCTAGGGGCCCTTACCTATATTTGGTAAAAGTCTAGTTAGACTATAATTAGACAAGTTCGAGATTCTAGTGCTTGATTTGGAGCACAAGTTATTGCTATAGATAGGTGTTAGTGCTTTTACCATATGTAGAGACATTAATTAGGCAATTGCTTTTGCTTTTGGCATAGACCAAAGTCTATAAGAATGTAGTGTGCCCTACCTCATAAGCAATGGGACATAGTTGGAGTTTCTCATCACTTGTGTTCTTTCTCATGTGTTTGGCTATTGTTTCTTATCTTGGGTTACTTGTATGATCAAGTTGGTTTTCTAACATCAGGAACGTGCGTAGTGGCTACAGAAGTTTCATGGGAGCTTAATCGATAGCAGTGAGGACAATCAGCCTGTGTAGCTGCCTCACCAAGGAATTGTTGGATATCATAAAATCTGCATACACAGAACATGCTTGCAAGAGACTTGTGGATTAGCCATCTGACATGACCTTGTTGTTCTTGAAACTCCTGGCAAGCTGCATAAAAGGACTGCTCTTGAAAAACTTTTCACCTGCTACCCATATTGACACCCAAAATGCAAAAAAAGAATTGTATTCCAAGAAACTCTAACAGGAATTCCTGGATCATGATCTGGAATGCAATCTGGATCGAAACGTGCATGTATGTTTTGAAGAATTGTTAGATCGACAAGAAATGCAAATGATGTTTGCATTGAATGGGAAGGTGGCATACACATTGCATGATAAGAGGTGAAAGCCCTCCAAATCTAGGATCTGAAGTTTTGCCATCAAAATTTCTCTTTGATGCAAATATATATCTTATATAAAAACATGTGACGCTCTACTCGAGAGATTGTAATGCGAAAGCTGCAGAATTATGTAGCAAACCCAATTATTTCCAGCAAGTGGAGACCCAATACTAAATCAACCTAATTGCAGTCCTTAAGGCTATGTGCTTGCCTGAATTAGAAGGTTGGTGCTGGGCTGTGTATTTGTTTCACAACAATGCTAGTGCTCACCTTGAAAATTACAAGTGGACAATCCAACTGCACCTGAGCTTTGGTCCTGAGTTGTGTTTCTTAGCCTATTTAACCATTGAGACTCAGGAATAGCATCTGCCCATTCAGGCCGAAAACCTCCCAGACTGATTCCCCTCATTGCGTCTAGTATGGCTTGGCAACGCTCTGGTGGTAGTGGAGCAGATCGTCTGGCTGCATCAGCCTGGTTGGCTTGCCGCATTGCCACCTCGGCTTCTGCTCTTTGCCGCTCTTCCTCCTCTTCTTCCTCACTGTCTATAAAACTTATCTCCTCCTCAACGTGCATATTTTGGGATTGTAAAAGCTCCAGCCCTTGCACGTTACCATAGACATGAAATTCCATTCCATTTAGGGCGACTACCCTTCCTTGGTTCAGTACTCCATTTGTTACAATATGGTTATCAACTACAGTATGGCCGTTCGCAGCAACATCATTTTCTGGTGTTTCAGTGTCATTCTCCAACGAGCCATTGATTCCATCAGATATCTGCGCATATCCAACATGTCCATTTGCATTTGCTTCCACCGCCTCTTCATCTTCTGTTTATGCGGTCACAGTAACATTCATCCTAAACTCTAAACTGTAAAATAAGATAATTATATGAAACAAGGTTTAAGGTGTACACATGGAAATGGGATTGCCAATCACTAACACTTAAAGCAGATCTGGTTTGAAATATAAACTTATGAAAAAAGAGAAAAGCAGAATCATTGGATGACTGAAAATACAGTTGCAAATGATCATCACAGTAAAACAGATCTGTTTCGAAATCAAAGGGAAAAAAAAGCCCTAAAACTCATCATATTACTACAAAATCTGCAGACTAAGCTTTTTCGAATGTAAGGATTCTGTGAGACATAGCTCCCCTTGTTTCATCCTATTTGACAGCTACCAGCACGCTACAAATCAATAAGCCGAAATGTATTCTATTATTCATCACCATCAACAAGAACAACAGCAACGATGCATTAGACAAATAAGCGGTTCAAGAAACAAATCAGAGACATCACAGATTAGAACGTGTTAGTGTGTGTGTGTGCAGGAAATCTGACCTGCTGTTGAGAGAGGAAGCGCCATCGCTGGCTAGCTCGCTAGTTCGCTCGCGCGCTCTCGCAGCACGTTACAATTTCTTTCTTCTCGTCCTTTAAAGAGAGAGGGAGAGCATTTCCTTTGAAGGCTGTGGAGGGGTCAATAAATTTCATAAAATAATAATAGAACTAGCTATGCAATTTTGTCCCAAATAGAGTCTAATAGGAATTTTAAAGACAAGTCAAATGCATGCTATATTGAATTGTACATGTTGCATAAAAGCATTTTTGTATAGTTCCATGATTTTTCGAAATACAAAGTATAGTACAGGTTGACTAATGATTGATAGAATATTGCTCTACATGAAACACACTGAATTACAATGGAACAAATTGGCTTTTCGTCGTAAGTGAATGATCCCTAAACTATATTGTGTTATGCGTTCAATGTAATATACAAACTTGGAATAGTGAGGCCATGTTTTTGATGCAAAATCTAGACCTTGATCAAAAGTCGAGTTTTTTAAGTGAAATGTGCGAACCTTTCAATATAGGACTTGAGAAACAATCTATACCCAACATTATTTCCAAACAGCTTGAGTTACATGCTTCAACAGATCAACTCTTTTCAGATTTTAAACTTTCACTGTCATGCCATGTAAGGCAGTTAGCATGGAGACAAGATTGTTTTTCCTACGAATGATTCTTTGCAAAATGAAAGTTTTTGGCTACCAATTTGGAAATATTGCTTTCCATTGTTGCTTCTCAAACATTTCTATATAGTTTCATTTGGTTTCAAGTTTTGTATTCGAAAACAAGGAAGTAAATAGGTTTTGTTCTAAACTACGATATTGCATGTTCTATGATATTTCATAAGAATTTCAAATTAACTCTTTTGGAAGCGGTTGACAAATCCGATGACAACTGGAATTACCAAAGAGTTGAGGTGATGCAATGCTTAAAAACATGTGACTGTTTAGAAAAATGCTTAAAACTATGTCCCAAAAGGTACTCTCGAATCATAGAACCGTGGCATGAAGGCGTTGACCTAATCATAGAACTATCATGTGTTCTCTATTCTCTTATGCATGTTCTCAGACAAACAAGTGATCGGCGAGTGAAGCTATTTTCAAACTTCAAATCAAACACTGCAACACGCGTCCACTTTCTATTTTCAAGCTTCAAATCAAAACCCTTCAATTCAATTTCACATCTACGCTTTATATTATGCCAAAAGGCTATCTTATTGAACATATTTGTCTTGTATTTCTAATTGTATGAAAAGCAAATGGAAATCTAATTGCAATACACATAATCTTGTACATATATTGACTTATATATATTTAACTTGGCATTGATACAAAGTTGCTCTATTTTTTTGAATAATTTTAAAAAATATCACGAAAAAATTATAGAATGCTATTTTAAATAATAAAACAAAATACCAAATATTGATTTATAATTAGCTTTGCAAATTCTATTAGTCAATAAATTGGTCTATGATTATGCATTCATGAAAACAATAGAAGAAATGACATTTTCCAAAAAAGGTTAGTGATTATTAGCAAAAATTAGTAGAATGAATGATGCGATGTTTGAGAATGTCATTTGTAAATCGCCATGGAAAATATTAAAGAAATAACAAAAATCTCCAAATTGTTTAAAAAATAAAGAAATAATAAAATTTTCATTCAAATTTGTTTATCATTTATTTTTGATTAAAGAAACGAGTTCCAAAAATATTTTCGGATTTTTTATCAAAACAAATGGCCTTTCATCAATACTGCAATCAAGTTACTAAGCATGAGAACAAAACATTCACTATATAAAATGAAACCAAAGTATCATTATTACCTGAACGAACACATACGTAAAGAGTGGATATCTTTAAGTATTCATTTATAACAATGAAACAACAATAAGTAGCTATATAACTACTTCTATGAAAAGGAACAAGATAACTTAAAAAGATGCATCCACTTTCTCTAAGTCCGACATAGTATGATATACTAGTTTGTTCGCTACTAGAAAAATATGTGCAAGATGAGCAATGTATGTTCAAATAGAAACATGTCTTAGTAAAAACTAACAAATAGTTAAAACGACGGTGTAGAAGAAAAATGGCATGATTCACTAGAGAGCATCAAAAAATAAAGAGGAAAACATTTTCAGATAAATTTGCACGAAGCTCAACATGAAATCAAGGTCTAATAGACTGCAACAACAAGCATAACCAAACATACATGATACATCGATCCTAGCCACAACAAATTGTAGTGTAGTACTAGGATCGGCATATATTAGTTGTCTAGTACAAGTGTATGAAAGATTCTAAAGAGTTATAACTAGCAAGATAGCTTCATCTATACTTAGTTCACAAATATAAAACATCTATTTATAATCAGGAGCATTAAGCAATTTGCAGACAATCAGGAATAAAGAGTTACAAGACAATTATAGAAATGAAACTGGGTTGGAAAACCCATTGTGTTACTAAGCCATTTAGCAAGCGACATTGTTTGCCATCCTACAATCTTGATCAAGCTTGCAACACATCACAAAACAACACTCAGGCCGCCTGATTCGGACAACACAAACAAAACATGCACATTAATCACAATAGTCACACACAAGGAAAGCAAATAGATAACAAACAAATTGCAGGCTTCCATTTCATTTTCAGGCTAAGAATGGACATACCGTGCTACTTTAGAAGCCGATGTATATAGCTGATTGTGGCGCTCAATTTTGTTTCATCTCCTCTATTTTCAATGTGATCTTCTGCTTAGTTTTTTAAGCACTATCTACAAATCGCTAATGGTGATGGTTTTTCGTTTCCTAGTGAGAAAATGACGCGTGTAGCCATATCTATATAAATATATATATATATATATATATATATATATATATATATATATGTATAGGGTTAATGAGGGCTAGATGTGGATCTTACATTCATGCTGTAATCTGAGATATGTTATCGCTCCCACGGATGAGTTGTACTGCACTGTCAAACAGCTTGGTTGCACGCTCTCTTTACAGTCGTATCAGCTGCGGAAGGCATCCTCAATGGAATGAAACAACATGAGAGGGTGGTCGAGGCTATTGACTTACACCCACCTTCAACATAAAAATTGAGATCTTGGTTGGCCTTGGATAGTAAAGTCCCATGGCAACAATAATTCTATATATATCTATATATATATATATTTTAACTTATGTACACTTTTGCGCATGTGTATGGGTGCACCCATGCATCCTCCTCCCCTCACCCATGCATGAGCTTTTTCTAACTAAAAAACTTGGGGAGGAGGATGCATGTATGGGGAAAAGGATGCATGGCCCTCCTCCCCATGCATGCATCTAAGGGGCCCACTCCAAATTCAAATTATCTTTTACCAACACACATAGTGCTTTGAAGTGCATGTACATACTTTCATGGTAAAAAGTGTTAAACAAATGTGACTTTCATTATCAAAAATTTGAAAGGTGCTCTAAGGATTTTTTAAATTATCAGACTTTGCACGAGAAAGGTGGAAATAAAAATGCATTTCTATGAAGATCGGCCTCCACTGCCCATCAACGACGGACACTCTTTACTAGTATATATATATACTAGTTGTGAGTGGCCGTTGTTGACGGGCAATGGCGGCCGATCTAGGTGACGGCCGATGATTTGGAAATTTAGTATCTCGTTGACAGGCAAGCAACGATGATTTCGGAGGAAAGTCGATGGTCGTTGACGGGTGGCCGATGTATGTGTGTCTATGTACGTGGCCGTCCATTCGAGTCTTGGAAAAAATTCGAGTCTTCGGAGTTTTGGAAAAATTCGAGTCTTGGGAGAAATTCGAATCTTGGAAAAAATTCGAACCTTTGGAAAAATTCGAGTCTTTGAAAAAATTTCGTATTTGAAAAATCGAGTCTTTAAAAAAAAAATCGAGTCTTTGGAAAAATTTGAGTACTTGAAACATTCGAATCTTTGGAAAACCAAATTTGAGTTTTTAAAAAAATTTGAGTATTTTAAAAAATTCGATTCTTTGGAAAAATTCTAGTCTTTGAAAAAATTTGAGCCTTTTGAAAAATTCGAACTGAAAAAAATTCAAGTCTTTATAAGAAAAAAAAAATCGAGTCTTTGAAAAAAATTGAGTCTTTGAAAAAAAAAATTCAAGTCTTTGGAAAAAAAAATATCGAGTCTTTAAAACAAATTCGAGTCTATTCAAAAATTTGAATCTTTGGAAAAATTCGAGTCTTGGAAAAATTCCAGTTTTTGGAAAGAAAAAAAATTCGAATATTTGAAAAAATTAGAGTTTTTGAAAAATCGAATCTTTGGAAAAAAAGAATTGAGTCTTTAGAAAAAATCGAGTACTTAAAACATTCGAGTGTTTGGAAAAAAAAAATTGAGTTTTTGCCCATTCATTCGAGTTTTCGAAAAAATTCGAGTATTTGGAAAAATTCGAGTCTGTTGAAAAATTTGATTCTTTGAAAAAATTTGAGACTTTTCTTCAAACATAAATATTTGCATAACAATCACACTCATCAAAATAAACGGCTGCTCCTGACATCATCACATAAAACCGTTAGTAATGTTCCTAGTTTTGAAAGATCATAATCAGACATCGCTACTTTGACGGCCTCGATGGATTGCAGAATGTTGCACTCCTCTGTCAACGATGAAGGACAGAGACAGATTTCTCTTGTGACAATCCAGCTTCTAGTGGAATTTGCTAGTTTATGATTCAACAAAATTCATTCACAAAAGCAGCAAACGGTGAGTGAATTTCTGACGAGCCTTGGATGCTTTTCTTAATCTATGAAAACATTCTACTAATTGTTTAATCATGTGCAGTATTACAAATGAAGTATAGATATAAGCAAGGGTCAGCCACCCAGGTCCCAATCGAGAGAGACTGGATTAAGAGACTCATTTCACAGATATTCCAACATCAACAAATAATTGCAGAGAAGCTCCGCTGAAAAGTTAATGCTAACAATTTCTTTGCAAAACTAAAAGGTTTGCAGCTGATGTGCACACTCTCTTTTAGTAATAATCATGTCTTGTGATCATTAATCGATTGTGAAAGATAGATTCGCATGATCTGCTGATGAAGCCAACACTTTCAAATGCAAAACAGGATCCCCTTGACCAACGACAAACTCGTCGCTTGATATATGCAGTTAGAAGTGTAATGAATACTCCCGAGTTTGCTTCTGAGCTTCTATCACGGAATTCTCTGTATAGCCCTCCAAAGTATCTTCCACACTAGAAATAATATTATGCGAAATTGTTTATCACGAATCATACACTTTGCAGAATGTGATAGCAGAATAATAAGGTTGATCTCAAAAGTCAAACCCAATGAATCCAGAGTAATTTAATCTATAAGGTCACAATGCCATTGCAAGATAGCAGAAGCAGCAGCATTCATATTGATGGAGGGTTTCTATTGATGGTTGGTGCCTAGATCACGGTGGAGCAAGGCAAATCATTTACATTTGGCAGTTGGAACGACAGTTCATGGAGTTGATAATTGCATTTTCATTTGTGCAAGTCATACTATTCAAGTTCTTTGCTTTAACATTTTAAAAGCTAAATGCTATGACATTTTAAAAGCTAAATGGAGTTGGCTACGTAGATGCCCACATGCTTCAAACAATCATAGAGAGGAAGCTATAGTAGATTTTGATTTTGACCCAGAATTGAACGTTCGATTCTGGTGATGCATCCATACTGAAACCAGCAGTGGGGTTGATTGCGATCCTCCATCATCCATCATGCAGATGTATTTCTCATCTTGATTCAATGAAATCTCATAGAAATATGTTGCTCATCGGTGAAAAAGACTTTGAAAACTGAGTTTACTCCATATCCCCTGCTCCAGATCATAGACTGCTTCCAGATCATTAGCAGGTAATTGAGCAGATTCCATAAATACTTTCAGTTTTTTCTATCTCTTGTGGCTTCTAACGTTTTGTAGGTTAATACTCAAACTAAAATCTTGTTCTGAAACCTGAATCTGAATCTATAGCTTTGAGCTTTCTTAATATCTCGCGATGGGTTGCTTCCACATGCACTGTTGAGGTGCCTCTGGCATCTGCAGCCACTGTAAAAGCCAACTGCTTAACTGAGGTGCACTCCTGTGTCATATTTTTCCTTGGTGCAAGAAACTGAATAAAAAGTGTTAGAGAACTTCACCCTTGTCTTGCGTACGCGGTAAATAAGACATGCAGATCAAATAATTCAATTATGTTCACGAACAGTAAGAACATCTCTTTCAATTGGTTAAACACAAGGGACATCCCCGATTTTGATCAGGAAAGGACGGAGTAAAAACCTAATCTCCAAAGTATATATGAAGTGTTGGAAAGAGCAGAGGGCGAGCTACCTGTGCGTGATTTCTCTTCAATCTATCCATGAGCAGGTCAACTATGGCTCTGACATTCTCATCGGACCCTCAAACCATGTTACACCTTCACAAGGGCAACATCGATGGCAATGTGGGACGAGTTAGTGGCAGCGTGAATAACGTCATGATCCGTCTTGCCTTGTGCTTCCTCACCGGCATTTCTCAACATGGTTTCCTTCTCTCTCTCTCTCTCTCTCTCTCTATATATATATATATATATATATATATATATATATATATATCACCCTCTCTCTATCTCACCCGATCGGAATGCTCCAGCCATCGAGGGAGAGAGATCCAGCCATCAAGGGAGAGAGAAAGGGAGATAGAGACCCGATCGAGAGAGAGTGCACGCAGGGGGGGAAAACAAATTTGAAATGTGTGTGTGTGTGCTAAAAAAAGAAAAGAAAAAGACTTGTAGGTTTCGTTTTTTTACCATTTTTTTTGAACGTTTTTTAGCTTTTGCCTTTACAAAAGTGTGACATGTTTCGCGGGTAGAGCGTGACATTTTTTACAGCACAGGGTTAATTTTTTAACGACCACTCTTACAATCTCTCTCTAAAATATATTTATATATATATATATATATATATATATATATATATATATATATATTTAAACTTATGTACGATATTGCGCATGTGTATGGGTGCACCCATGCATCCTCCTCCCCTCACCCATGCATGAGCTTTTTCTAACTAAAAAACTTGGGGAGGAGGATGCATGTATGGAGAATGTGCATATTCCCATACATTTGCACATTGTGTGCATTGAGAGGTGGACCCCAAAAAGATTACTCACCCCCTCCCTCTCACTTACTAAATTTAAATACTTCAAGTTTGAAGTTAAGATTTTATTTTTTTCACACACTTCAATGTGCTTTAAACTTTAGCCAATAATCTTTATTACTTGGCTTCCTTATTAAATTTAAATTATCAAAGTTTTAACCATAAATCATGAACATAAAAATTTTCTTGACTAAAACTGGTTTTTTTTTTTTTCAATCCTTCAAATTCCTATCTTGGCCCGCCATTTTCAGGAATGTTTAACCACAAGCCCAAACTCACTAGCTTTAACTCCTAAATTGTTACCCACAAGCTTTTATCCATGGGCCAAAAATGCACAATTAAAAAAAAAAAGGAGGGGGATGGGTTGAGAGGAGTAAAAGAGACAATAAAAAGAGAAAAATAGGGGGGGATTTGGAACACACGTGCATGCACACACACACACACACACACACGCGCGCGCGCACACACGCACGCACACACGTGTGAGTGTGTGAGTGAGTGAGTGTGTGTGTGTGTGTGTGTGTGTGTGTGCGCCTATGTGTGTGTGCGTGTTCGTTGTGTGTGTGTGTGTGTGTCTAGAGTCCTTTTTTCTCCTTCTCTCTTTCTCACGAGGCCCACTTTTCTCTCTCTCTCTCTCTCTCTCTCTCTCCACAGGCCGACCAACCACCCATAGAGGGAGGGAGGTCCCTCCATGCCCCTAGAAAAAATGAAGAAGGTTAAAATGTGTGTGTGTGTAGATATATAAACAAGGGAGTGACTCCTTTCCATTGAAGTAAATATATCAATATTTACTCCCCCCCACGCACACACACACACACACACACATACGCTTTTTCTTAAATGTAAACCTCGCATAAAAAAATATGAATGTAAATCCACTTAAAAATGTGAACCCCCACTCTCCATAAAACAAAAAAAAATGAAGGGGCTTTTTGGCTCCCCATAAATTAAGTTTTCTTTTTTTAAAAAGGAGACAAAAAAAAGTCCTTATCAAGAAAGAAATTTTCCCCCCACAAAAAAAAAACTAAGGTTTTTAAGGGTAGGAGCATATCTTTTTTTAACACTCCCTCGCTCTTTTTTGTCACATGGCAAAACCCACCCACCCATCTCCCCCGAGCCCCCCCTTCTCTTGTCAATCCACCCGAAAAAACATCATCGCTGAGTAAAACCGCACTAAAATTTATTATATGGCTTTCGTATTTATTTTAAATTACCAAAATTTTACCCATAGATCATGAACAGAAAGTTTTATCCAAAGTTCTTTTCTCCGTCTAGCATCCATGCTCTATTGAAGAACATATTTGCTAGTCCCATCCTTTCAACGACTTTGGGAAATAGCATAAGTTGAATATCTAAAACTAGACATTTTTTTATTTATTCAAATTGAAATGGAAATTTGGCACGAAGTTTTCTTTTGTTCTTACCTCTAGGGTTCTTCCTTTTTCTTTCTTCCCAACTCTGTAGTTTTGGATGTGACAATCTACCTCTGAAATCCTAACACATGCGATCTTTTGGTTTTGATCCAACCATGTTTCTTGTTTGAAAGACAAGTTTTTTGCTTTTGGTAACCTTGGTCGAACTGTTACATCACCTCAAGTATTGTCATCTTTGAGAGCTATAAAATGCATTCATATGATGGAAGGTCGAATGAATGGTGTTCATTTTTTAATTGCACACTATTTTAGGGTTCACCAAGAATTGGGCATCTTGAATAATTGAAATTAGTGTCTCCGAGAGACTTCAATCCCATTTTTCATCACGGGTATCTAACTTTATCCATACTTGCAACAACCTGCTTAGTGTGCTGATAAAGTCGGTCATTTACTTTTTGGCATTTTCAAGAAGTGGTCCAGTATTGCAACGGGCTCCGTCATGCATGTCATCTATTCCATCCAGTGCTGCACGTCGAGACGAGCTCGCATCAACAAATCGGGCTCCAAGTAGTTCAGTATACACAGAGAAATGGACATGCACACTCATACACACATGCACACACCATCGGCCACATAAATCACACATGCATCCACACACGCACATTTCATACACACACACACACACACACACACCATTGACCACATAAATCACACACACCATCAAGCACAAATCATACACACAAATCCACATACACAAATAACACATGCACTCATGTACATATACACACATATATCGGCCACACCGTCAACGACCATCAGCGACCATCGGCCACCCATCAACAACCATCGGCCACCCGTCAACGACTATCGGCCGTCCGTCAACGATGAGCACTCTTTACTGGTCTATATATATATTTAAACTTATGTATAGTTTTGCGCATGTGTATGAGTGCACCCATGCATCCCCCTCCCCTCACCCATGCATGAGCTTTTTCTAACTAAAAAGCTTGGGGAAGAGGATGCATGTATGAGAAATGTGCATATTTCCATACATTTGCACATTGTGTGCATTGAGGGGTGGACCCCAAAAAGATTTCTCACCCTCTCCCTCCCACTTACTAAATTCAAATACTTAAAGTTTGAAGTTAAGGTTTCATTTTCTTCACTTCAATGTGCTAAACTTTAGCCAATAATCTTTATTACTTGGCTTTCTTATTTATTTTAGATTATCAAAGTTTTACCCATAAATTTTGAACATAAAAATTTTCTTGACTACCTTAAACTGGTTTTTTTTTTTTTTTCAAATCCTTCAAATTCCTATCTTGGCCCACCATTTTTAGGAATGTTTAACCACAAGCCCAAACTCACTAGCTTTAAATCCTAAATCGTTACCCACAAGCTTTTATTCATGGGCCAAAAAATGCACAATTAAAAAAAAAAGAGGGGGATGGGGTGAGGGGAGTAAAAAGGCCAATAAAAAAAGAAAAATAAGGGGAGAGAGGAGATTTGGAACACACGTGCATGCACACACGCGCACGCACGCACACACGTGTGACTGAGTGTGTGTGTGTGTGTGTGTGCACGCGCATGCCTATGTGTGTGTGCGTGTGCGCGTGTTCGTTGTGTGTGTGTGACCCCCGAGACAATGAATGCGTGTGTGTGCACGCATGTGCACGCGCGTGTGCGCACGTGCACACACACACATCTCCATATAAAAAACCTTTTGTGGATGAGATATATTGTATGAAGTATAGAGTCTAAAGTCCTTTTTTTTCCTTCTCTCTTTCTCACGGGTCCCACTTCTCTCTCTCTCTCTCTCTCTCTCTCTCTCTCTCTCTCTCTCTCTCTCTCTCTCTCTCTCTCTCCACATTGCGCTCGCACGCACACACATACACACACACACACCCCATCGGCCGCCCTTGCCATCGGCTGGCACACTTCGACCACGTACGATACACACACATACATCGACCGCCCGCGTCATGGGCTGGCACACTTCGGCCACGTATGATACACACACATACATCGGCCACCGATCAACGACCATCGGCTTTTCTCCTAAACCATCACTTGCTCGCCTGTCAACGACGGACACTCTTTACTAGTATATAATATATTTAAACTTTGTTCTACTTTTGCGCATGGATATGGGTGCACCATGCATGCTCCTCCGCTCACCCATGCATGAGCTTTTTTTAATTAATAAATTTTGGGAGAAGGATGCATGTATGGGGAAAAGGATGCATGGCCCATCTCCCCATGCATGCACCTAAGGGACCCACTCCAAATTCAAATTATTCTTTACCAACACACATAGTGTTTTGAAGTGCATGTACATATTTTCATACCGAAAGGTGTTAAACAAATGAGACTTTCATTATCAAACATTTGAAGGGTGCTTTGAGGATTTTTTAAATTATCATACTTTCCACGGAAAGGTTGAAATAAAAATGCATTTCTATGAAGATCGGCCTCCATTGCCTGTCAACGGGCACTCTTTACTAGTATATATATATATATATATATAAACTTATGTACAGTTTTGTGCATGTGTATGGGTGCATCCATGCATCCTCCTCCCCTCACCCATGCATACACACTTTTTTCACTAAAAATGATGGGAGGGGGATGCATGTATGAGAACATGATGCATGGCCCTTGTCTCCATGCATGCATATATATTTGTGTATGTGTAGATATGTATGGGAAGTGGTATGTATGCGGGGAGTATGTATGTATGTATGATGAAAGGCTCTCTCCCATACCCTACTTTTTCCCACTTCACCCAATTTAGAGATTCCCCGCCCTCCCCCCGCCGCTCTCTCTGCTCACAGTGCATTCCTTTTGCTTCTACCCAACTATGGCAATCTGCATTCCTTTTGCTTCTACCCAACTATGGCGATCGTGAAGCAGAAGGAAATAATGTCAAGAATTTCAGTCAATGCACACTAACAAGAACAAAAAGAAAATGGTTCAAGTCACTGCAATGAGCTCAAACTAACAAGAACAAAAAGGAAATGATTCAAGTCACTACAATGAGCTCAAACCAGCATTGTTAAATCTGAACAGATGTCTGACGAATCTGAACTGATGTGAAGGAAGCATGCCATCCATGGCCTCACACACAGCCTTGGTCGTCTTCCACCCACGCAAAATCGCACAAAACCATGACCTCCATCCAACGCCTTATCATTGCAATGAGTGCCTCTTTGGTTTGTTTTGAATCTTATCAAAAGTCCGCCGCTGCTTTGGAGTACTTGAAGAACGTGTTCTTGCCTGAGCTGACTTGGTTGCTCCCATATAGCCAGGATTCTTTATCACCTCATCAGGATTGGACATCTTTCGAGGCTTTAATTTGAGACAGATGCTAAAATGGGACGAGATGGTGCTATGCCGGATCTTGATGTTCCCTTGAAGGACTTCCTTCAGAATGCAAATCAGCGCAGCACAAAGAGGACATGTGGAGCACATCTTGGGAGCCTAAAGTAGAACGTGATTTGTGCATGCCTGTTGTGAGGCTGCGCGCAGAAATATGAAGCACCCTTTCACTTCCTTTGCTACGAGGCTGGGACCCGCTTCCTGCTTTCCACCTCTCCAAAGTGTTGTCATAGCTTTTCACAGACTGTGTCTCAGAAGAATCTTTGGGACGAAGTTCAGGGTTGCGGTGCTCCCAAGGCCTTGCCGCCATCGCACAAAACCATCACCTCCATCCAGCGGCTTCAAGTTTGGTGCTCCAAGTCTTCATTGCTTGTGTTTTGCTATCTCACTCTGGCACCTATTGCAGCCTAATTAACGCTAATCCAAAAAGATTCTAAATCGTGGGATGAAACCTTGCTTTATGTTTGTTGGTTGCACATTGGCGTTTGCTGAAAGTGAGCGAGCCATGGGGGTTTGTCAAGCCTGGAGTGGCTTTGGTACTTTCAATTTTTGGCCACAGTCAATCAAGGATGTTGCCTTGGAGGTGACATGTGATAACTGTCATAAAGCAATCATATACGTACAATGCTCGGTGCACTTCATTCAGACAGGGATACAAATGCACATGAAAGATAATGTTTTGGAAGTTTTAATCATTTCATTCCTGAGTTTCAGCACTACTGAATTTGAACTTGAAACAGATAAATTACTGGTGAAGACTTTGTTGCTTAATGAGGATATCAATAACAAAAAGGGAGAATCAAGTTTCGAATGATGCAAAAAACGTCTCCAGAACCTTCCAAAAGCCAGAAGATGGAGCAGAAGGACAACGTTGACAACAAGACCGTCTCATCAAGGCTTCTATCCAGGTTGTATGCTATGCCTGAGGACATCATTGGAGACGATGATGGTAAAATTGGCCATGGTGCTGGTGCTGGTGCCGGTTCTGGCTGGGATTGTAGAAACGAGAATGGACCACCCTTGGGATCCTTCTTGGAAATCACTAGAGGACTCTTCCTCCAAGCTTTTCGACTTCTACTGCAACTAGGCTTACACTAGGTGTTTAACCCTTTTAAACCCTTTTGTTTTGTCAACTTCTTATGAGGTTTTGGAATAATTTGTAGGATCTTCTACTACAATTAGGCTATGACCAGCTTTTGAACCTTTGTATACATTGTTTTAGGTTTGTTTGAATCTAAAAAAATTGTGAAATAATTGGACAAATGGTGGATCTTCTACTTTAGCTAGGCTTGTACTCAGGTTTTGAATTTTTTTTGGGAATGTTTTGAGATAATTGGTTGGATCTTCTACTATATTTAATTTTAGACTAGGGTTTCAACCTACGTTGCATTGGAACAATGTTATGGAATGCTTGCTTTGGAATGCAACATTCCATAACACTAAACATTGTAAAATCAGTGACGTTTTGTTTTTTAAACGAGGGTCTTAAAATTCAATTTAGGCTAAGTGGGCTACTTATTTGGAGCAATAAGTTGGAGATATTGGCAAGGGTGGAGTCTATGAGATTGTTAATGGAGATTCTTACATGTTGTTACAGTTTTGTGTAGAGAAATAACAACAAAACACAATTTTTAGGTCGTCCTCCATCTTTTTTGTTTGGCTCATTTGGAGGCTATAGTAATTCATTAGGTCCAAATAATACACACCACACACACACACTTACGTACAAACACAAAAACATGAACTCACCCCGTCCCCTCAACACACCTACACAAATACAGACGCACACTCATACACACAAATCCATACACACACACATCGGTCGCCCGCCATCGGCGGACACCAAATTATGCACAGATATACACACTCTCACGAATACACACACTGGACCCACTGGACCAGTTGTTGCTCAATTCTGACGTTGTATGCTTGAAAAAGCCATTCCTGCTGGGAGGAACGCCACTAGGGCACAATAAATACTACTTTTTGGCATTTTTGAGAAGTGGTCCAGTATCGCCGAACGGGCTCCGTCTTGCATGTCGTTTATTCCATCCAATGCTACATGTTAAGACGAACCCGCATCAACAATTCGGGCTCCAAGCAGTTCAATATGCACAGAAAAATGTGCGTTCAAGCCAAGAACCCTAAAAGCAGTCTAGGGAATTGTAAAGATATTGAGTTTTTGAGAAATCAATGCATGCACATGCACACTCATACACACATGAATCATACACACAAATCCACACACACACACACACACACACACACACACCATCGGCCACTTAAATCACACACATGATCGGACACATCATACACACAAATCCACACACACAGATACACACGCACACTCCTAGACACAAATCCATACACACACATCATCGATCGCCCATCATCGACGGGCACACTATGCTAGACTACCCACACACATGCACAGATATATGCACTCACAAATACACACATATATAAATACATGGACTCACGTACATACACACACATGCATCGGCCACTCGTCAACGACCATCAGCTTTCCTCCTAAACCATCGGTCGTCACCTAGATCAGCCGCCATTGCCCGTCAACGACGGGCACACGTTACTAGTATAGATATATTTAAACTTATGTGCATTTTTGCGCATGTGTATGGGTGCACCCATGCATCCTCCTCCCCTCACCCATGCATGAGCTTTTTCTAACTAAAAAACTTGGGGAGGAGGATTCATGTATGGGGAATGTCGATATCCCCATACATTTGCACATTGTGTGCATTGAGGGGTGGACCCCAAAAAAATTCCTCACCCCCTCCTTCCCACTTACTAAATTCTTAAAGTTTGAAGTTAAGGTTTTATTTTCTTCACACACTTCAATGTGCTTTAAACTTTAGCCAATAATATTTATTACTTGGCTTTCTTATTTATTTTAGATTATCAAAGTTTTACCCATAAATCATGAACATAAAAATTTTCTTGAATGCCTTAAACTGGTTTTTTTTTTTTTTTGAATCCTTCAAATTCCTATCTTGGCTCGCCATTTTCAGGAATGTTTAACCACAAGCCCAAACTCTCTAGCTTTAACTCCTAAATCGTTACCCACAAGCTTTTATCCATGGGCCAAAAAATGCACAATTCAAAGAAAAGGAGGGGGATGGGGTGACAGGAGTAAAAGAGACAATAAAAAGAGAAAAATAGGGGGGGAGGGGGGATTTGGAACACACGTGCATGCACACACACGCACACGTGTGAGTGAGTGAGTGAGTGTGTGTGTGTGTGCGTGCGCGTGCACATGCATGTGCGTGCGTGCGCATGCCTATATGTGTGTGTGTGTGTGTACGCCTATGTGTGTGTGTGCGCGCGCATGTTCGTTGTGCATGTGTGACCCCCGACACAATGAATGCATGTGTGTGTGGGCGCACGTGCACGCGCGCGCGCACACACACACACCTCCATATAAAAAACCTTTTGTGGATGAGATATATTGTATGAAGTATAGAGTCTAGAGTCCTTTTTTCACCTTCTCTCTTTTTCGTGGGCCCCACTTCTCTCTCTCTCTCTCTCTCTCTCTCTCTCTCTCTCTCTCTCTCTCTCTCTCTCTCTCTTTCTCTCTCTCTCCACAGGCCAACCAACCATCCATAGAGGGAGGGAGGTCCCTCCATGCCCCTAAAAAAAATGAAGAAGATTAAAATGTGTGTGTGTGTAGAAATATAAACAAGGGGGTGCCTCCATTCCATTAAAAGTAAATATATTAGTATTTACTCCCCCCCCCCCCCCCCCCCCCCCCCCCAAGGCACGCGCGCACGCACACACACACACACACGCACACACTTTTTTTCTTAAATGTAAATCTCTCTTAAAAAAATATGAATGTAAATCCACTTAAAAATGTGAACCCCCACTCTTCATAAAACAAAAAAAGTGAAGGGGCTTTTTGGCTCCCCATAAATTAAGTTTTCTTTTTTAGAAAGGAGACAAAAAAAAGTCCCCATCAAGAAAGAAATCCCCCCCCCCCAAAAAAAAAAAAAAAAAACTAAGGCTTTTAAGGGCAGGAGCATATCTTTTTTTTAACACTCCCTCGTCCTTTTTTGTCACATGGCAAAACCCACCCACCCATCTCCCCCAAGCACTTAAACCATCGGCCTTTTGCCCAAACAATTTGCTTTTAACCATTAGAGAGCACACCCTGTAAAGACCACTAGGGAAAACCCCTAAGATGAGGATAGGAAAACACAAGACAGACTGTGGAGCAAAACCACCCAACCAAACCTAGATCCCTCTTGGGGATTCCTCTTGGATCTAGCCCCCAAGCTATGCCAATGTGACAACAAGAGGAGAAACACATGCAAAACTCAGTCAGCAAGAAAAAAAATGGATTCTTCTGGTCTCAATCCGACTGCCCTCAACAACCAACATTCTGGATAGCTTGCTCTCCCTTCCTCCACATGCTTGCTTGTATAAATGTGACTCTCTGTGGAGAATTTAATTTATCTAGTGGATGCTATTCTGCTATAGTTTATGGTTTGCAGATGCTTGAGTATAGTTCTTTTGATTAGATCTCCAATTATCATAGGGGGCAGACAAATCTATTAAGATGATGATTGCTATTTTCTTGCATTTGATGCTAGAAACAGGGGCTTTTAACTCAAGAAGAGTGTCTAGGATACTCAGAGTTGAGTTTTAATCATTCTATATCTTAATGACTCTCCTAGAGATTCTAATTGAATGAATATTATATCTTAGAATTGTGGATTCTAAGATATTTGTACCTAGAAGTTTTTTGAATTGTTTGTCAATGTTTGTGGATGATTTCAGACTGTAATTATGATTTTATTTAACTTTAATCTCCTAAGTTAGGTCACATTTCACTCAATGTTTCATGTAAGTGTTTTACATGAAGGTAATATTACTGACTAATATTTAAGAGTGTAACCCAGATGAGAAAATCTATCGTTAAGTGTACTTTCCAAACTTGAGTTTGTACTCCAGTACAGAGGTCAACGATTGAAAACCAATTTTAACTCTGAGTACTTGTTTGTTAACAAAGTCAGACTAAAGATAATAATTTTCCAGATTAATAATGAAAGTTAAAGGAACTATTCCTGTAATTCTTTCATGTTTTGAGGACAAAACCATATTAAGGGGGGAAGAATGTTATGTTCACGTTTTGAACATAGGATTCAGTATAGTCCTAGACTTGGATACTCGGTACTCCAGTGAATCAAGCTTATTAGTTATGCCACATCATACTGGATGTGACCCGCAAGTAAATAATAACCTTGTGAGGCCCAAACACACTAATTGGATTTAGTACAAAGTTTGGGACCGTATATGCATGTGTAGAGTATCAATAGCAGTCTATGTATAGAGAATCCATGC
Organism: Diphasiastrum complanatum; assembly: GCA_029204225.1. Classification (NCBI taxonomy): domain Eukaryota; kingdom Viridiplantae; phylum Streptophyta; class Lycopodiopsida; order Lycopodiales; family Lycopodiaceae; genus Diphasiastrum; species Diphasiastrum complanatum. The sequence goes on along the minus strand of CM055100.1, from coordinate 40,964,335 downwards.
ATAGGAACTCCATGCATAATGAATCTATGTATAGGGGAGTTAGGACCTTGCATTACCACATGCACAGGGGGTTCTAAGGTCCATATAAGGAGGCCAAACTCACCCTACTACACGATCATTTGGTTGATTCATTTCCAGGATCTCTCTCTACTCTCATGCTTCCTATTCCTTGGCTTAGGGGTGAAGCTTCTAGAGATTGATTGGTTGCTTCTACTTGGTTGGGTGGTTTTTCCGATAGTGTGTTCTCTTTTGTTTTGCCTTGTAAGTAGGATCTTGAGGAGGCGACTCTTACAGATACAATTTGAATATTGCATAATTTTACATTAGAAATGTTATAGCATGCTTTAGTAGCAATCATTGAAAGACATATGCATGAAAGTTGTGACAATGTGGCAAATTAGAACACAGTACATTGACTTTATGTTATGGAGGTTACATGTGATTGGTGTGCCGATAATGCTCTCTAGTGGCATACGATAACGATGAAGAGAGTCCAATGTGAATATTGTTGTCATAAGGAGTAATTGATTGGTTCTCTGCCTATGTAAAAATGTATCTTTAGATCTAAACTTAGTCAAGAAGAATAAATGTAGGAATAATAACTTAAGGTGCAAGCCTAGATGTTCCACAATTTATATGAAAATAGTACCTTTGTCTAATAGAAGATCAAAAGCTTGACTCCCTCCCATCCATATATGAAGAGACGATGATTTGCTATTGAATGATAAATTTTTTGAGGACAACAAAGACATCAATACGTTCTGGCAATATCTCAGAATGATCACATTATGGAACATCTGGTTAGATAGGAACAGCAAGGAATTTAAGATAGGCTATTTTGTCATCTCTCCCTTGCTTTTTTTTAAGGAGGCTGATAAACTTTTCCTCCTTTAAGTTTTTTCGTATGTTTTTTGCTCTGTACTCTATAAAAAGTTATTAATCAATGGCTAGTTTTTTCAAGAAAAAAGAAAAAAAGTTCAAGAGAAATGACCTGAATTGGTAGATGGGAAGGGTAGTTGGGCCAAAGGACCAATCACTTTGAGATGCAAGTGTGCCACATGGTGGGCCACTCTCTTAGTAAACGGTCCTCTCTCTCTCTCTCTCTCTCTATATATATATATATATATATATATATATAAATATATATATACACGTATACATATGTTATGCCACTATGCACACCACGTCAACACTCATTCACGTGGGTAAGTGCTTTGAAGGTATGTTAGGGCTTGTGTATTTTCTCCACACATCCCTTTCCTCCTTGGAGTTTGACATGAGATGCAAGTGCGTGACATGGTGACGCACTCTCTTAGTGAGTGGTCTTCTCTCTCAAATATATATATATATATATATATATATATATATATATATATATATATATATATATATATATATATAATTATTTATTTATTTATACATGTATACATATGCCATGCCACCATGCACACCCACATGTTCACGTGGGTAAGGGCTTTGAGAGTATGGTAGGGCTTGTGTGCTCCTCCTTGGAGTTTGACAAGCCCTTGAAAAGTATAAGAATGGAATCGACACTATTTTGTCAAAAGTAGAAATCGTGGAATGTTTTGATGATTTTTTATATAGACAGATTAAGCCCCTTTTACGAGTAATAGTCCTCAAAAAATTGAGAAATTTTAAAAAAAGTCCAAGTCGTTTGAGGATAACTAAAAAACAGTTTCCCATTAAATGATTTGGATGATTGCTTGGGGCCCAAAACAATGCTCAAATCGACAAAGTATAGGAATGGAATTGTCATAATTTCTCAAAAACTGATATCATGAAATTTTTTACAATTTTTTATAACAATTCATCCTTTCACGAGGCATAGTCTTTAAAAATCAAAAACTCAATAAGTTTTCCCATCACTAGCCCAAAGTTCCAGTGCTTGCCAAAAATCCATAATCCATTGACAAAAGCCTACCAAATTTTTAATTCACCTAAGAAATTTTTTGTAAGTTATCATAATCTACATGTTTGAGTCTTTATAGGTTATGAGCCTATCAAATATTAATCTATAGGTTTTTATTTTCAGATATTTTTTTGTTGTTTAAATTTTTAAAAATAATAAGTTTGGCTCTGGGCTTTAATACATTCTTTGAGTGGTTCATAATAAAGTTTTCACAAAGTGCATGCCATTTTACTTCTTTTTACATGCAAAAATCATACAAGTATTTTTGGGTCATTATTAAATTCTTATACATATCAAAATGTACAGATTAAACATTTTGATATTGATTATTGCATCACTATAATTTTTTGTTTTTTCTAGAGGTTGGTGATTTTTGAAAAATCTTGTCTTCTGAGTTCTGCATCTCAATTTGTTTGCCGACAAAATATTACAAGTTTAAATTAATAACTAATTCTATTGACTTAATAAAGCTATGCAACGTAAGCTTTATATGAATCTACCTGCTTTATTACACATAAATTTACTACATTTGAAAGCAAGAAAGAATACATAATTTTTTTTAAAAAGTTTTGTGTTAGGTTGAAAATAAAGTTTTCCTCAAGCACTCACCCAAAGCCCCAGTTGAATCCACCACACAACACAAACATACATACATACATACATCATTATATATATTAAAACTATTTTAGAGAGAGAATGTCCCAATGCCCTATAGCCTACCCGTCACACCTAATGTCATGCCTTGGTCCTCCCTCTCATGGCTACACCCTACCAGTCACACCTAGGTTCCCCCTTTCATGTTTTAGTGAGACACCTAGGTTCCCCCTATCATGTTTTAGTGAGACTGTTGCCATGCCTATAACCTACCCATCACACCTAATGTCACGCCTACTTCTCCATGGCAACAGCCTATCCTCTCTCATGGCAGCAGCCTACCATTGCGCGTGCGCACACTCACACCCCATCGCCGCCCGCCATAGACGGGCACGCTTCGCTAGTACATAGTAAATAAAAGTGTCATTGCTTAGTGAAGAAAAGTGTCCTTGCTTGCATGATGCATGGATCTTCTGGATTCCCAAAATTATATATTACATGAAAAAATGTGAAACGTTTGGCACATATATGTACGATTATAAGACGTCCCATCAGTGTAAACAGTGGTGCTATAGGAAAAGCCACAACTGTACTGGAGCATCTTTGGAAGATTCTGAAAGTTGTAATATCTTGGAAGGAAAGTTGGAAATTGAGACAATGAGCCCAACACTGACCACCACATGGTGCAGATTGAGTAGGCTCTTTCTTTGCGTGTGAAGCCTATAATAGTACTGCGTTACTCAGATCTCCTTATTTTGGAGTTCATTGTCATTTGATGGTTTGAACTTTGAGGATGAGTTTCAGATGCCAGCAATCACCACCACAGTGTGCAGATTGAATAGGTTATTTGAATGTAAAGTCTAGAGTGCTATGCTACTCTACAGTGTGTAATTTTTCCTAATTTGATAGTTTGAAGGTGCGGTACAGATGCTCGAAATTTGATAGTTAACGGTCAAGCTACAGATGCCAACAATCATCGACACATGGTGCAATCGATTAAGTAGGTTTTTTTGCATGTAAAGTCTGGAGTACTGAGTTAGTCAACATTAATTTGGGTTTTTTCGTAATTTGTTAGTTTGAAGTGGGGCGTGTAGGTTATAATAGAGAGATCAGTTGTGAACGAATATGCAAAATTGCATGGCAACGCTATGAAGGTAGCATCACAGTTTTCCATGACAGAAATATGTAAACATGGGACTTGAAATTTATTTGCAACATCTGGATTCTGCGCCTTCGAGAAATTAAAGCTAAAACATGATCAAGCGTGTGCAGTGATACACTAAAGTGTTGCAGAATATTGATGACTATCAATGACTTGGTCGTAGGATGAGTGTGAACTGAAGTTCATTATAGCAGTGCTCACTGCTCACCAAGTCAGTCCAACTGTTTCAACAAACGCAACTAGAATAGATCCAACATTCTCATTCACGTTCACTGTTACAATCATAGTAGAACAGGTTGCTCAAGAAGCACATAAAGTAAGGACAATTATCACCAAAATCTTAAACGATCTTAGAAAATAGTTCATAACATAATACTTATACGCAAAAGTGATCAGAATGTACTCGTACGTATCTGTAGAGTCTGGTATATTTTTATTTCCCGGGTAGTCGCGGAGACACTCTAAGTATCGATTGTGCAATTGCGAGTCTATATTCTTCGATCTCACTTGTTAGACAAATCGGTGAGAATTTCTCTGCCTAGAAATGAAGCTGACACAACGTGAACGGCTGAAGCAGAACAGTTTGAAGAAAGTGATGTCTGCTAAAAGAAAGTCTTCGTATTTTCTTCTTTCGTCATCAAATGTGATGTATCTAAGTAATGCTCGACTTCAATGCTTACCTTTTCGTTGAGGATTTGCAGCGGATTGGACGATACAATCTCAGACGGAGGCGGTATTAATGCTGATGACCGCTTTCGTTTTTTCTCGTAAGGGATGCCTCGGGCTTTTGCCTGTAGCTCCCTCACTTCACGCAGGTACAAGCGAACAGCCCAAGCACCAAATGGGTTAGATTCAGGCTTCCCCACATGCTCTTCGAATGCTGCACGCAAGCGTCCTATGAGAGCATCCAGGCTTCCCCAAGCTTGCCGTAGAGGGCACGTACATGGATCAGAAGGTTGGGAAAGGCCAAAGAAAGGGCAAGCCGGTAAATGAACCTTCGTCTTTCCAAACTGATCTAGATAGCGTAAGAACACTAACACATGAGTGGCGCCGCAGGAGGCAAGCTCCAGCGGAGGTCGATGATTTTTTAGAAACTGTTTAAAGGTGTTCCAATCTCTTCGTTTCTGTGCCTCGTAGCGGTTGGGAGCTGTTGTATTTGTCTCTCCATTTATGGTAACCGCTCCTCCTCTGCTGGGTGATCCAGCGCCATTGCTCATGGGATCTTCCACTTCACCTCTCATTAACACTGTCTAGCAGTATCTGTCTTCAATTGGGCTGCCTACTCTTAAAATAATTGTCTTGGGACAGTTTGAGATTCTATCAATTATGTAGAATCAGAGACATCATAATTTGAAGTTTGACTAGTTCTCAAGCAGATTGCGCCATTCTCTGATTTTCTAGTTCGAAACATTTGGCATGGAAATACCCAAAATCTTCCTCAGTCATCGTCGCTCATGCTCCAAGACCGTCCGTTGATGCTCACGAATCAGCTAAACACATTAAGTGCAAGGTTGATATATTTTTAGCGACGCCGCATACCCCTAGCTCTGAACGGTGAGCTGACCTTCTGAAGATACGTTAGGGCTTTCTCGAACACGAGGAAGGATGAGTAAATGAGCTTTGGCAGGCTGCAACAAACGCTGCAGAGGCTCTGTCTTGGGAAAAAGAAGCACGTAGTAGTTACAAACAGGAGCTAAGAGGGATCAGTGTTGACAATTCCTCAAGGCACGAGATCATGTGAAATGAGGAGGTATTAGCTGCTGAAAGATAGCTAGGAGTGGATCTTATCCGAATAACCGGCAAGGGAGCCCCTTCTTCTTCTTGAGGTCAGGGGTTGTACTCCATTGAATCACACCAAAGAACAGAAGAAGAAAGAATTGTAAGGAAGTGCAAGGGCAGGACAGACTAGGATATAGATACAACCACCCAGAAAACAAAAGCTTGGATTGATTCTAGACCCATCACTACCAGCACAAGAAGGAGAACAAGAATAAATAAGAAGAAGAAAGGGAAGAAAGAAGGCGATGGCAGGCAAGCACCAGGCTCTAAGAATCCTAATTCCTCACTCTGCTGCTGACTGGAAACTTCTAAGTTCTCTCTCTCTCTCTCTCTCTCTCTCTCTCTCGATCGATCGATCGATCGATCGTTCCAAAACCTCGTGGAAAATATGCGTCCAAACTGAAAGAAAAACAACATGCGCGTCGCCTTTTTTATTTTTATTTTATTTTTCTCTTTTCTTTTTTTTATTTGGACGTGGTCATGTTTGTACGTAAGACGACACAATGATCTAATCATACAAAATATTTTCTGGTAATCCTACTTATTTGCATTATTGGCGTCTACACCATCGCTATGAGGCTAGTATTAGCAACGTTTTACTTCCAACTTATTATCTTGATTGCAATTTTTAGGCACAAATGTACAATGTTCTCAAGGTGCCTCGCCACAATGCTTTGTACAACATTACGCCAAGCTCAAGGCTCCAAACCAGTGTTGGGCGGGTATCAAAATTTTTGATATCAGCCAGGTCAGGGTATTGCAGTTTTTTTAAAAATGTAATACCAATAGGGTATTAACATAAGGATGTATAGGAATTGTAGACAAGTATAGACCGGGCTGGTATCAGCCGGTTATCAACCCGGGTATCAACATGTACGAATTGCTATAATTATACTTTTTAAAATATCATAATTTAAAATATAAAAAATATGAGATATAAAAAAATTACTATAAAAAGTACTATTATTGATACCACGACAAAAATCCACAAAATCTCCCCAACCTGGGTATCAACATGAATAGTAAAATAGTTAATATTGGGTGTCCGGTTCTAGACCCCGGTATTAAAAATCATATACCAGTCGGGTCGGTTTTTTAATACCATGTTGATACCCATTATTGATACCAGCCATGACCCTATATACCCGCCAACACTGCTCCAAACCAGTGTTATGGAAACCTCTTTGAGTCTTTGGGGTTTCCCTCCAATATTCTACAATTTTTTTAAGCTATTGATTTTTGAAATTTTTTGTTTTCCGGATCCTGCATCTCATATTTTTTTGCCAGTAAAATGCTACATATTTACATTCATAAATGATTTTATTAATTCAATAAACCTATGTAAGCCAAGATTTGTGAAGATCTCCTTAGGTAAACAATGCTTTTCGGGCAAACTTTTAAAAAACAATTTATACTTGTTTATTATAATGAAAAGCATTAGATTATTTAAGCGTTGAAATGTGGATTGTAAGTGTTTAGGCCAATTTAGCGAAAGACTTATGTGGGCACTAAAAAGTCACAATAGTCAAGTTGCTTTGAACTTGAATAGGTGCATATTTGAATCCAATAGTTGTTCAAAGCCGTGTATTCTTTGGCTTTTGGACTTCTACGTGATGTGAGGTGTACGTATTGTGGACATTTTTTTGAGTTGAGTACGCACATGTGATCCCCTTCTTGATGCCAAGTTGCTCATAATCACTAGACCAAAACATGGAATAAAGGGCGACCAAAAAACGCCCTTTCTTCCACATAAAGGGCGATTTTTTATAGTCCGCCCTTTTATTCCCAAAAGTGGCCTTTCTTCCACACAGTATAAAGAGCGGCCAAAAAACCGCCCTTTATATAGTATAAAGGGCAACCTAAAAAGCCACCCTTTGTCTAGCATAAAAGGCCACAAGAAATACTGCCCTTTGTGCAGTATAAAGGGCCACAAAAAAGCCATCTTTTCTACATACAAAAGAGCAATAAAATAGAGTCGCCCTTTGTGCGATATAAAAGGCAATTAAAATAAATACCCTTTATGCGGTTGAAAGATCGGTAAAATAAACCGTCTTTTAAGCAACACAAAGGGCCACAAAAAAAAACGTCATTTTTACATACAAAAGAGCAATAATATAGAGCCGCCCCTTGTGTGATATTAAAGGCAATAAAATTAATGCCCTTTATGTGGTTGAAAGAGTGGTAAAATAAACGGCCTTTTATGCAAAAAAGAGTGCTAAAAAAGAATGCCATTTGTGAAAATTGTCAACATTTCCTTGACTAGTTTTAGGCCAAATTTGGTATTTTTGGCACATAGTTTTGGATCTAACCTTTCACACATGTGGAAGAGGCCTAGATACTTTTATTTTAGTATATATTTCATATTGAGGAAGTCTTAAACTTCAGGACCTTCGAAATGACACCAAAATCATGTTATTTGGACATATAGGCCAAAATTGGCTATTTAGGCTACTGGTGCCCTAAAATTGGGTCCTAAGTTCTAGGGAAAGGAGAGAGAGTCATCTCTCTCACTTATATTAGGCTGAATTTCGTGGAGAAACAAGTTGAAGAAACTTTTGTATAGTTTCATTGAGATCAATAGATCATTGTCAATGTTTCTTCCTCCATTGTAAACATTGTTGTGTGTATTGTCTTTGTTGATTGTGAGGCTTGTGCATATTCAATACTAACAATGTTCTGTTCAATCTATTGTTGACAATCTCCACTTTTGTGGATGAGCACTCTCCTTAAGTGGATAAACACTCTCCTTAAATGGATGAACATTCTCCTTAAGTGGATGAAAAATAGTCTTTGAGTGATTTTGTAATTCTCCAAAAGGCTGAGCAGAGCTCCCACTGGGATGAAAGATCCCCTTTTGGGTAACAATCTTTTGCATAAATCTTGGTGTACTTTATTGAGCATGCAAGTAACTCTCCTTATGTAATTTGATTGGAGAATTTGCTGGAAGATTTTAACCATTATGCAAGTGTGTTTTTCAGGCTCTTAACAGGTTGAGGAACATTCTCATGTGAAGTGATCTTAGATCTACATCTACACATCAAGATTTGACAAGTTAGTGAAGCTAGTCTTGTAATTCACAAAGTGTGATTTTTCGTTCATCTCTAAAGCTTGTATTTATCACTTGCTGGAGTTTATAAACTTTTAGACGTGTGGTTTACATGTGGTTTTAAAGGTTGAATCAATATATTAGTGTGTTCATCATATGTAGATCAAGTTTGTTCAATTCTAGGTATTCTTGGCTACCTAGTCTTGTGTATTTTCTAAGAAATTTGCAAGTAGCTCTTCACACCATAACTTGATTTGGTCACTTGCTGGAAAGTTTGAGAGCTTAAGCAAGAGTGTGTTCAGGTTGGTTTGAGTTTGTAATCCATTATTAGTGTGTGCAAAGTATTGCATGTGTCTCAATCTTCCTTTCTATGCTTGGAAACCAGCCAGGTTCAAGATAGAAGTATTTTAGGGTCCTAGATCTTCCAAGATCTCCTTATCCATCATTTGTTGAGAGAAAAGTAAGTGCTAGGTGCATTAGGACAGAACCTAAAAGTTGAAGAATCATTATATTCATGGATTCCATGTGAAAGTACTGTACTTTAGGACCATAAATGGATCTACAAAAGATCCACAAGAGTGATTGGATGCTTGCTTAACAATCTATCAAAAAACTAGTCACAAAAAAGTTGATCTAGATTGGCAATTTGACAAACAACAAGCATTAACAATCAAAAGCATTGATAAACATTGAAATCCAAGCCCACACATGTGTACTACAGGCTGTAGTACGGCCTTCAACCTGAGAAACAAGTAGAAATTGATTTGGTTTCATTTGGATCACAAAAACTCAATGTACATAGTGAACTAGCTTGAGATTGCCAATGAGCTCCAAAAATTTTCTATCTTCTCACTATGGGAGCTTGGAATACATAGCAAATTTGACTTCCTTCTTGAAGTTAGGTGGATTTCCAGCATGTAATAAGGAAGTTAACTCACCCTTCTTGCCCTAAAATGAAACCCTAGCCTAGATCCTAGAGTTATGCTTGGTAGGTAGCTAGTTGGTCAAATTTTCAGCTTAAACTTAGGTGTAGGTCCTATAAAGTAGGGATGAGCACCAAATAGACATGACCAACTCTCTTGACTTGACCTAACCTACATTAGGATGGGTTTCCCACATGGCATCATGGCCTCACATGTGTGGGACCCACTTGTGCACACAATTTACACTATTCTACATGGTTTTTGATCAAGCTAGATTTGCCAATTTTTGGCAATTATTCACACTCCTCCTCAAATTTAGCTTGATCTATCTACAAATCTCTTGCTAGATGAATGAATGCTTTTAGAAGTGTCTAAAAAATCCAGCTACAAACAAGGAACTTTTGAGACTCCAATAGAGAATGATGTCCATGAAGGATCTTTCACCACCTCTTAGAGGATCCCTTACAAAATGTTCCATAAATGTGTCTATATACATGTAGCACACTTCAAAACTAAACATCATGCCAAGCCATGGATTCCAAGGCATTTTGTGCACTTGAAGATACATCAATTAAAATATTAAGTGCATAAATAATGTTTCCAAAGACAACTTGCCTTGCTTGATCCATATGATTGAGCCTTGATGGCTCCATCTTGATACTCAAGGTTCTTCTTGGAGTCCTTGGGTCTTGAGCTTGCTCCTCCACTTGAATTGACTCCAAAACATCAATGAATCGAATAAGGTGTTGATCCAAAGGTGCTTCTTCAAGTTTACAAATCTTCCACTCTTGAAAGCTCACATTTCCACCATTGACAAATTCTTTGTTGAAAACAAGTAGATTCTACAATCTCTACTTGAAGAGCAAAACACTACCATTATTCCTATCATTGAAATAGGATAATCTTTGGTCCTTACATTGAAATGATCATGCTCAAAGCATGTGGACTCGAAGATTTCCAATACAAATGATGTTTCATCTTTTATGACACTATTCAAACTATTACAAAATTAGTTATCCAATGAAATTGCTTTATCACCAACAAATGGAGATTTGAAAGCATCTAATTTCATTGTCTTGTCATAAAGAGTACTAAACACCATAGATCTTAAAGATAAGCAACAAGTCACTCCATGTCTACTAATACTATCTAACAAGTACTCAAAGATAGTAGACTCTCCAATGCTCACCACCCTTGCAAGATGCACACTTGAATGGACAATTTGCATGCAATTTGATGACTCGGACATTGTCATTGAGGACTCCCTTGGAACTCTCAAGCTTTGAGGCTGATCCTCAAGATCTTCCTCCTTTTGATGCTCCTCCTCAATGCAAGCAAGATCACACTTTGCCAAGATCTCCTCTTGAGTGATCTCCTCCTTTGCCAAGCTCATTCTTTCAAAAGCAACACTAGCTTCCAACTTAAAAAATCTTCCATCTTTAAATCTCTTTGCAATGCAAACATCATTCTTCAAGATGAAGCATAAAGTGGACATCCAAACCACTTTCTAAGAGTAGACCAACACTAAGCATATTCTTGGTGATTGATGGTACATAAAGGACATTTTCTAGATCCATGCATTTTGAGGATTCTAGACACAAAGAGATGGTGCCAACACCATCTATCCTACATTCCTCATCATTTGCAGTAAAGACAAACTTTTTAGCAGCATTGAAAGAGTGTAAGGTTGAGAAAAAGTCCTTTTCACAAGACATGTGGGAGCTAGCCCCACTGTCGATCCACCAATTGTCTCTTGAATTGCTATTGCTTGTTGGTGAAGATGTAGATGCCATCAAGAATACATCTACTTCATCCTCCTCCTCCTTCTTTGCAAGGTTTCCTTGTTTGTCCTCCTCCACTTGTGCTCTTAGCCTCTTGTAGCATTCAGATGCATAATGCCCCTTCTTTCCACAAAAGAAGCATTTCTGCTTTGACTTGTCCTTTGAGCTTGATGCATCATCCTCTTCTTTGGCCTCCTTTGGATGCTTCTTCTTTCCATTGGTCTTCTTTTTGCCCTTGAATGAGAAATTGGCTTTCTCATCACCATCCTGCAAAGACAAGGAACTCATCCTAGATTTTGCATGGAGTATCCTACACTCTTCAGCCACTAATACACTGTGAAGTTTTTCTATAGTTGGCAAAGTGTCTTGGATGGCAAAACTTTGGACCAAATTTTCAAAGTTGTCTCCTAGACCATTAAGAACAATTTGTACAAGCTCTCCATCATGAATCTTCTCTCCAATGGAAGCCAACTCCCTATTTAGAGACTTGATTTTGAGTACATAATCATGTGCACTCTCCTCACTTCTCCTCATGCTTTGCAAAATTTGATTTCTAAGCATAAGAACTCTAGAAGTGTTGCTAGACTCATAGATTGATTTTAAAGACTCCCAAGTCTCTTTAGCACTAGTACATGCTGATACTTCTCTCAACAAATCATTGCTCACATTCATCTTCACACAATGAAGTGCAAGCCTAGATCTCTTCTTGTATCTAGCTAACTCATGTGCACCTAGAGGTTCATCTTCATCTTCAATCAAGAACTCATGAAGGTCTTGGAGCACCAAGAGTGACTCCATCCTAACCTTCCAAATAGCATAATTTGTAGAATTCAATCTCTTACTAGCTTCTAGAAGGTATGCTCCAACAGATCGCATCTTACTAGTGACTTCTACAAACAAGAAATAGATTTGATTGACTTGAAACTCACAAAGGTTTCACACTTGCAATGTTTCACTCAAATTTGAATTCTAATCCAACAAATGGACTTATAATCACAGTTCTATCACTCCCTCACAAAGATGGAATGAAGATAAGATGAAGTGAAAACTACTTTCAAACAAATCTTGCCAAGAAATGGATTTGATTGTCTCTAGAAACTCACTAAGGTCTCTCTCTTGTAGTTTTTCAATCAAATTAGATTTCTATTCCAACAAATGGACTTATAATCTCAATTCTAGCACTCCCTCGCAAAGTTGGAATGAAGATAAGATTATGTGAAATCTACTTACAATCAAATCTTGCCAATTTTGGCTATTTTTGGACAAAAAAATGACTTAATCTCTTTCTTCCTTCTTGGTGTACTTTCAAGACCTGTTTTTAACCTTAATAGGACTTGAACTCAGCCTAAACTAATTAGATTCCATGAAACAAATTTAAATCTAATCAATGGCAAATGATCTTGGTATATTATCCTAGGATCTCCACCAAAAATTACACCAACAGCTCACAAATTGAATTTTTTTGGATCAAATGAATACCATGCATTAAATGCAGGTTCAGAGGTGCCCACACATGTGGACAGTACGGATTTGGACCCCTACCAAGTTTGGGATCAAATCTCCTCACCAAAATCAAGATTCTAGCTTGCCCTCTCAATACTAGTTTTTAGCACCAAAACTTGCTAAAAATGGATTTGCATTAGATCAATGGCTTATGCTCTTGTAGTTGGCTCTAATACCATGTGAAAGTACTGTACTTTAGGACCATAAATGGATCTACAAAAGATCCACAAGAGTGATTGGATGCTTGCTTAACAATCTATCAAAAAACTAGACACAAAAAAGTTGATCTAAATTGGAAATTTGACAAACAACAAGCATTAACAATCAAAAGCATTGATAAACATTGAAATCCAAGCCCACACGTGTGTAATACAGGTTGTAGTATGGCCTTCAACCTGAGAAACAAGTAGAAATTGATTTGTTTTCATTTGGATCACAAAAACTCAATGTACATAGTGAACTAGCTTGAGATTGCCAATGAGCTCCAAAAAATTTCTATCTTCTCACTATGGGAGCTTGGAATACATAGCAAATTCGACTTCCTTCTTGAAGTTAGGTGGATTTCCAGCATGTAATAAGGAATTTAACTCCTTCTTGAAGTTAGGTGGATTTCCAGCATGTAATAAGGAATTTAACTCACCCTTCTTGCCCTAAAATGAAACCCTAGCCTAGATCCTAGAGTTATGCTTGGTAGGTAGCTAGTTGGTCAAATTTTCACCTTAAGCTCAGGTGTAGGTCCTATAAAGTAGGGATGAGCACCAAATAGACATGACCAACTCTCTTGACTTGACCTAACCTACATTAGGATGGGTTTCCCACGTGGCATCATGGCCTCACATGTGTGGGACCCACTTGTATACACAATTTACACTATTCTACATTTTGGTTTTTGATCAAGCTAGATTTGCCAATTTTTGGCAATTCTTCACATTCCAATGGTGGGATCATGTTAGAAACTAGTGATAGGTTGAGTTCATCAAACTACTCTACCTGGAAAGTGAGGATGGATTCCTTACTTGAGTTGAATGAACTCATGGAAATGATTGCAATAATTGATGAGAGACCACCCACAGTTCAAGAGCAACAAAGGTGTGATAAGAAGGCTAAAAGGGCTCTTTGTATCATTAAAATGAATGTTACCAATGAACTTCTCAAGGAAGTTGGTAAGTGTCAAAGTGCAAGTGAGGCATGGAGTGCCTTGAAGAAGCTCTGTGAATCAAAGTCCACATCTAGGGTATTGACCCTGAGGAGGCAAATATTTTTTAGTAGACAAAGAGAGGAAGAAAGTGCTCATGCATTTGTCTTGAGGGTTAAGTCCTTAAGTGATGATCTAGCATGCATTGATGAAAGCATAAAAGATGGTGAAATAGTCCAAGTTATGTTGAATGGTTTGCTAGATGAACATGCTATCCTTGTGCAAAGTTTTGCCATTCAAAGAGTCTTGCCAAGTGTGGTTGACTTGAAAGAAATCTTATTGACTAAAGAACATTGGTTGCAATCAAAGCTTGATGTTGCATCCTTGCAAGGTGGAGGTGAAGAGGCTTTTTTCACATAAGGCAAATCCAAAGGCAAAGGTAAAGATAAAGGGAAATGATCCAAAGGTGGTAACTCGGATCATGATGATGATCACTCTTCCTCCTCCTCTTCTACTTTTTTTAGAAAGAAAGATAAGTCAAAGTTCAAGTGCTTTTATTGTGGGATAAAAGGTCATTTTGCTAATGAATGTCGTAAGAAGAAAAGAGAGCAAGGTGAGAGGCAAGGAAATCTAGCAATACATGAAGAAGAGCATAGCATTTGTGAAACTCTTGTTATGACTTCAAGTTTGCTTGCACATATACATGGGAACGATCTTTGGTGGATTGATAGTGGAGCCTCATCTCACATGACAAGACATAAGAAATACTTTTCATCCTTATTGTCTTATGAGGGAGAGAGCAACATCATCTATACTGCAAATGATGGTCAATGTGACATCAAAGGCATAGGCACAATTCCTATTTCTCTTCAACAAATAGGACTGCTAATCTTAAAAATGTATTCTACATTCTTGTGCCCTCCCAATAGGAGGACCCCCACTCCAAATCAACGTGACCAAGTCTTAAAACTATGACCAAATAGGGCTCAAGGCCAGTATATGAATAAAAAGGGCCCTTAGGCCTGCTTATGCATAATAACGAATAAAATAATGGACGCGGCGAATGTAATAGCCAAGTCCATAACTCTCCCCTGTAGAAAAACAAAGCCTTCCACCGGCTAGCAAGCATAATGGCTATCTAAAACAATAATGTAAGCATGCTAAATACTGAAAAATCATGAATTAATGGAAATACTGATGTAGAGGACATAAGTCATCACAACAGATATCCCAAAAGTATGCAAGTACTAAGCAAATACTACAAAAAAAAGAATAGTCATAGCTAGCCGAATCATGAAGTAGAGGGAACATCTGCAATGACATCTGTAATAGAGAAAAGAACTAAAGCCATGAGGGCTTGAGCTTGATCTGCCAATAATGGTGTATGATAAAAGACATCAATAGGCCCCCAAGTGGCCTCTCAAGAGGACGACCATCCCACTATACTAAAAACTGAACCTGCTTGTGACGTCGACTATGCTGAAGGCGAACCTGACGGATGACAACTGGCAAAAAAAGGAACAACTCTGGCTCTGTAGGAAATGTGAGATCGTGAGGAGCATCATCCTCAATGGCAGCTCGTAGAAAGAAACTCGCTGAAGACACTTTGATAACCAAATGGCCCAAGAATACCATCGAAAGACGACAAATCGGCAAGTATAGCAACTCAAAAATCAAGCGATATGCAGCAATCAGGAATGCCAAGGAAGCTAGAGTATAATGAGATCATGCAGCAACCAAGAATGCCAAGGACACTGAGGTAGATCATCCTGACAAACGGTAGCTAGAATGGACAACCAATAATGCCAAGGATTATTTCTGTCCGGTTCGTTGAATTTTGAATTTGGAATCGCCAGTCGAGATTTGAGTGAGTCGCTCCGGTCGAGATCTGATAGATGGCTCCGATCGAGATGTGATAGAGTGCTTCGATTGAGATTCAACAGAAACCCATCGGTTGATATCTGACAAAAACGCATCGATTGAGATTTGACAGAAACCCGTCGGTTGAGATTTGACAAAAAATCGTCGATTGAGATATGAAAGAAACCCATCTGTTGAGATTTGAAAGAAACTCGTCGATTGAGATTTGACAGAAACTCATTGGTTGAGATTTAATAGAAACCCATCGGTTGAGATCTGACAGAAACCTGTCAGTTGAGATCTGATAGAAACCCGTCGGTTGAGATCTGACAGAAACCCGTCGGTTGAGATCTGACAGAAACCCGTCGGTTGAGATTTGACATAAACTCGTCGGTTGAGATTTGACAGAAGCTTGTATGGAGGAATTGAGTTGTGTGATGCAAGTAAAGAACTTCAGGGAGAAAATATGACTGTGACTCCAAGTAGAAGCTCCTATGGGAAGGAAGTATCTCAATGAATTATTGGATGCTTAATTGGGAATAGTGAGATATCAGACAGACAGAAATGAGATGGTCCTAAAATGTGATAAATATGTTTCATAAGGTGTAGTCTTGCAGTTGTTGACCTAGAACATGCATTACAAATGGATATGTATAGAAAAAGAAAAATGCATAGAAAGTAAATAAGTACAGATATGAATTATAAACAAGAAAAGAGTACAAAAATAGGCATGCAAAAAGAGAATACAAGCAAGGACATAATAAAGTAAAAAATATAAAATATAAAATATATACTAGGTAAAAAGTGTTAAATTGGGTCAACAAAAAACAACTCTTTGTAATACCGCCGTAGATGACCACCGTTGACGACAGTGTCTAAGAATATTCCGTCAAGCGTTTGTTGCTATACTGCACCATTAGGAAAGATTTTATTGATAATATATGGTCTCTCACTTCGGAATTTCAATTTGCCGGAGTGCTTTTTCGATGTATAAGAAAGCACCTGGTCACCTAGGTGTAAATCCTTGTTTCGCAAGTGACGGTCATGCCAGGCCTTTTGATGTCTTTTGTTAACTAGTTGTGCGTGGTAAGATATGAGTCTTGTCTCACATAATTGGGTTAACGTAAATAGCCTGGTTCTGAATTGTTGCTAAATTGTAGCTTTCTCACAGAGATCTGTAGAGCAGGCTTCCATGATTCTTAGAAAAGGGACTAAGAATTCTACAGACATTACCGCCTCTTGACCATACACTAGATGGAATGGTGTAACCCATCTAGTGGCTTTCTTTGGGGTGGTGCGGTAAGCCCAGATAGCTGAGAAGAGTTTTATTTCTCAATTAGAACGACTGGTTTTAACTATCTTCGTCAATATCCTACATATCATCTTGTTAGTTGATTCGGCCTGGCCATTACATCTAGATAATATGGTGTACTCTTCCGGTGAACTACAAGGTAATGGCGTAGCAAATTATCAATAACAATATTTAAAAAGTGTGTGCCGCGATCACTAACTAGCTCTATAGGACAACCAAAACGTGTAATAATATTTTCGTAAAGAAAATGCGCTACAGTCTTTGTGTTGACATTCTTTGTTGCTCGAGCCTCAACCCACTTAGTGGCGTAATCTGTGGCTATTAGGATATAACGGGCTTGGGTATGTTTTGCTGCTGGGCTGATTGGTCCAACAAAGTCAATTCCACACTTATGGAAGGCTTCGCCTCCTATAATGGGAGTTTACGATGTGAAGTCTGCTTTTGTATTTTTCTTGGCTCGCTGACAGAGATCACATCTTTTAATGATAGCAAATGTGTCCTTAAATAAGGATGGCCACCACAAGCATGCTCGAAGGATAGTTTTAGCTATCGCTTCAGCAGATAAGTGACCGCCGCCAATGCCCTCATGCGCCTGAGATATGATAGGCCGTATCTCAGATTCATAAGCACACTATCGGATAATCGAGTCAACGTCCCATTTATAAAGTTGTCATGTTATGAGTTGAAAGGGCGCTGCTTTAAGCAAAAAATTTCTTTTTGCAACCGTACTCGGGCCTTCTTTGAGTCTGCCTATCGTTAGGAACTGAGTGATCTCTCAGCCCATAAGTGTGTAGCATCAATCTGAAAAAGACATGCATCAAGAAGATTATCGTTGACTGGTGCAGTTGCTTTTTCAGCATTAGGGAGCCGGGAAAGGTGATCCGCCATGAAATGTTGGGTTCCTTTCCAAACGACTACGCGGAAATTAAATTCCTCTAATATCAACAGTCATCGAGCTATACATCTTGTTTTACAGGATTTATTAACAATATATAACAGGGCTTGATGGTTGGTGTAGAAGGAAAAGATATGGCCTAGTAGTGTCGCGGAAGCAAGGCTGTTTCCTTGTCGTGGCGAACAATTTTGTGTCTTTGAATTTTCTTTTTGTGCGGCATAATCATGAATAAAAGAATGGACGCGGTGAATGTAATGAGCCAAGTCCATAATTGATCGCTTTATGCAACTTGCACACTTTGTGCTCTTGGCCTTTGACTTCGAATCCTTTTGGCTAGAAGATATATAGCTCCTCTTCGATGTAGCCATTGAGGAATGATCTCTTGACATCCATATAATGCATCTCAAGGTCTCCCGCAACTGCTAACACGATCAGAGTCTTGATTGACTGCATTTTGACAACAGGACTGAAAATTTCTTGATAGTCCACTCCTTGGACTTGAGTGAATCCTTTAGCCACTAGCCGTGTTTTCCATTTTGCAATGGAACCATCAGAGTTGATCTTCTTGAAGATCCACTTGTTGTCAATAACTCTCTTGTGAGTGAGGAAGTCGACCAATGTCCAGGTCTGGTTCGTCAAAAGTGAGTGTACTTGCTTTCCATAACTTTTTGCCACTTCACAGCATCCTTAGAGTCGATTGCTTCTGCTAGGGTCTCTGGTTCTTCTGATGAAGTCTAAAAATATCATTGTGCATGCTAATGGAGAAACATTAACTAATGAAACCAAAAACATGGAAACTAGAAAGCAAAAAGTAAGCACACAATAGCATTAGCAAGTATTGAATAGCAAATATGGATGCTTTCTCCAAAATGGTAGAGTCTCCTCC
The DNA here is from genome assembly GCA_029204225.1 of Diphasiastrum complanatum. NCBI lineage: Eukaryota > Viridiplantae > Streptophyta > Lycopodiopsida > Lycopodiales > Lycopodiaceae > Diphasiastrum > Diphasiastrum complanatum. Next base: position 40,945,529 of record CM055100.1, on the reverse strand, counting down.
TTCTCATTAAGCATGGTAAATGGTTACAAATGGTGACTTTTTATCTTTGGGGTGGCCCTTGCCCCTTGCTTCCTATTGGCTACTTTCAAGGTGGGATTGAAATCCACACCGTCCACAAGAAACACAAATGAATCTATGGTGTAGGAAGAAGCACACCCCACCTACCACCATTTGACCTTTGACTATTTTACAACTTAGAATCTAAAGTTTAAGCTTAACTTTGGCCTTCTAATCTTATTTTTAATTACATGGCCCAAAGTCAAGTTTATGTCCATAAATATTTATTTACAAGTGCTCATTGAGCCATGGGCTTACGCATGCAGGATGCCATGACCCTTGCAACTATTTCTGGCTAATTTATTTATTTACACTGCAATACCCTTAACAGGGCCTTCGACCTGAAGTAGTGCCGGCCCCTTGAAACTAAGGTGCTTAGTATAAGCTTTGTTTAGCGTGTCATTGTTGGATGAGATAACTGGTCACTTCTTCTATAAAGTTCAGTTGGGGCGGTGCTCTTCTTGTCCTTTATAGGGTAGAAGGACTTATAGACGCCTACTGCAAGCCAATGCTGCTCAATTCATTTTTGAAATTGTGATTGTCATGGGTCACTGAGGAGTGCCACTCTATAGTACACTCGGGCCGCTGGCGATTGGTCTTCAACTTTTTGGATGCCAGGGTCGTGTTCGGGTCAAAACAAATAGATGAGAGGAAGGTGTCCCATTTGGTGGTGACGCCCATCAAGTATTCTATGTCCCGGGCATATTGTGCAGCCGCGTGGACTGTCGGATGTGGACAATTGACATACTCTTTAGAAAACTGGACTAGAGCCTGCTTGGCATCTACGTCTGTCTTCCACCCGTACTCTGAATAAATGCGTGGCCAATTTATCGTCTCAATTGTGATCTTGTCCATTGGGGTGCTACACTCCACTCATTTTGATCTTCATGGGTAGGGAACATTGTGGGCATTGACCCATAGTTATCTTGGACTCATGAAGTGCGCCCTGATGGCCATAGGGTCTCGTTCGAACAGCTTCTGGCGCCATTTGGGTTGAGGGACCAAGTCGGGGAGGTAGGCGAGCTTGTTGCCTTTGACCTCTTTGATTGTGACTGGTAGCTGCCAACCGTCGCGTGAGCTTTGTAAATATTGTGTATAATTGGGTTCCACACATGGAAGACCAAGATGCCACGTGGCAACTATTAAAATATCACTCCCAACTTGTTGTATCTTGTAGATCTCAAGTTATTTGAGCTTGATAGGATCTCACACGTGTGGAGCCTGTTCCCACGTGTGAAAGAATGTACATAAATCATTTTTATTAAGTTAGATTGGTTTTAGCTTGATCTACACTAGTGTGAAATCGACCTTTGAGTAGAATCTTGAAAATGGTCAAATTGGTCAAACTTTTTGTAAATAGAATGGACTTCCATGTGAATGAGTTATTACTCACACATGTCAAGATACTATTCACACGTGTGGATAAGCTTCTAGAAGATAAGATAGGAAGCTTCCATTAGATCCTATTTTATACGGAATATTCCTATAAATGTGGAAGACTAGCTTTTTTGTTTTCTAGCCAAAGAGAATAGTCAACTTTGGGAAATGAGCACATATGATTCCCATTGGTGGATCTGGATGACTAGGCACTCTTCACACGTGTGAAGGCCTGCTGGACAGTACACAACTCGTGGATGTACTTGATCTATAAAGAGATCAACCAAATCAGTAACAAGTTGATGTGACATTGGCAAATTCTAGTTTTGTTGAGATTTCCATATTTGTCTTGAGTTTTGATGAATGAAATGCATTTGTAAGTTAGTGTACTTTACTCTTTGTAAACAGGCCGTACACGTACTGTCCTCCACACGTGTGAGGCCGCCCATCCACGTGTTTGATCATTTGATCCATTGCTCTTGCCTAAATCATAGTGTAAATTATCTAGATCAAGATCTAACATCTAGAACTTGATAGATCTTTGGATTAAGCAATCAATAACTCTTAATGATTGATAGTACAATCAATATTTGTCCTTTTTCTCTGAAAATTGACATGGTATCAGAGCCAAGTCTAAGAGTGATCTAAATGATTAATAGTACTTGAGAAATCATTGACAATTTGTTGTTTTTGAGTTCTAATTGAGAGGGCGAGTTCAAAGAGAGAAGTAACATCATGGTTTTTGGTCAAGATTGATTTGTGGGCTGCTGAAGTACTGTCCACACATGTGAAACCATACAACAACCTTCAAATTAACTTCCATGAGTGTTTTTGATCCAAAAAAGTGCATACTAGTCCAAAATTCAAGGTTTTTAGTGCATTGTCTAGATCTAGGTTCAATCTATTTGAATGCTAATGATCAAATAGTAATTTGAGTCATTGAAGTGATTCATTTTCAAGCATTAGATCATATCTTTAAGGCTGATTTGTTCAGATCCTAAGTGTGTGTGGAATATCAAACCAATTTGAACTAGAATCAATTTCTTTGTGGAGTGAATTGCTAGGATATTTGTAGTTGATCTATTATACCATCATCCAAGTTGAACTAGGATTGACTGGGCCGAGATTAGAAGCTTCTTGAAAGCTAGAAATCATCTTAGATCACACCTTATCAAGAGAACTTTGAGTGTCTCATAGGCTTTCATTCAAAATGACATCCATGGGTGGATATATGTTAGAATCTAGTGAGAAACTAACTTCCACAAACTATTCCATTTGGAAAGTAAGACATGGTGGATTGATAGTGGGGCTAGTTCCAACATGTCATTCAACAAGCATTATTTCTCTTATCTACTTTCTTGCAATGATTCTAAGAAATCAATCTACACAACTAGTGATCAAGAATGCAAGATAGATGGCATAGGATCTATTCCATTACGCTTAGGATCATCTAAAAGAATAGATCTTGATAATGTTTTGTATGTTCCATTTATTACAAAAAACTTGCTTAGTGTTGGTCAATTAATGGACAATGGACTAGATGTACATTTCAAGAATGGAGTGTGTTCCATCTTGAAAAAGTGTGAGAGGCATGTGGCCTTGCAAAGTCACACAAGACTTCCTACAAGAAATCTTTAACAAGATCTACCTCACCTTTAGATCTTATCCATTTGGATGTACATACTTTTTCTCATGAAAGTAATGGAGGAGCTTTAATGTATGTGACTTTTATTGATGATTGTACTAGATACACTTGGATTGAATTATTGCCTAAGAAAAGCCTTGTATATGAAGCTTTTGTAAAGTTTAAGTCTCTAGTGGGAAAACAACTTAGTTCTTGCATTAAAGTTCTAAGATGTGATAATGGAGGAGAGTACATCTCCAACAAGATGAGAGACTTTTGTGAGATCAATGGCATTAAGAGAGAGCTCACTTGTCCTTACACCCCCCAACAAAATGGGGTGACCGAGAGGAAAAATAGGAGTCTTTGTGAATGTGCAAAGTCTTTAAGACTTGATGCATCTCTACCCATCACTTTTTTGGGGGAGGCCATAACTTGTGCTAATTACTTATGTAATAGGCTTCCTAGTAGTGCTATTGGTGGGATCTCACCATTTCAAGCTTTGTTTGGCAATAAGCCCAATGTAAAAGATTTTAAAGTATTTGGATGTATATGTTATGTCCACATTCCTTTGGAAACAAGAAGGAAAGAAGATGCAACTTCCTTCAAAGGAATATTTGTAGGCTATAGTGAAAATAGCAAAGGATATAGGATATTTGATCCTATTTCAAAGAAAGTAAAAGTTACCAAGGATGTCTTGTTTGATGAATCTCAAAGTTACAAGTTGTCTCCAAATTCATCTAATCTCTTAGGCGATGAAGATCTTGCAACACCCAAGGAGGAGCCTCTTGAAAGTGATCTTTTGGAAGATAAAAATCATGTGCCAAAGGAGCCGAGAAGATCCACAAGGATCAAGGCCGAGCCTTCAAGGCTCACATACTTTGAGAAAGGAAAGCAAAGGGAAGACACATCTCCTTCTAGCTCTTACTCTTTTCTAGCCACAATGCTTAAAGAGCCATCATGTTATGAAGATGCAAGTAGATCACAAGTTTGGAGAGATGCAATGCAAGTAGAGTTTGATGCTTTGATAGATAATCAAACTTGTAATCTTGTACACCTTCCATATGGGAAGAAGCCACTTGTATGTAAGTGGATCTATAGATTAAAGTACAATCAAGATGGATCTATAAGTAAGTACAAAGCTAGATTGGTTGCTAAGGGGTTTCTTCAAACTAAAGGCATAGATTATGAAGAAACATTTGCTCCTGTAGCAAAACTTGTAACCATTAGATTGATCATTTGTATTGCTACTTTATTCAAGTGGAATCTCTATCAAATGGATGTGACAAATGCTTTTTTTTTAATGGCTACTTGGAGGAGGAAATATACATGTTGCAACCCAAGGGCTTCATCAAGGCATTGACTTCAACAACCAAAGAACTCCTATGGCTAAGAAGACTTTTGGTGGAGCTTCAAGTGCTAAAGGTCAAGGAGGCCCCTTGCATCTATTGTGACAATCAAGCTTCTCAACAATTTCCTACCAATCCGATCTTCCATGCTAGAACAAAACATATTGAGATTTGTGAGGGAGAAGGTGCAATCCAAGGAGGTTCAACTTCATCATGTGCCTTCATCCGAGTGCATAGCTGATATCTTAACCAAACCTTTGGCTAAAGATTCATTTTTCAAGTTAAGAAATGCTCTTGGAATTGTAGATATGTGTACATTAGACTTGCCAAGTTACAAGTCACTTCCAACTTGTTGTATCTTGTAGATCTCAAGTTATTTGAGCTTGACAGGGTCTCACACGTGTGGAGTCTGCTCCCACGTGTGAAAGAATGTACATAAGTCATTTTTATTAAGTTAGATTGGTTTTAGCTTGATCTACACTAGTGTGAAATTGACCTTTGAGTAGAATCTTGAAAATGGTCAATTTGGTCAAACTTTTTGTAAATAGAATTGGACTTCCATGTGAATGAGTTATTACTCACACATGTCAAGATACTATTCGTACGTGTGGATAAGCTTCTAGAAGATAAGATAGGAAGATTCCATTAGATCCTATTTTATAGGAAATATTCCTATAAATGTGGAAGACTAGCTTTTTTGTTTTCTAGCCAAAGAGAATAGTCAACTTTGGGAAATGAGCACATATGACTCCCATTGGTGGATATGGATGACTAGGCAGTCTTCACATGTGTAAAGGCCTGCTGGACAGTACACAACTCGTGGATGTACTTGATCTATAAAGAGATCAACCAAATCAATAACAAGTTGATGTGACATTGGCAAATTCTAGTTTTGTTGAGATTCTCACATTTGTCTTGAGTTTTGATGAATGAAATGCATTTGTAAGTTAGTGTACTTTACTCTCTGTAAACACGCCGTACTATCCTCCACACGTGTGAGGCCGCCCATCCATGTGTTTGATCATTTGATCCATTGCTCTTGCTTAAATCATAGTGTAAAGCATCTAGATCAAGATCTAACATCTAGAACTTGATAGATCTTTGGATTAAGCAATCAATAACTCTTAATGATTGATAGTACAATCAATATTTGTCCTTTTTCTCTAAAAATTGACAAACCCACTCCTAATGTAGGTTAGGTCAAGTCAAGAGAGTTGGCCATGTTTATTTGGTGGTCATCCCTACTTTATAGGACATACACCTAAGTTTAAGGTGAGAATTTGACCAACTAGCTACCTACCAAGCATAACTGATCTCGGGTGTCCTCGATCGGCTTTGACTCATGGACAGGTGCACGTGGTGCTCGTCTTTCTCTGGATTTGTCAACATCTGATCCTTTGTCTTCTTCCTTGATGGCATCAGACATAGCTAATTTGAGACTCATATATTCATCATTGGATTTAAGCTCACGTCTAATCCATCTTGGAAGGCCGACTAAAAAACCAGATGATGAGCATCTGTTCGGAGGGTTGTTCCTATACTTGACTTTTGAGGCGTTTGAAACACTCGATATAGTCTCATACATGTTCATCCTTTGCCATCTTGATGTTACTCAATTTGACAAAAGGACTCTCGATCAAGCGAAAGGGCTTAAAACGCTTGATAAAGGACTCTTTCAAGATTGACCAGTCTGTCTTATCTTCACGATCAAGGTTGAAAAACCAATCACGTGCTTTAGCGATCATGTTCATCAAAAATAGTTGGACCATAGCATCGGGAGATGTTTTGCCATACACATCACATGCATTCTCAAAGATTTGCAAAAATCTTTGAGGGTCCGAACTACCGTCAAACTTTGGTAGATCTAGCTTGGGTGTACATCTTTCAAAATGAGCACCGTGGGTAGCAGAAGCACCATTAAAGTTGGCTTTGGCCTGGGAGGGGTCAGCACCATAAGAATAGGCTCGTGCTCATGAAGACTCAGCTCTATCAGATTCTTGTCCCTCAAATGGATTTGTGGATGGCTCGTGTATTTGGGCCCGCATTCTGTAGAATCTATGACGTCTGATTTGTTCAGCTACAGGGGACCTGATCTCGTATGGATAATCTTCTGGGATGTCAGGATCTGTATTGTCGGCCATTGGGTATTGTTGAGTCTTTTTTGTGTTGGGTATGTGTTTCTGGTGTTTTGGATTTTTTTAGGGTTTTTGGTGTTTTTGGATTTTTTAGGGTTCTTGGTGTTTTTGGATTTTTTAGGGTGTTGAAAGAAGTGAAGGTGGAGACTCAGTATAAAAAGGGCTTTCTATTGGTATTACTTTTATTTTTTTGAAATTTTTTTTGTCGTGTTCATAACTTTTTTTTTTTCAGTCTCTAAGGCTTTGGGGAGATGGTGGTTTGGTCCAAATGGCAATCAGAGGTGTTGATCAAAAGTTATGGTCCAGTCGAGATGGGTGTTAATTGTTCCGATCGAGCTTTGACCTGATTGCTTCGGTTGAGATCTGCTCAAATCCCTCCGGTCAAGATTGATCGCTGCCTTTGGCTCCGGTAGAGATTTGAGCGGGCACTTCCACTCCGGTTGAGATCTGAACGGGCACTTCGGCTCCGTCGAGATCTCAGCGGACACTTTGGCTCCGGTCGAGATTTCAGTGAGCACTACGGTCGAGATTTCAGCGGACACTTCGGCTCCGGTCGAGATCCCAGAAAAATGCTTCAGTCGAGATTTCAAAAAAACACTTCGGTCGATATTCCAGAAAAGTGCTTAGGTCGAGATTCCTAAAAAACACTTCTGTCGAGATTCCAGAAAAATGCTTCTGTCGAGATTCCAGAAAAACACTTCGGTTGAGATTTAAGATGGGCCTCCGGTTGAGAGTTTATTGAGGTCTCCGGCTGAGAGTGAGGTGAGGCCTTCGATTGAAATGGAAGCTGTGCCTCCGGTTGAGATTTCAGTTGGGCCTCCGGTTGAGAGTGAGGTGAGGCCTTCGGTTGAGATGTAACACAGGGGCTCCGGTTGGGATGTAACATAGTAGTTAACACACAATCGTAGAGTTAGGATGATACTATCCAAGAACGGCCCTGTAGTGATGCTATTCAAGAACGTGGCAGAATGTAAGTGTCAAACTGCAGATGGTGGCAGATCCAGATATGGATGATGTTGTTTATGGAGCGGATCATGGAAGAACATTGGAACAGGGATGGAGTAGAGATGTGCATGTGTTCAAGCAACAACTAGTGCCAAATGTTTACTGATTCCTCTGTCTGTCTACTAGTTCTATGTTAGTCGATATTTTTGTGCGAGAAATCGGCCTAATATTGAAGTTCAAGTTCACAATAATTGAAAAAACCAGCATGTAAAGCCCGGTTATTAGAGAAAAATCAGCACAAATTTGCCTTAGGTTTGGGTCCTAGCCCGTCCTAAAGTGGCTAGACACAGTTTAAAAGTAAAAAACTGACTCTCGAAAAAATCGTCAAAAATATTTTGTGGTCAAGTTTTGTAAAATCGAGCCAAAAGTGCCGGTCCACCTAGAATTGGGTCCCAGCCCGCCTTAAATGAGGCTAGAGCAAATTTTGCGGCCTTAGAAATGGCCGGTAAATATTTTACGGCTTTTCAAAAAAATGGCCAGTTGGATTTTCACCTAACTTGAGAGGAGAAGAGCCCTATTGTACATACAATCTATCATTCCATGGTAAGGAGATAGTTTCTTTTAGAGCATATTATTGGCAATGTCGAGTTTGCTACACATTTGTCTTGAGTTTTTGTGAATGCTTTGCAATCTAAGCTTGATTACACTTACTCTCTAATAACAAGCCATATTGGAGGCCGTACCACACGCGTGTGGGGTCAAAAAATTTGATCAATGCTTTTGATTGCTCTTGACTGTGGGATCCAATATTGCTTTTCTAGATCAAGATCTTGTGACTAGTTTTGTAATAGATAGGTATATCAATCAATCAATCACTCTTAGAGCCTTATGTAGGTTGATTTATGGTCCTTAGTACTCTACTTTCAACAAGAAACACCATGAAGGGCCTAATTTAAAATTCTCCAACCTCTCTATATACATAGTATGCACCCTAGGACACATAGTACTATTTATTGATAGAATGTAACTCTTCCAAAATGCCACCACGCAATAGCAACTAATGACATCTTACATTGGACTCTCTAGCCTACCACTTACCTATTATGAAACTCAACTAACACCTAAAGATCATCAAATTGAAGTGGCACCTCAATATATGTGCCTAATGACCTAGTACTTTGTGTTTAAGTAACAATATTAGCTTCACAATACTTTGTCTTTGACTTAACAAATTTCTCACTTTCAATATTATAGATATACAACTAACATGATAAATGTACAACTTGATGAGCCAAATACATTCAAAATCACTACTAATTTATGTTTATTGGTATATAAGTTGAACTACATGCCTTGACTCAAATACTCACATAAGACTTATGTACAAAAGATTGATGAAAATCATACTAGTCGAAAGATGTGTCTCCATCATGTTTATAAACATTAGTAGTGGATGTATAATCTAGGCCCATAAGATTTTCCTTTGACCTTCATAATCTATAACAATTCAAAGCATTTGGAACCCTTAACTGTTTTGCACTTGGATTTCACAAATTTGAGTTTCTCTATGTATCCAATATTCATCACATAATGCAAAAACATAATTGTGTTAGAAGCAACATTGAAGTATATAAGAATTACTAAATCAACAACAGATGTAGCTATCACATGAGTTAAGAAACATTTGGTTTTATAATATACAATTGGTTTCTTTTCTTATTTGTTGTCTGAACACATAATATTGAGCTAGCATTTAGATTTCTAATCAACCCTATCTGTAAACCCCCCCAACCACTTTGACCATGATATAATGGCTTTTCTTCATGAGCCACCATGACATCATCCCAAGACAATGGTAGATGAGTTTTTCTCATTATCAAGCCATATAGCAATCTCACAAGTGCAACATTTGAAACTTGTCTTGCCTTTTTGACATGGTGTTGGCCTTTATGTTGTCCACCCTACCCAACAAAAGTTTTGCCTATCTTTGACCATTGACCATTGACCATTTGAAACTTGTCTTGCCTTTTTGACAAGGTATCACACATGACATGGTGTTGGCCTCTATGTTGTCCACCCTACCCAACAAAAGTTTTGCCTTGTCATTGACCATTGTACGATCTTTATGATATATATTATGATTAAAGCCAATGAGGGAGTAAGTTTTTGACTAAGATGGAACTTGAATGTCAAGCTGCATTTGAGGATATGAAAGAATATATTACAAGATTCCCTACAGTAGTTGGTGTCAGCTGACTAGATTAAGATGTGACAACATATTGGCACAAGCTCTTGCAAACCATCCTATTTTTCATGCAAGAAGCAAGCATATAGAAGTGGCACACCATTTTGTAAGGGAAAAGCTCATTGGAGGTGAAATCAACTTAGAACATGTCGACACATCTTCGTGTATTGCTGATCTTCTCACAAAGCCACTTTGCAAAAGTGCCTTCTCAAAGCAGAGGTCTAATCTTGGTCTTATCTCAAGATCAATGCTGATCCACATTAGATACATTTTTAGGAGGAGTGTCAAAATATTGAAAAATCTATCTAATGTTGTGAATATGGGTCCTAAAAATGCCAAAGATGAATTGAGTTCTTTTGGCTTAGTAAAAACCCATCTCAGAATTAAAATATTCAAGGTAGGTAGAAGTAGAAACTCGAGCTACCATAGGAATTGCCAGTTGTACTTTACATGCCACATTTAATGCATAAAAAGACTATGTGGCACAATTAGACATAGTGAGGTGGCTTGGATAAGTCTAGATAGCTTGAGAGGTGGATCCACAACTCCAATTCAACTCAAAGTAGGAGAAGAGTCCATGGATCTATATATATGTGATGTACTCTCATTGAGAAAATGATGAAATTTGTGTGTAATGCAAATTTGGAGACAAGCTCTTTGTGCCCTCTCTCTCTCCACGAGTTTTGTACGTGCTATTTTCTCTCTCTAGCCGAGTAGAGGCATTTATGATGCTTAGTCTTATGTTTTGTTGACAGAGCTTGCTTGTAACACAATAATATTGCTTGTATGATCAGCTTTCCTATTGACAACCAATGCTAGTCTGATCTTTATGGTGTTATTGTGCTTAGGAGATCAAAAATACATGTGTAGGCTGTCCCACACGTGTGAATTCAGCAGAGCTACCTGATGGTAAGACACCTATCACTTGCAAATGGATATACAAGATCAAATATGGAGCTGATGGGCAACTCAACAAATACAAAGCACGGTTGGTTGCGAGAGGATTTGAACAGCAGGAAGGTATTGATTTTGAGGAAACCTTTGCACCCTTAGCTAAGATGGTAGCTATACATTCTATCATTGCTATTTCTGCTTTCTATGGTTGGAAAATCCAACAAATAAATGTTAAATCTGCTTTTCTTAATGGAGTGCTGGATGAAGAGGTGTATTTAGTACAACCTCAAGGCTTTATTGAACCGAGGAGAGAGCACCTTGTTTGTAAGCTCAACAAAGCTATTTATGGATTGAAGCAAGCACCACGGGCATGATACTCTTGCATTGATGAACACTTTAAGCATTGTGAGCCCAATACAACTAATAATGAATACATAGAACAAATAATAACATATTTATGAGATATTATATATCTCGAACTCCTTTGGTTTAGCACTTTTTTCGTTCTCTTTTTTTATGGTGTGATCTCCTTCTAAAAACATTTAGAACTAGCAGATTTTAACAAACGCAGACAATTTCCTCGTGCTTAGCATTCTCTCTCTCACACACACACACTCTCTCTCTCAATCCATATATTAGTCTTAAAACTCAATAACACTTAACAACAGATGGCCAACTATACAAGTTTGCACTTACCTGAAAAATTTGTTTAGAAGAGCCCACCTTCAAGCATAAAGTTGACTCTCTACTTCTTTTAGAAGAGAGGCTCTTTCTGGTTGGTATCTTTTTGCTAATCCATTTCGCAAGTAGTATGCAAAAGTTTTGAATATCATCGTAATTGAAAATTTGCGGATTAAGCTAAAAAAAACAAAGCAGACCTCAAATTCATTAATTGGATAAGTGACACATGAGGCCAAATCGTAACCAAAAAAAATAAATCGAAGGTTAATTTATTGACTGCATAAACTTACATTTACCACTTGTGAATCAAAACTTTCGATATTCTGGACCATCAAGTTGAACAAATATAACATGAACCAAGCGCAACTATTACAGTCTCTCTGATGCGGCACCTACAGAATGCGCAAGAACAACTTTTTAGTTATGTGTAAAATAAAAAGATCATTCTGTAAAATACAAAAATTAAAATTACCTGAGGTTGCTTCCAAGTCAGCTTGGCCAGTTTTTCTTTCTCTGGATAAGCATTGTGCCACTGTGCATTTTCTATTGGCCTGCAATTCAAGTAAATGAAACGTACCCTTACATAATGTACGAACATGTCCATTGGAAACATATATTTGTTTATTTTAGAATGTTGAAAATGGAAAAAAAAAATAAGCAAATACAAGAACAAAACCTTTTGATTGTTGAATGCAGTCCACGTTTTGAATCCATGTGGACCGCTATGGAAGAAGTTGTCTCAATTATTACCAAGCTCCAATGATTATGTATCAAAAGCACGTGTAAGTAAAGGTTGATTGTAGTAAGAGCATGAATTAAGAAGACAAACATGACTTTAAAATAGTTAATTTGATACATACTGGGCAACAACAGGAATGAAAATGTGACTGGTATTTGTCCAACTATTATAAATAAAAAATTTCTCGATTGATTCCCGATTTGTCAAATCATCTTTTTTTTCCATAGCTCTATGGTAAAATAGTGGATTGACGATGCATATTCAATCTTTTTCATTGATCTGCTCTAAACATAATCTGCAAAAATGTAATTCTCTTATATAAGTATATAATAAAATTTAAGATTTACAGACATGACTAAAACCAAATATAAACACCCAATGTATACGTAGTTCTTACTCCATGCACATTTGCACAAGACCATCTATTGCTCAATCGCTCCCAAGAAGTTGCAACAACATGAACCTATGAAACTCATAGGTATCATAATGGCAACTTATTTTTTCCTTTTCCTCCAAATTCAATAAACTATAGAACAAAAACTACAATTGGTTAATATGTTTGGACGACAAGAGTTGAAGGCTGGGAAGCTAAGTCGTGGTTCCCGGCTCCCTTTGGGATGCCTGCGCTACATGTGGTATCAGAGCCGACTGGCCGGTCAACTATGTGGATCTCACGGGGATGGCCATTGTTTGGGGTTCATTAGGCCTGGCGCCACGCCAGATTGGACAGCCATAAACAGGTAACTTCCACCCAAGCAAGGCATCCAACTCAGCCGATAGGTTAGAGCCCGTTCCCCAAGAGCTTAACCCATTCACGTTCATACAAGGAACACTCAGAACCACAAGCCACCAGATCCTAGACCAAATGGTCCTGACAGCATACCGCTGGCGCCGCGGACCGAATGGTCCCAATGGCATACCGCTGGCGTCCCGAGATACGACCCTCAGCTATGTGCCAAATTAAAAAGTTTGAAGCGGCCTCACAACTTGCGCTTTTACCGAACACTGAAATCCAGAAGGTAATCAGAGTCAGTTTGAGAAAAATCCCACTTTATTGATAAATCTGAGAAGGTTACATTTCAAGTGTGTGACTGACCCTAGTCTCCGGGGTGCTTGCATGCCAAGGCGAGCGCCAGGACAACATTCCAGCAAGGGAGGCTGAGACTTGGTTGGAGGCTCGCCCCAAGTCACAACCCGCACTCCCTTATAGTATTGGTGGGGTTCGACACCTCCCCTCATACCAAGTACTCTACCCAGACTGGTAAAGCACGTTTTCTCTCTCTAGGATTTTCTCTCTCTAGAAAGTCATTTTCTCTCTAGAATTTATTGATCCCCAAGCTTACTTAAATCATGCCTAGATCGTGTGAGGTGATTGCACATCGATCTGAGCTCTCTAGACTTCGCTAGAACCGATCAAAGATTTTCAGCCATAGGAACTTGGCGCAGTTGGTTAAGTCTGATCGTTGTTGGCGAGTTGGCTGCTTGTATGTCAAGCGGGTTTGGACGGCAAGAGTTGAAGGTTGGGAAGCTAAGTCGTGGTTCCCGGCTCCCTTTGGGATGCTTGCGCTACAATATCCCACGCACGAGTAGGAGCTATATGCGATCATACATGCGCTCAAGGTGTGGCGACATTACTTGTATGGCACCGAATTTTACGTGTATACTGACCATCATACTTTGAAGTATTTTTGCACTCAGCTAGATTTGAGAGGCCGCCAAGCTCGGTGGGTCGAGCTGATGCAGGAATTTCATTTGGAAATTCGCTTTCAAAGAGGGAAGGAAAATGTGGTCGCCGATGCACTATCTCGGATACTGCATCAGATGAGCTTTACTATAGTTGACAGTGATCTCATGGAGGAGATCAAGAAGGCTTAGCAGGACGATCCACATTGTCAACATGTGCGGCCTGAGGCGCACCAGGTTTTTGATCATGCGGAAGAGTCAGCCAAGGCTGTCGCTCTCATAGAGACACACACTGGGACATATTTAACATACACCGTGAAGGAAGGTATGTTATTGAGAAATGGAAAAGCTTTCGTGCCAGACTTGAAGGACCTACGTCGTAGGATTCTTTATGAATGCCATGATAGTCCCTACGCAGGGCACCCGGGTATTGATAGGACTACTGAGTTAGTCAGACGGGATTATTTTTGGCCACAGCAGCGAGATGTCAAGGAGTACGTCTAGCGTTGCACGACTTGTCAAGTGAACAAGGTCGAGAGAGTAAGTCCTCCGGGCTTGCTCCACCCTTTAGAGATACCTACAGGAAGTGGGAAAGCATATCTATAGACTTTATTGTTGGTCTACCCAAGACGCAGAAGGGATTTAATTCCATTATGGTAGTGGTAGACATGTTCTCTAAGATGGCTCATTTCATCGCAATGACCACTAAGGTCACAACTCCTCAAGTTGCTGAGTTGTTTATCCATAATGTAGTCAGGTTACATGGTCTTCCTAGGTCCATTGTCTCTGACAAGGATCCCAAGTTTACGAGAAATTTTTGGACTGAGGTGTTCGCCAAGCTGGGAACACAGTTGCAGATGAGTAGTATTGAGCATCCTCAAACATATGGCTAGACGGAGAGAGTGAACCAGATCTTAGAGGATATGCTTAGAGCATATGTAAGTGGTAGGCAAACAGACTGGGTAAAGCATTTACCACTATTGGAGTTTGCATATAATGATAAGAGACATGCGTCCACGAGATTGAGTCCATTTGAGCTCCATTGAGTCCTACTACCATAGGCATTCCACAGAAGGTACCTAGTGTCCCAGAGTTTTTGACTCAGATGTAGCAGAGGCTAGAGGTGGCACAGGATAACTTGTCCAAGGCTATGGCTAGTGCAGAGAGTTATGCTCGTGAGAACCGTACCTATAGGGAATTTGAGGTAGGAGATTGGTTATATTTACTAGTCCCTTCGAAGTCGAAGGTGCTACGCACAAGAAGGTGTGCCAAGATATCTCCTAGATTTTGTGGACCATGGTTGATTATCAAAATGGTTAGTGCTGTGGCTTATAAGCTACAACTACCTGTGGGATGCAAGGTGCATTCAATGTTTCATGTTAGCAAACTCAAGCGATGTTTGCACGATGGCGATAATCTAGTAGAAGGTCTAGTTTCTCTGGAGGAAAAAGACACTACAGATTATGGGCCTGATAGAGTTCTAGATCGGAGAGAGCGATGATTGAGGAATCGTCTTCTCCGAGAGTATCTAGTGGCTTGGAAAGGGCATCCATTGTCTAATGCTACCTGAGATACACAACAATGTTTGCAGAAGTCTTACCGAGGATTTGTCATTGAGAGGACTGATGACTTGCCAGAAGAGGGAAGGATTGTTACGACTCAGTCTAGTTCTGACATGACCTTGGCATGACCGGTCACTCAGAGGGCCTGAGGCCAAGTTGGCAAGGGTAACCCGTGATCCGGTGAGACCGTCTGACAAGCTGTCAGAGATGCGGTCGCATAAGCGTCAGGGCCCTAGCTGTTAATGCTAGCTGGCAAGCAGTCGGGGTGACCAGTTGGTGTCATCAATAATGACAGGGCGTGGGGGTGGTATCCTGTGAGTCACTCACTATTCACAGATCGCATGCAGTGTGGTACGTCAGGTGGCCTGATCAAACACTATGGGGGTACCTCGTGTATGTCGACAGGAATAGCAGGTAGTGGACTCAAGGGGGGGGTACCTATGGTTGGGAGGATCATTCCACACACTGGCCTTCAGGAGTTGAGGAGTGTTGGTTGTTCACACGTGTCATATACATTAACACAGTCAAGGGTGTTGGCTCAATTGGTTATCTTGGCATCCAAAGTTTCTTTGGTCTCAAGTTCGAGCCTCCCCTTGAAAACCAAGAAGCATATCCATTAACACATGTTAGTTGTGCACATTATTGCTGATCAATAGCTTTGTGTTACCTTGTGCCAATAGGGCATTGACACATGGCGCCCAAAGGACCTTTAGCTCCAAACTAGTGTTCCATCCCACACAAAGATTGTCACCCTAGGTAAGCTATTACGTGCCCTTATGAGAATCTAACAGTTCACTTAAAAACTAATAATATGGTCACCGGTTTATCTCAGATCAAAGCTGTAAATCATAAGGTTTGTCAATTGGGAAAACAACATAGGGATGTATTTTCATCAGGATCAAAGAAAATCCTAGATCTAACTTATCTAGATATATGTGGTCCCATGCAAAGTGTTTCATGAAGTGGTGCCACATATACTTTCATTGCTGCATTTTCAAAATATTGTTGGATCTATTTTCTAGAGTGTAAAAGTGAGGCTTTTGATTATTTCAAAGAGTTCTTGGGTTTAGTTCAAAAACAAATTGGTAAGCATGTTGAGGTGTTAAGGCGCCCAAAAGTACACTTTTTGCAAGCATTTCACTAACCTGGTTGCTTCCATACTTTCAAGAAGTTTGGGTGGATGTTTACGATGTCTCTATTGTACTTTACAATTCATTGAAACAAGTTCTTGGAAGTCAAGTTACTATAAGACCAACGTTTTGATCCATTTCTTTTTTTGACATTTTTTGTCACTGTTTAGGTCTTTTGTTCTTTGATCTCTACATTATTGATCTTCCTATTTTAAATTTCTCATGCTACACCTTGCACATTGTGATTCGAATTTGTAGAATTGGTCTTTTGAAAAACTTTCTACAGTGTGTCATTGCCACACTTAGTGTTTGCTAAGGCTAAGGCACAACTATCTTCTAGGATTCAAAACATTAATGAAATCTATGAGGCGATTGATGCCAACTTTTTATTTGTAAGAAGTATATTTTCTTAGGAAAGGGCCTAGACACTTTCAATGAAGGAATTGGTAGTTCTTCAAGCATGCATTAACTAGTAGCAAGGTTCATAAGAAGCTTAGGAGGAAAATGCTTCTTGGTTTCCAAGGGGAGGTTCGAACCTGGGACCAAAGAAACTTTGGATGCCAAGCTAACCAGTTGAGCCAACCCCGTTGGGTAGGAGGAAAAATGATAAAATGATCCAAACAAGGATTTAAAAATGAGATGTCTTCACTGGAAGATTTGTCTTGTATTTGAGGACCACAATTAAGTTATTTCAAAATAAATAGGGGCCAAAACCTAATACTGTACTTATAATTTTCAAAAAATGTACATGTTAACAAGAAAAAGAACATCATAGATAGATTTTGAATAAATGATAGAAATAAATACTTTACTCGGCTTCAATTGAATGAACCTCACCAATGAGGCTTGTCCATGAAATGTACTACAATGTCAAAAAATTGCAAAAAAAAAAACTCATTTAAAAAATTTCACTCATGGGAAATGTAGTTATTTAGTTTTGTATGTCCTCGGATGGTGGAGTGGAATCAACCAAGGAGAGGAAAGTAGTTTAAGTAGCACGACAATTGTTGGAAGGACTAATTGGAAATTAATCTAAAAGTTATCCCACTAAATGAATCGATCAAAACATGGCAAACTATAATCACTTTGTTGCTTACAAGTCATCTTGCCATAAGAATGGCTTGACCTTACAACCTTGCCATCTTTTATGGCAAGATTTCCCAAAGGTAAGGTCAGCGGACAATCTATTCGCCCATACATAAAGTTCTTAAAAAGAAAACACTCATTCGAGCATTGAAAGAAGTCTCGTCCTCAATTTTACATGTCTAGTACGTTGTAGAAGAACATATTGTAAAATATTCCTATGATTGTGATAACACATTCTTGTTTTTCTAAAACAGAATTTCAATAGTTGAAATATCAAATTTTGTAGAAAATGATGCTTGAATATTTATACACCACATACAATAACAATTTAATTAACGTAAATGCCTGCACATTTTTTTTAGTTCATTTGAAAAATGCCTTAAATGGCATAATTTTGTATTTTTGGCAATAAGTACCTTACACATTTATAAGGTACACTTACTATTTTAAGAAATTTTAAGAATCACCTTACAAAAAATGTAAGGTACAATTTCTATTTTTAGAATGTCACATATATCCAAAATTACTATTTTCGGAAAGTCGACTTTGTAAAAATAGAACAAAAAAAAAGTAAAAAAAAAACATGTGCAGTTAATTTACGCAGGGGAAGGCCCACAGGCGGGGGGCCTTCCGGGTTTGGAGCCGCCCTCGGGCTGCCGCCTTCGGGGGCCTCAAAACCCGGAAGGCCCCCGCCCTGGGGCCTTCCCCCTTACGTATGTTCTAAGGGCCTCTTCACGTGAACTTCACCCGGCCCTGTTCTTGATGTCAAGAACAAGTTCTTGGGTGCTCCCCCACCTACTGTGCTCTTGAGCATCCCGTGATCCTGTCTGTCGGATCAATCTTCCAAGCATATGATCCTCTCAATTCGCTCAACTTCCTCGAGTTGGCTGCCATCAATGCCTTTCCAAATGTGGGCATCATCATCACCTGGCTACAACAAATCATCACCGGATTGCTAGGTGATTGCAACAGATTCAATAAATTCAGAGGATCAACTCATCTTTCATTTCGAAACTGTAACAGGATCACAATCAACATGAGGATGACATGCAAGTTGGAAAGAAAGAAAAGAGGCCCATCCCATTGCCTACGTCAATCACAGGATGGATTGTGCATGTGAAGAGGCCCTAAGAGTGGTATTAGAATACATTGTCCGACAAGTCCCAAATAAAAAATGGAGTCCTCCCATTGGTCTAGGGAGAAAAAAAAGGGTGTCTCCAACTTTTTGTCTTATGTTAAGCCACCATGTGGCACAAGAGGTTGCATGAGACCCTTGCGATATAAGGGCAACTTAAGCCCATTTTTTAATCTAGGGACATTGCCTTGTATGTTGAGTTGCCAGGGGCAACTTAACAAAGATGGAGCAATGGTATGGTAGTGATTCAAACTGGCTAGTTAGATTGTGGCTCGTCACTTAGCACCTACAAGCCAAGTTTAAAAGGCGGGTGGCTTCTCAACTCATCAAAATTCAAAAAATGGGCGACAAGTGCAATGGCCCCCCAAAGAGACTTGTCACTAGTTTGAAAGGACCCTAAGTAATCAAGTGAATCTCTTCAGGTTGAGCCCACAACACGTTCCCAAATCACCCCTAATGACATCGGCATGTGTTATTTGTATAGGGCTGATGTTCCCATTTACTATTGCATTGCAATGCTCTAGGATGATAGTCCACCTCATAAGGGAGAAGGCTCAAGGAAGGAGGTCTTTCATGCCATAAAGCGCTCCTACATAACTGCCAAAAATAAAATAATTCTTTTGCTGTTTTCTATAAAGTTCAAGAAACTTTTACTTGCTATCTATTAAAAAATGTGATTTACAAATGAGTACCAACCAGTACTGTACATGCAACTATGAGCAGAACAAGAGCAGATTATTTCAATTGTAAGTACAGGATAATTAAGGTGCGTTGCGATTTGATGGTTTCACAATCCTTCATTTTTGAAGAAAAACAGCTTCTCATAGATTTAGCTAAAAAGAGACCAAGAATTAATAGCTCATCATTTACTAGATCTGAGCAAGTTAATCAAACCTCAAATAACTAAATTTGAGTAAGTTAATCAAACCTCAGATAGGACCTGATTGTGTGTCTCAGACAAACTCTTACGGTCATCAAACAAACACATTCTCAAGCTCAATGACTCCATCAACCATGCATTAATGATTTGACTTCGTTTACCTGTAAAGAGTAGAGAGTGCAGAGAATTGTAAAATTAACAAATGATGTGTAGCAGAGCAAGAAATGTTGAAAAAGAAAAACACAGCCAAGTACACCACACTATGGAGGTCATCTTCTGAAGAACTGCAAGGAATTGGAGAACTAAAGAACTTTTTTCAAGTGCATGTATACAAAACAAGGGAATCCAATATTTGGATTCATCCTTTTTCAAATATTAACAATATAGGTTAGATCTATTTTAGGGGGAACTGCTATCTGATCCTAGTCCATATAAAACTCCAGCATATCTTTCTGTGGAACCATTGAAAAAGCCTTGTTTAAGTTTTCGGTACGTCGAAGATGTGAGCAGGCTATCAGATCCGGCTTGATGGCAGGGGCCTATTCTTTCCACTTCCAGTTTCTCGGCAACTCGACTCAAGCCTCCATGCAGGTTACCACAAAACTTCACAAGATACTTGATGTCGTAAAGCGTAGGGAAGAAAAGATTGAGCAGATCGAAGAAAGCTGTCTCCACAGACGGCAACTTCTGGCATGTTAGCAGCTTCAGCAAGTAGCCGAAGTCATAGCCGCTATGGAACGTTATCCACTGCACATTCTCGTTTAGAACAATGCCTGAAGACATGAGAAGCTCACCAAAAAGCTTCGAGTCAATGCCGCGCTCCTGATTTCTCTCGAAATCTATGCCGCTTTCCCTCAACAGATCAATTGAGTCCTGAGAATACATGTCTTCGGTCAGGCTAAACTCTCGGAAATTGAACTGCCATACGCAATACTCCCCTGTGCTGCTGCATTTAGGCAGGTTGCCGTTCTCATCGGAGAACGTAAAGCCTAGTTGAATGAGATTAAGCATGTCGACGTTTGCTCTCAAGGTCTGGTAATGATACTCGGCAGTGTTTTTGAAAATTCCTACAGGTCTGACTACCACACCAGGGAATTCTGTGTCCATAGCCAGGTATGGGAAGTCGTCTACAATCTCACGGATACGCTCGAACTCTTCATCAAGGTTATCTGCCCACACCTCCCGGATGCGGAGGGGGTAATCTTTCGACAAGATTGTCATTGACCGCAGTTCTTGGTCTCAAACGTACTTTGGTCCAGGGAGTCCTCGCACAACGAGCTTGGTAAAACGCCGGCAGGTTTTCCTTACAAGATTTACACCTCAGACGTAAGAGATTATCAGTTGGAGATCCGGAACGTTGGCAATTGATCATCAGCAAAGTTAGATCTGCCGTCTCGTTCTACTAAATACAAGAGGTTCTGGAGGAACTTTCAGAAGCAGATACCTCAGCTTGTGCAACACATGTTTTAAACCTTCATCGTTGAGTTGAAAGCGCTAAGTTCGAGAACAAACGTTTCTGAGAGGAAGCTGTCAGAAAGGAAATGATCTATTCATCATGCAAGCTTAAAAAGCGGCAGCTCGTACTCGGCCTTGTCAGAAGCAAAACAGAGCTTAGCTGCAAGCAATTAAAAGACTAGTTTCTGAAACGGACACTTAAGTGCATAATATATATCACCAACAAATGCTGAAAAAAAAATACGATGACAAGGAAAGGTTAAGAAATTCGCATTAAAACGCATGGAAGACCAGATCCAGGCAAGGATGGCGAAGACCCGAGAGAAAAATGAGACCGAGGAGGAATCCGAGATGTCCAGTTGCCAGGCACAAAGCAAAGACACAGAAAGCCGCGATGGCGGAAGAAGAAATCAGGAACAACAGAGAGCAAAAGAAATAATGGATCGTAGCCGATAGAAGACGACGACGATGAAGGCCGGAGAAATGCTCCCCTTTCATTATACCGTGTAACCACCAATTCTCGAGCTTCTTCCCGTCAACTTGAAAAGCCTCGGGGGCAGGAAGGCCACACGAGGACGAAACACTCTGAAGTGCTCGCCTTTCACTGTACGGCAGTGAGGGCAAGAGACAAACTTCATCCCGTCAAAATGAAGATCAAGGAATCAAACAACAATCATGCACCATCGGTTTCAGGTTTTGACGGGCAGAGTGCAGGCCATCATGACGGGCCCGAGCATCCGGTTTATCATCTCAATTATTGCAATAAATACTTAAATCTTTTTAATTTCTGAATTATTCTGATCTCTTATGCACTGACTTTTGATTTTATCGCAAATTTTTGCCATTTATTTAATATATTTTTATTTAGTAATAAGAAATAGATAACCTGTCACCTGAAGGTTGAAGTGGTAAAGAAGGGGTGTACTTTGGGCCGCCAGCTGGGTGACCGCTTTAAGGAAGCTGCCATGAGCTTTCTGCCAGATGTCAGTGACACGTGGCTGCTTCTGATTGGTTTGAAGTCGTCGACGAAACTCATTTGCTTCGTTTGAACAATCGCCATCCGTGAGGGCCCTCCTGATTCGAGAATCTCCAACCACTCTGCGAGTGCCACGTGGCGACCGCCATTCACGCCTTCCCAACTCATGTCAGTCACTGACCAATACTAACTAGACTACTAGTGACCATGGGTCATGACCATGCCCTCCCCTTCTGTTTCTTTTTTTTTTTTGTTGTTGTTGTTGTTTGACACTTTTTTGGCCTTGCTTTACAACTTGCAACACCACCACCAAGATCACCCGGTGTTTTTAGCCTAGGAACTCCATAGAATGTCAATGTCAATGGTAGAGTCTACAAATTTAACGACCCGTCCAAGATTTCAAATCTCACGCGTAGCTTCTAGAGTTTCTAAAGTCCAAACTAGTCAAGTACAATAGGACTAGTTAGGTACATGACAAGGAAATTTATCCCATGGCCCATGTTGACCAGGTTTGAATTTTGAACCTTTCCTACCACTCCCTTGGCATGCTTTAGGGTGGTTTCAAATTGAATGGAGGTGAAATGGGCAAAAAAATAGTTCATCTTGATTGGCAGACGCCACAAAAATGTGTCATCTAAATTTAGACATTAAATGGTCTTTAAAATTGGGTGGTAAGTGCATATTTTGAAATGGACCTAGTCTCCTTCCATGTGGCTCACATGTTGAGTTCAAGATATTTAGCAAAAATAAAGAGGTCTAAGTACACACTCATGTAGATGTGCATGGACAAAAAGGAGAGCATGCAACGTGGAGCTTGCATGGCCCAAGGAATCTGGTCGACAAACTTTGCATGAGGTGCTTAAATGGCCAAAGGACTCTAGATACAATATTTGTCGTGATGCTAAAAATCCATATATATGGCAAGAATAGCTTAGTAAAGAGGAGAGCCTAAGAATGGAGAAGTTGGCCAAGGAGAGAAGAATCCAAGTTATGACAATGGATATGACAGTGGGGTGAGCGTGGCATAGCAAGCATGACGAGAGTGAATAATATCACTATATGGATGAGCATTGCCACGTAAGAGGGAGTTTAAGGCAATTTGATCCCTAAGTTCACTTGGGAGCAAGAGATCAAGAATTGTCATTCTAAAGCCAATATATGAAATTTTTGAAATCTTTGTTGCCACTCAAACAAAGAGTGGTGCTTGGCCACATTCAAGTTATGTGAGCACGAAATATATTATTTATGAAGTGGTCTAAAAACTTAGAACGATACAATAATGTGTTTAAGACCATCTTCTTTGTGATATAGTGCATATATAAATCAAAGGAATACATTACAAAAAAGAGCATTTAGATTACCCACTTGAATTGTATAAAATTCAAAACCTAAGCTTGAAATGGTACATTGCATCAAAATATTTTATGAAACTAAAAATATAAATGTAGACCTTAGTGGGGTACCAATGGGGATCCCATCCATATTGAGAATCTTTGTGTGGGCAAGCTATTTTCACTTTGCCAACTTGAGTACAATGCGCCTCTACAAAATGTATAGCATTGTGGTTCAAAGCAAATGCTTTTTTGCGGAAAATCAGGACATTATGCAAAGGAATGTTGGCATAACAAGTTCAAGAAAAAGCAAGACGAAAATTTTGCTGAAGAAGAAGAAACATCTACTGCAAAATTGAATGCTATGGATCTTGAAGACTATGAGTTGTTTTCGGCATCGACATCTTCTGGTGGTGGCTTCTCGAAGGAGGATGACTATTGATTAATTTGTTCTAGACATTTCAATTATTCAAAGGCCACAAATTTAGCTTAGAATAGTTCTTGGAAACTTGCAATCTTAAAAATGAAGAATCTTTTGATGAAGAATCCTCTCCTTTCCATAACATAGAAAACAACTAGCAACGCAATTTTGTCCCGCCAACGTAGGGTGTGCAAACACAAAAGTAAAAGTAAGCTAAAGAGGATAAATAATAAATTTGAGGAACATGCCATTTCAAGCATAGAAACCATAACAAAACCATGATGATAGCATGACAAAGAGCAACATGAATTAAAGCTAGCAAATATTTACAAGCGACAAATTCTCTCATATGTATGATCGTCGTTTCGAGTACCAAAATTTTCGCGACTACGAAGGATGACCATTCAAGTTATTGCAAAGTTTCATGTTATGAGATTTGTACATCTTGATAGAAAAGTTCTCTAATCTGTTTGTGATTGAACGGTCTTTGAGAATTTCTAGTATTTCAACATTACAGACATAAGAAAAATTGCTATGAGTCTTGGAAAAAAGCAACTTTTTGGACGGCCTTAGAGCAGGTTTTTGCACACGCCTATTGAAGTTGTTCGTTTGTCCAAGTTCATGGACGTAAGCCTCCCTGGCGTGTTTTTGTTTTTTAATAAAGGTGCTCATTGTGTACTTGCTGTGAAAGTCGGTTTTGTATTCACTTGGTTCAATGCCAAATGCATTCAAGAGGAACATTTGTTATGTCGAAGGATAGATACGTACCTCATCAACTTGCTCAGAGTTCATAGCTTGTGACGTCTTTGTTTCCTCTTTCAATTTGCGAAATAGCTATCAAAGAAGTCAAGATTATCAATCATTGTGATAGAATAGCATGCTCAACAAAATGAAAATTATGTAATTCTTCAGCCTTTGAGATTTCCTATAGTGCCATGTCAATTTCTTGTTTTCGAACAAAAGCAAAAAATGGCAGAACATGTGTTTTACATATGATGTTGAGCAAGTTCACTTGGGAGCAAGAGATCAAGAATTGTCATTCTAAAGCCAATATATGAAATTTTTGAAATCTTTGTTGTCACTCGAACAAAAAGTGGTGCTTGCCCACATTCAAGTTATGTGAGCACGAAATATATTATATATGAAGTGGTCTAAAAACTTAGAACGATACAATAATGTGTTTAAGACCATCTTCTTTGTGATATAGTGCATATATAAATCAAAGGAATACATTACAAAAAAGAGCATTTAGATTACCCACTTGGATTGTATAAAATTTAAAACCTAAGCTTGAAATGGTACATTGCATCAAAACATTCTATGAAACTGAAAATATAAATGTAGACCTTAGTGGGGTACCAATGGGGATCCCATCCATATTGAGAATCTTTGTGTGGGCAAGCTATTTTCACTTTGCCAACTTGAGTACAATGCGCCTCTACAAAATGTATAGCATTGTGAGAATCTTTGTGTGGGCAAGCTATTTTCACTTTGCCAACTTGAGTACAATGCGCCTCTACAAAATGTATAGCATTGTGGTTCAAAGCAAATGCTTTTTTGCGGAAAATCAGGACATTATGCAAAGGAATGTTGGCACAACAAGTTCAAGAAAAAGCAGGATGGAAATTTTGCTGAAGAAGAAGAAACATCTACTGCAAAATTGAATGCTTTGGATCTTGAAGACTATGAGTTGTTTTCAGCATCGACGTCTTCTGGTGGTGGCTTCTTGAAGGTGGATAACTATTGATTAATTTGTTCTAGACATTTTAATTGTTCAAAGGGCACAAATTTAGCTTAGAATAGTTCTTGGAAACTTGCAATCTTAAGAATGAAGAATCTTTCGATGAAAAGAATCCTCTTCTTTCCATAACATAGAAAAGAACTAATGTGAGTGAAAAGGTACTTTAATAGTATGTTTTTGAAATCATATCTAATTCTGGGCACCATGGATGGAGTAATTTTGTAACGTATTTGACATTTTCCAACATTGTTAGCATTTGTAGCTGTTAGAGTGCCATCTTTCTGATCAATTGTAAGAAGCCGATTTTCCTCTCAAGATTATAAACTAGGAGATTCACCTTTCTCCCAAATGTATGATGTGATGTGAAATTTGAAATTGCCAATGCATAAGTTGCCATCGAAAATGCCAAATACAATACAAAGTTTTCTTGGATCTTGCAAAAAATGACGTTCAAAATTTTCATGATTACAAAGTCACATATTGATAACATCTCAGTACTTATTTTGATGAAAGCTAATGCAAGCAACAGATTTTGAAATCTGTATAGTGAATATACAAATTTTAGTGGTTGCATACAATTTGCTTTGATAACAGTCACAATTCCAAAATATTGTTAAGCTATGAAAAATTAAAAAAATATTTTCTTGTTTTATCTAATTTTGAAATTTTGTACACATAAAGTTTTGAAGCTAACTTGATAAAAGAATGCGAAGAAATGAAACAATGAACATTTCTGACTTACACGACAAATGTGATAGATGCTTGTATGAGTTCTAATGAGATCGCAAATGCACCTTGCAACATTAGAAAAAACAAAAATAGTAGTTCATTGGAACAAGATGAACTCTCGCAAATTCGTCTGTGAGCTTATCTCAATGAGATCTAGCTACAAGAGGTCTTGCAAGTTAAAGGTGGAGTTCAACAACAAGAAATGCCAGATCAAGGATGTGAAACAGGGCTTCAAAGTGATTGTTGATGGCTTGAGGGATAAAACTTGTGGCTTGTACAAGTTAAGTGTTGTTGTTAAAAAGTGCAATGCATTAGCATCAACATCTATATCACAAAGTGAATTATGGCATAGACGTGCCTTTGAAAAATTGGTTTCTGCCCATATTTCCCGATCGCCGGACTCTGATTTTCGGATTTTTTATTGGGATGTCGGACCTCGACGTGCCGGATTGCGACGGATTATGAAATTTTTGAGCATACGTCGGACGCCGACGTCGGAATTTGCGCGATATGTTATTGTGAAAAGTGTCTCAGAAGGATGCACCATCGCATCAGGAGCAGCAATTCTCTGGGTCAGCAAGAAGCAGACCATTGTGGCTCAGTCACCTTGCGAAGCAGAGTACGTAACAGCAGCAAAGATGGCCAATTGCACCTGGTACTACCCACATATACTTACAATACAATAGCATGAGAAAGCTATAGTACTTCCTTCTTTAGTGTGTAGCAATCTTTCCTGAATACATCAAATACTGGGTACAGAGCACATTATATGCAAAGGCTTCTATGATAAATTCAAAACTATACACCATTACAACTGCATGGAATCTTAGTAAAATAGAACCAGTAGAATTAGCACTTGTTTTGGTAATCTTCACCATCAAATTGTACACAATAAGTCTGATACAATTTGTGCGGAGCACCAGCTCTTTTGATTAGAAAACAAGAATCATTATGAGCTTTTGGTTATATCATTTGGACTCAGTAATGTAGGAGATAATAAACAATATTCTTTGTACTAGGTACTTACAAGAGTTAGATGTTCATGTGTTTTGAAAATGTTCCAAAACACTCAAGACGCTCAAGAGCAATACTTAAGAACAATGTCCAAATTGAAATAGTTGATAGTTGCTGATATCTTTTTGCTAATTTTCAAGGTTGTTCAAGTGAGCCTATATATTAATCTTGTTGAAAAAATCATTCTTTTCATAAATAAAGAATAAAAAATCATCGTTTGAAAGAACAAGAACAAGCTTTGTAGAATATTTAAGATCTTTCCACAATGTCAATGATGTTATTCCCATTTCTCCAAAGAAAAATACCAATGATTGGCTACATGGACCTGCATCAATCAAATTTTTAGAAATGCACATATCAATTATAAAAAATGGACAATTAATTTGTCCAAAAAATTCTTAGCAAAAATAGCTTAAATGTTGATGTGATTGGACATGATTGCTATAAAATAAGAAAAGGACTCTCTTTTTCACCTTGTAAATGACCGACCTTCCACTACATCAACATTGGGTCACAATTGTTGACTTCCATGTTTAGTCGACTCAAATGTAGTTTTAGTCCAACCCTCTTGCTGATAATTTAATTTGTTACTGATAAACATTGATAACCATTGATTATGAGTCGTTGCAATCACACATCTATGGATGACCAATATAAACCAATTAACTAACTTGCTCACAGAGCATTCATGCTTTAGGGTTTTGGATTTTGGGCCTTTGGACGAGTTAAGGATTACTTTCGATGCATCAATATCCATTTGAACTCAATGACCACAACAAATAAGAAATGTGGGGACATCGAACCATTAATCTTTTGATGAGACACCATAATCCCTAATGTTTGTGGTGCTACAAAATGACATGAGAATGAGGATTGGAGGACATTCTGCCCGCCGGTTCAGCTTTCCAAAAAAATTGCTTGGCCCCTTTGGGCCTCGCCTAAATTTTTTTGGAAATCCTTATCAGGCATAATGTCCTCTGTCTACCACCTTCCATAATACAGAATGTGCATCCTCTCTACCGAATGTGCATTTTCTCTCCACCTTCTCACCTTTCATTACGTTGTGAAGGCCCCTGGACCTCGGGCCAGGGCCTGCTAAGAAAGATGAGGATCGTAATCTTGCAATTCGCGACAAATTATTCATCTAGCGCTTCATCCATTAAATGTTTGGCTACGTAATCTAGAATGACTGTGATTTCTATCACTAAAGTTCTCTTCATTCTGATAGGCATAGTCATGCTTTCAGAGAGAGTCGTTTAACTCATTCCGCTGTGCACGAACATTTTCTGTTCGAGCTCGCTTCTCGTTCGTTTCTTGTTCGAGTTCGTTTCTCGTTTGTGTTCATCACTTACTCTCCCCCTCTCTCTCCAACATGGTATCAGAGCTATTTTCATAGCTTGATTAGCTTCCACAGTACAAGACTCTACTAGCCGATAGAGTAATTGTTTTCTTGTTCTGTAAATATCAGATTTTCATACTTAAGTCATTGATAGTTTCTCCTATCACATAAACTAATTCTTCTACATGGATTCCCAAGGGAAAGCCAGTCCTATCATGGAAAGGTCGATGGAGCCAATTACCATGTGTGGAAATTTTAAGATGAAAATGGTACTAATGGCAAAAGAATTGTACGACGTTGTTACAGGTGCAGAAGGGAAACCCGAAGCGGACGACGTGACAATCGCCAGATGGAAGTTGAAGGATGGAAAAGCTTTCGTGCTGATCATCCTCAACATCACAAATACCCAGATCGGCCATGTATCCGAGGCTCAGACATTGAAAGAAGTCTGGGACATCTTGAGCACACTATACGAAGTGCAAGATACAGCTTCCAAGCTACATCTCAGGAAAAAAATTCTACTCCCTCAAGATGACGAATGGTGATTCTCTGCAAAATCACATTAATCAATTCAAGAACCTACTAAGACAAATGGCCGCTGTCGGATCTGTCATAGATGATCAAGACGCAGTGATGCAACTGCCTACAAGCTTGCCAACTTATGACAGCTGGGTGATGATCATCACGACTCATCCAGAATTGACTCTTTCGAGACTCATTACTATGTTGTTGCAGGAAGACACGCGAAGGAACAAAGCCTCGAGTTCCTCAGCTGATTCTCACGCCTTGTACACCAACAAGAGCACGACAAAGTAGAAGAAGAAGAAAGGCCTGAAGCAATCAAAGCCAGACCAGAAACCAGCTCAGCACAAGAAACAGTCGAATCCGCATACAAAGAAGAAGTTATTCTGCAGATACTGCAAACGAAACAACCACGAAATTCAAGACTGCCAAATACTTCAAGCGAAGAACAATAGCAAGGGACAGTCGAATCAAGTGGCAAATGCAGGTGCAGGAGCTCCACAGCCAAGCAACCTGCAAGCTCCAAGATGCTCCCCAACTCCAAGCTAGGATGCCTCCACCTGCAAGTAAGGATCTGTAAGCCTTCCAAGGATCTCTCCTCCACCTGTGTCCCTACTCTTAAACACAAAGATAGATAACAAGCTGGCTTCAAGTATTCACCACCCAACCATAGCTAGATCCCAGCTCCAAGAAAGACCTATCTAGCACCCCCTTGCTAACCATAAACAAATCACAAGCATACCACAACAGACTATAGCATACTCAAGATCCAAACCCTACTTATGTCCCATACCATAAGCAAGATCCAAACCCTAAGCATACTACACACAAGAAAGTACTCTACACACTATTAGCAACACTAGATAAGCAAAGCAAGCAAGATAATCTCTCCTCCCCCCAATGGGTGCCCTACTACCCTCATATAGATAGCCCATGGACCCCTCCAGTGCACTATGGAGTTCCATGCCCATCCAATGTGTGTGTGTGTGTGTGTGTGTGTGTGTGTGTGTGTGTGTGTGTGTGTGTGTGTGTGTGTGTGTGAGAGAGAGAGAGAGAGAGAGAGAGAGAGAGAGAGAGAGAAGCCTAGGGGAGTTAAAGAACCTCCCAGAACCTCCATAGGCTTATGGAAAGTCAAGGGACTCCTTCCATAACCTATGAGTCTTTGAATGCCTTTCTTGTCGGAGTTGGGAACTCATTGGACCCATTGGA
The DNA here is from genome assembly GCA_029204225.1 of Diphasiastrum complanatum. Classification (NCBI taxonomy): domain Eukaryota; kingdom Viridiplantae; phylum Streptophyta; class Lycopodiopsida; order Lycopodiales; family Lycopodiaceae; genus Diphasiastrum; species Diphasiastrum complanatum. The sequence continues at coordinate 40,915,273 of CM055100.1, read as the reverse complement.
AGTGCGCCCTCCTACTAGGTCCCAATGCCCAAGTTGTGCATGTATACTTTGGTCCTAGACCATTAAAGTGATATGGTTCAAGGTTGAGGCCGAAGGATTAGAAAAATAGTCATCCAATGACTTTCTAACACCTCTTTGGGTTCCATACCTCCATCCAAGGCATAGACACCTGCCTGCCCTTAATCAAGGACACTAGTACCTTAATCTAAGGCACATACCCTTAATTCTAAGGGTACCCCTTATCCAAGGGTTATGTGACTCCATACCTCCGACCAAGGTATAGTCACTTGTCTACCCTTATCCAAAGGCACATACCCTTAATCCTAAGGGTAACCCTTATCCAAGGGTAACTTGCCATTTAGTCCCCAACACTAAATGGACCAATAGGGGTCTGAAGTACTGCTAGTTACATAGGTATGTAACAGATACTCTCTCATTTGCTCCTTTTTCTGCTTTGTTTGAGGACATTGGTCTTTCGACAATCGCAAGCCTGGGTCTAGTGGTAAGTGAGGTTCTTTGCAATTGATCAGATTATATCTTATAGGAGTATTGTGAAGATACCTTTACTGAGTGATGGAAGTCAGTCTGCTCGCTTTGTCTCGATGGATTTGAATTCCTAGACAGTAGTGAGCCTCGTCTAGATCGGTCATGTAGAATTCGGAAGACAACATTTGTTTAGCATCCTTCACCTGATCGACATTGTTCAATGTCTCGTCAACATAGAAGGTGACAATAATGAAGGAATGTTGTACAGACTTGAAATAAACATTCGAATTGGTAGTGCTTGGTTTAAAGTCATGTCGGATGAGAAATTTGTAAATCCTCTAAAATCAAGCTCTCGCTAATTGTTTCAAGCCATAAAATGCTTTATGGAGTTTCCAAACATGATCCTTCTTATCGTCAAGAACAATCCCTCGGGCTGCACCATGTAGATGTCTTTTTCAATAACTCCATTCAGATAAGTTATCTGTACATCGAGTTGATGTACTGTCTAGAATTTCTTCTTTTGAAAGAATGATTGTTTTCATGAATAATTGTAATATCTTAACAAAAAAAATTGAACATTCAATTGGAAAATTTCTCCAGTCAAAATTGGTATTATATTTTCTCACAAGATCTTCCATTTTTGTTGATTTTTGACAATGTTGTTTCATTCTTGTCAATGTCAAAAAGAAATCTGGCAAGCCCCAATTGAAATTTCATTTATGCCATGACAATGTGTCAGGGATCTCATGTGCCAAAGTACATATCAAAACATTTTTGAAAATATATTTTTCATTTGCATGTGGATATTTTGTGATAAAATTGATTATGTCTTTTTGTAACACATAAAGCACAATCAATGTCCAAAAAAGTATCAAAGATAAACATAGATAATTATAAGAAAAGCATAATTTTATATGAACTAATTGAAAATCTATCGATTATAAACCAACTATATGACACATTTGTTATCATCAATGTAACAAAGCAAGTTGCATAACATGTCATCTTCATGATGCAACGAATAGCTTGAAAAAATAAATCGATTATTTCAAAATGCATCGACTATGAAATCACTATTTTAAAAAGTTAGTTGTTAGTGTGCCATCTTTCTGATCACTTATAAGATGGCAAAATGAAAGGCAGTGAGTTTTCTTTCAAGATAATAAACTGGGAAATTTCGCCTATCTCTTGAATGTATGATGCAGTATGAAGTTTGAAATTGCCAATGCATAAGCTGCCATGGAAAATATCAAATACAATACAAAATTTGGGTGATTGTGTGATCTGATTTGCATATAGCACTAGATTCTATCGAAATTTCAACTTGGTATCCGAGCTACAGGGTGATGCAGGTATGCACGATCCGGTGGAGCTATGGGATAGCGTCTTTCACCAAAAAAAAATAGCACTCAAAGCGTCTCAAGAGAGAGCACTCCATACGGGGTATCGGCAGTCCGAATGGCAGGAGACAACAAAGTTCCTTCGATCGGAACTTCGGGGAAGATCAGAACGATCGTCGTAAGGGAATTCTAGGAAGAATTTCGGAATAACTTGCAGTTTCAATGGTTTCGGAGAAATCATCGATGGTGGCCTCATAATTCATTTTGTGGACAGCCGTTTGGTGCAATGGGGCTTGCATGGGTATGCAAAGAGTAGTGCTAGAGAGCCATAGCAATTTACAAGAGGCAATTGGGCAGAAAACAGAAGAAATTTGGAAAATTTCCAGTTTCGTGGGGTGTTGACAGATTTCTGGGAAAATCAGCTTGTTTGCAGTCAATACCACACCAATCGACGATCTGTAAATTGCATCGAAACAATTGAGGGAGGGTGACCTCAATGGGGAAGAGAACTGCAAGTGAAAGCTCAAGAAAAGCCTGAGAAATGCACAAGAACCTCTCACTTTCTATGAGCTACGGTTTACAGCTTGACAATGGTGGATCTCTCTTTGTGGCGGTCGGAATTTGGAGCTGTAAAGTATTGACAGTGGCCGCCCTAGAGCTTTTAAGAGGATGCTAGAAGGTTACAACAAGCCATGGAGTAGGGAGTGCGTTATGTTGTGAAGATCAGGCAATTCCAGATAGCCAAGGGTTTCAAGCTAGATATGCTTGGATCTTTTCCTGTAGAAGCACATTTTCAAAACTGTAAAAGGGTGCAGGTGGGCGATTTAGAGGTCTAAATCGGTTGTCAAGGAGCTGTGACCTACTGCGGAAGAGAGCATATGCACGATCGATTTATAGCCAGTTTTCTTCTAGTTGTTCACCATAGCTTGAAAACCAAGGAAGGAAGAAGAAGAGAGGGGCTGGAGAGGTCGCGACCAGTCCGTGTGACAAACTACAATTTGTCCATAGTGCATGGAAGTATCTCGTAGACGCAGGAGGTGGATTCATCGCACAAGATCAAGCAGAACCGTCGGATCAAGAAGAATGTTGATGGAAACCTGAGATCACATGTATTAAAGGCGACGAGGGCCATTTGATTTTGAAACACCGTGGGATATGGTTGAAGAGGGCCCTGAAAAGTTGAAGGGCATATTTGAAGCCTCGTCATGAAAATTTTTCAATGGAAATGCCATTGAAGAGACCCGACATTCAAGTTGGAATTTCTTCATCAAGTAAACTTCAAAGCGAAGTTTTAGCTCAAAAATGCAAAAAAAATGGTTTTGGGGCTAACTATAGCTAGAAGGCATATTTTTTGGCCATCCTTGGGCCAAAATGACCCCTGAAACTGGCTGCTCAGAGCCAACGGACAGAGCGACGTTATAGAGCAAGGAGAAATGTGTTTCGGGGAGATCAGGCAATTCCAGATAGCCAAGGGTTTCAAGCTAGATATGCTTGGATCTTTTCCTGTAGAAGCACATTTTCAAAACTGTAAAAGGGTGCAGGTGGGCAATTTAGAGGTCTGAATAGGTTGTCAAGGAGCTGTGACCTACTGCGGAAGAGAGCATATGCACGATCGATTTATAGCCAGTTTTCTTCTAGTTGTTCACCATAGCTTGAAAACCAAGGAAGGAAGAAGAAGAGAGGGGCTGGAGAGGTCGCGACCAGTCCGTGCGACAAACTACAATTTGTCCATAGTGCATGGAAGTATCTCGTAGACGCAGGAGGTGGCTTCATCGCACAAGATCAAGCAGAACCGTCGGATCAAGAAGAATGTTGATGGACGGTTGAGATCACATGTATTAAAGGCGACGAGGGCCATTTGATTTTGAAACACCGTGGGATATGGTTGAAGAGGGCCCTGAAAAGTTGAAGGGCATATTTGAAGCCTCGTCATGAAATTTTTTCAAAGGAAATGCCATTGAAGAGACCCGACATTCAAGTTGGAATTTCTTCATCAAGTAAACTTCAAAGCGAAGTTTTAGTTCAAAAATGCAAAAAAATGGTTTTGGGGCTAACTATAGCTAGAAGGCATATTTTTTGGCCATCCTTGGGCCTATTTGAAAGCAAATTGTTGGCTCTTCACACACACATTATGCCAAAATGTGCATTTGCAATGTGAGAGCCAATCACATGTAAGCTTTGGTGAAAGGTTGAAATCTTGGGAGATCACGTTAAAATGATGTTTATGAAGGGTGCTCTAGAATGTTAAATTGATGTTTATGAAGGGTGCTCTAGAAAATTAAACGAGTACTTGGGTGCCCTCAAAAATTGTACCTGCAGCACTGAAATTTGGCTCTTGCACGATTTCATGGGCACTAAGATTTGGCGGGCACTTTATTCCACGTGCACCCATTAAGGGTATTGTTTTCAGTGTTATTATGTGGGATAATGTATCAAGGTGCCCAAGCGTCCCAAATTTTTTCACAATAATAAAAAAATAGTCGCTATGGTTGCTCCGAGCTCAAACGCCCTAAGTACGAGGGTAAGCAAAGGCGCCTTTATGGGTGGCTCCCTTGAGCTCCAGAAGGTGGAAGGCCCTCACCACATGGCTTTCCTTCCATCTAATGACATGTGCAAATTTTTCTATTGACGGATCATTTTGTTCAAAATGGGCATTGCATATGAGCAACCAATGACTTGTTGCTCCTACTTTTGCCTTAGTTTTATATGCTTTGAGTGTCAAAACCTCCATAATAAGAGTTTAGATGCAAGTTTGGAATCCTTAAGACACAAGACATTATCAATTCAGGAAGCAGCTCCACACTATTCACCTCTGCTCAAAATTCAGGGACAAAGTACACATGTTCCAAAAGCTCAATGTCTTAGTTAGTAATGAAAAGAAGCTTTGAATGACCATGCTACATCAGAGATTGGGACTTGTAGGCAGAGCTTGAATATGTATATCGGAGTCATATCCTATCAAAGAGTGCATTTGCAAAAAGCTGATACCAGGGTTATGGCTTTGGTCCACTTGTGCAGGAATTTAGCTTCTTCTGAACCCAGTGTCATAGCCAAGGTCAAAAATACTCCTAAGCAGCTCGTCCTTTTTCAGTTTTTTTGTTGCCTGATTAGGATTTGAGATAGTTCAGAAATGCTTTGCAGATTTTCTCGTGCCCTTGCCTAAAACACAGCCATAGACTGGTTATTACTGCTATGGATCACTCGAATTCTTGCTCTTCCTAATTGGGTTGATTTAAGTCCCAAGACATGGACACCCTTTTCTGGAAAGAGCCGTTTCTTTTGGGTTTGAGCTTTCGCATTTCACTTGATTGTTCTGATCACCTTAAACCTTCATCAAATTTTATTTGATAGCTTTGGACTTTAACAACCCAGCCAAGCTCGAAAATATATTTCCATTGCTTTCTCCACCTGGCTTTTAACTTTTACACTGGCCTTTAACTTTTGCATTCCAGGTCAGCTGTATCCTGTTTGGCTTGTCTCTGTACCTGCCTTGTTCTACAGGAGAAAGATCCTTCCATGTCATTGTATCGACTACACAAAGCAGCTTTATCTCTTCCATTTCAGCTTGTATATACAATCCCCTCCAGTGCTTAAGTTTCGATCTTTTCCATGACTAGAGGTGTGATCGCTTCAAGTGGCTCTAGTCCTTCAAAGATTTGATCGGATGAGTTATATTCCTTCGAGTCGCATCCATTGGTGCATTTGCATTTACCTAAAACTTTTGGTCCAGTTCTTGCTGTGTCTTTGGAATCCTCTCTGTGACCTTGACAGCTTTTGGAGTAGCCAGCTTTTCCATATCTTGAACTTAGCCCCCTGCAAAATTTTCCAGGAATCAAGTTAATATGCCTGCATATGTTGAAGTTAGATGATAATTAAATTTTCGAGTTTCAGCAGACTCTGAAGTCCTTAACGTGGTCTGTCATATTGTACCACCCAGTGGCGTGGGTATATATTGCCTCTTAATGTTACAGATGTTTGAACCATAAGCACAATGGATGAATAATAGATCAACAGCTTTTTGCCAATCTTCTGTTGTCCTTTATATGTGTTGCTTGTGGATTGCAGAGGTACAACTGGTAGCAAGTTCGCAATGATTTCTGCTGCATTGCTATCAACAGGTTGTTGCCAAATCACCCATCACGGCAGGATTTTTGAGAGCAATTTACATAAATTCAAGCTTCTTTCGATATGTCATGCACATCAACCTCCAAAATTGCCAATTTCTATGCCACAAGTCTACGAAGCTACCATCCTTTAACTCAAACTTACAGACTAGCACCAGAAATTAATTGACACAAATGAATATCTAGCAACAAAAAGGCAAAAAACAAAAATAACCAGCATAGCATGATTTGAATTGCGGAGAGATATCGCAAGATTCACCAATTATCTTGATACATGTCTGACACTTCTGAGGTCAACTCTTAGACAAAGTCATCGGGAACTACAACATAATTCAGGTGCAACTAGGTCGAATAGCTCATCATCCAGTGTTCTTTCTGACTGGCAATATCTAAGTATCAGATATCCTTTCTCTACTGCCTCTCAAACAAAGTGATGCCGGATTGCCATATGGCTGGGTTATCTATATGCACTATGGTTCCCCTCGTCCTCCAAACTCATTCATCACGATGTCTCCACCCAGATGGCCTCCTTGATCACATCTGTGAGGACGTATAATCTCAGGCCAAATAGAAAATACGTTGCTCCAACACTTGCTGCTCCAGCTAACGGGTGCGCCTTTGAGAACAACGACCCAAGTTGAATTTCTTATATTGGGATCTCCTTCCAAATCAGGCATCTGAGAACCCAATCTCGAACCCTATGTACACCATCATCTTCATCATGCATGGCAATAACTAAATGCTACAACAACCCTACTTACATTGTCAACGCCCTAGACTAAGTGTAGGTCACAGGCACAAACATATGTCTGCATTAGCTTTCAACAACCAATGTATTGAGTTTTTATCACTTCTCCAGATTCTCCAGAAATGGACAGACTCAGTCTTGATCAAGGTGACAACTAAGAGCAAAGCCAATCAAATGAAGTCCCTACTTCCTCATGGAAAAGGTAAGAAAAATTAATATTTTATCGTTTCAGCTTGCTCAGTACTAACTGAGTAGCATGTTTTCCCATGTCCACATATAGGGAAACAAAAATCTTTTGAAGAATAGCATTTCCATACTAGGAAAACATGCTTACCCGTGTTCATGCTTGTATGAAACATGCATGAAATGTTGGTGGGAAAAATCTTGAAAAATGGCACCTTTTAGCACTAGATAGAGTGGGCATAAGTTTACTGCAAGATCGTTGAAAAATCCTTTTCTGAGTATATGTATCAACAAGGCAAACCCTCTTTTACATGCTAAAGTTCTGTATGGGCCACACTTTTTTGTTCTTATGAGCAGTGAACATTTATTATGGACTTGAAATTAGTATTTTGTCCTTGACTTTGCACTAGACTCTTCACGAAATGTTGAAATCCTCATTATCTGCCTTTAATTCATATAAGAGCAAGTCAGAAAGCCAAAAGTTTGGTGGAATCAGACTGGACTCTGTACATCGTTGGGTTGGGTTGTGAGAACTTAGAAGACATGAGACAACAAGAAACTGTAAATACCAAGGCGTTGCTCTATCGGCAAAATTTAATCCTCTCCATAAATACACAATGAGAATACAAGCAAATGCTTTACTAGACAATTATATCTGAAACTCTGAATATATTTTTGAAGGAGAAGTTATCTTGTAGAGCAATCTTCAGGTACACTAAATTTTATGTTTCTGAACAGCAGCACTGTAATAATGATTGTTCTCCAGACTTATCAGCATATTTGCATTCTCCTCTCTATCTGTGTTCTTTATACGTTTTTTGTCTATATCTAAACTGCCAAATCAAAAGGCCTTCTCAGAACAACCTTGCATATTCAGGAATACATTGTTTTGGAGTGGTTTTAAAGACCATTACTATATCTTTCACTGCTAGCTATGTTCTGCCATGATGTATAAATCAAGTCTATTGATGATATTGTATGAGTAAACAAAGTAGTACTAAGGGAGCAAACAGAAAAAAAAATCTACCAATCTTCTGATGCGCTTTGTCCTTCAAAGGCAATTTGTTGCATAGCCTTGCCCCCAATATCTTCGAAGGGCATGGCAATGGTTCCTTGATCAGGCATGTTTTCCACTCCTTGGGAAGCCATTTTTTGCAGAATCTCAAAGGCGCTACAACCCATCTCTGCTCCAGGCACAACTGGCTCGGAAACCTGCTGCACAAGCTTCGCATTTCTTTGCCCTGTTTGAAACAATGCAGGATTCTTGGATCTGAATGTGCCTCCATCGACTCCCTGCATCACAGATCTCAAACCCTTGCCAAGAGGAGGTAGGTTGGACACTCTTGGCTGGGCATAAGGGTTTTTGCTCATGGTTGGGGGCAGGCTGTCAAAAGATTTCTCATCGAATTGCCATTCCTGCATCAAGGCCTCAGTTTCTGCATCCTCAAGTGTCTTTACTCTTGCATTACTGTGCATGATTCGAATTGCTTTTTGTAGCTCAAGCTCTGCGACCTTCATGATAAAATCCATATCTAGTTTCTCGTTCGAAATCTTTTTAATAGATATTTTCTCCACTGGAATCTTATCAGACTCACCAAAGACTGGCCATTTGTTTTCACTTTCTGCATTGCTGCAAAGTTCTACCTGTTCTGAATAGGCACTTGTAGAGCCAGTCCCAACCTCCAACATGGCTTCTTTTTCCAACTGTTTGAGGAGCTTTCCCCTCGGAGACCCCTCGCTTTCTGAAGAAGAACCATCCGGGCTGGATTCTTCTTTCAACATATGCAGAAACTCTCCAGCAATCAATTCAGCTTCATCGTCCAGGTTCAAGGGGATCTTGGTTTTCTTCCGAAATCGATTACTTACGCTAGTCAGCTCTGATTTATCCCTTTCATCCTCCTTTTGAGATTCCTTCTCCTGCAAATCATTTGTTGGCGTAACATTGACTCTTTCTGAAGCTATTGGTTCTGATCGTTCTCCCCCTTGTAAATCCGGTTTAATATCTCCTCCATTGAGGCCATCATCGATAACAACGCATTCATTCAGATGCACTCCGTTGGATGAGCTAATTACGGAATCGTTCTCCCTAGTCCGTAGTCTCTCCTGATTGAGAATTCTTTTATCTAACATGTCTACTTCTACTTTGGTTTCTTCGCTGCATATGCTTGTTTGGCAATCACCGCAGCGTTTTTGAAGAGTCTCTCGGTCTGAAGTCCATTCCGAGATGCTCACATGCTCTACTATTTCCTCATCAAAAGCTTCTGTCAATGCATGGAGTGCCACTGCCTCCTGCTTATTCTCTAGAACTTCTTTATCATAAGTTCTTGTAGATAGAACTTCTATTGCTGCTTTCTGCTCCATGGCAGTAAAATCAGCAGCTTCGTCTTCATAGGTGGTAATCTCATCGTCACGTTCCGAGCGGGCACACGAATTCCTGTTCAGCTGCGAGTACTCGTGTGACTGCTCAGGGGTAGCTGGAGCTTGAACAGCATCAGTCTTCTTAGCAAACCCCGGTTCTGATTCGGGCACACTCACACTCAAAAGAAGGCGATCTACTGAAGTAAATGCCGGAGCGGTTGAGACTGTAGGGGAAGAATTATGAGCAATTGATGGATCGTTATACGGCGTTCCCCGAACTGAACTAGGCAAACTATTAGATGAAAAGGTGGAGCTTGTTAAAGCTGACTGCTTCAACCCTCCATTTCTGCTAATCTGTTTGCCGCAATCCTTATATAGATTTTTGCATCCTACTGTAGCTAGGAGGGTTGCTTCCTTCGCCTTTCTGGAAAGCTTGAGGCTCATTGTCCAGCCGCAGAGAGCCACTTTACCTTTTGCTGTTTGATCAACAGTTTTAGGTAAGATTTTAGCAAAATCTAGCCGGTGCTTGCCAAGAACAAATTCGTCCCCGTCCACAACGAGAACGGAAAGAGTGAAAAGAATGGGAAAGCCCTTGATGGCGTGGGGAGCATTTTTAGAAGCATAGACGCCACATCTTAAATGGAGAGTTTGCTCAAAGTCTACTACTCCTTGGCACACCCTCATAGGTTTTGTTTGAACTAATTTATCCTTCCGCCTCCATTGCACCATCACTCTCATGCCATTGAAGGCAGCAGGAAGGCCCTCAATTGCATGGATCTGCATCGAAAAGAGGAAATCAAATTTTCGATGACCCATATGAGCTAGCGCTCGAAAAGGCCTCCAATTCCAAAGGCTCCACTTTTCCACGGGAGTTTCCAATTTCTTGCTAAATTTGATTGCATCTTGAAGCCAGGCAGGAAAGTCTATCACCTCTGGGAGCTGCCTTTCAAACTCCTGTGAGTGCCATAATTTATTCCTGGACCGATGTTCTGGTTTGTTGCTTGAATCTATTGGCCCAGACCTTGACAATGGATCATATCTACTATGATGCAATGCAGCAGGTAGTCGAAGAGAGAGAGCTGAAACACTCACTGATGTCAGAAATTTACTCATATTTCTGCTTCTAGCTCGTGGCTCAAATGGTGCTTCTAGTCGAAGAGGCAACATGACACAAAAACTCTATCTCACAGAACCCTGATTTAGCTGCACAAAGCTGCTTCTTCGACAGAAACATAAACCCACATAACCTTTTCTACTCAAATGTCTTCCTATTAATGATTCATTGTGATAATGTCTTCAATCTCAACATATATCTCTCTTAACATTCCGAATAGAGGTTGCCAGAATCGGGATTTCTAGCTTTAATTGCCACAAAGCTCCCTTGTATTTACAACTGAGCTCTACAGTATCTACAGCGGGGTATATTGAATGATACAGAACTAATAATACTGCAGCTACCTCCCTGTTCAATCACTTTATAAACCAACCAACTATCCATAGATTATAATCTCTTCCGATCATCAACAAGCAGGCGTTCAAGAATGGGATCAAATTGTTAATAATACTACAGCTACTTCGCTATTCAATCAGTCTATAACCAACCAACTATCGAGAGATTATAACTTCTTCCGATCATCAACAAGTAGGCATTCATGAATGGAATAATCAAATTGTTCAGAAATGCTCCTAAAATTAGCAGCCACCTCAATCAGTCCATAAACCAACCAATATACGTATCCAGAGACTATTATAACTTCTGCCGATCATCGACAAGCAGGAGTTCATCTCAAATTGTTCAGAAATGCTCTACCTCACTGTTCAATCAGTCCATAAACCAGCCAACTATCCAGAGACTATAATAACTTCTTCCGATCATCAACAAGCAGGAGTTCATCATGAATGGAATCAAATTGTTCAGAAATTCTCCTAAAATTAGGAGATGGGCATTGGGAGTGAAGAGAAGGACCATCTGAAATAGCATTAGTGACGCAGGAATCTCTTCTCTGACACAACTCGCACTCGCAGCGCAGAACAGGCGAATGAGAGAGACTGGAGAGGAATATCGCAAGTGGGCTGAGCCGTAAACCTTAAACCCTAAAATCCGTGCTAGGACCTTTATTAAATTGGCTTGCACTTGCCCTAACCCTTGACGTGCCTTTTAAGCCCTAGCCCTCTGGCCGCAACAAGGGTTGGGAGTTAGGGCTTATGGTTAGGGGTAGGGCAAAGCTTTGGCCCTTGGTTTAACAAACCCTAAAGGCGATACACAAGTTAGGGTTGTAGTCCCCAGAATGAACCGAGAGACAAAAGTTGCGAAATGGATGAATTCAAACCCAGGAAGTGTTTTTTTTTTTTTTTTTTTTTTGGGGGGGGGGGGGGGAGAGATGTCAAATTTTGAAAAGGAATAGATAGCGGGAGATTGAAAATGGCCCCTTGAGGGGGGGCATATTGTGAAAATTATTGGCAAGTCCTATTCAGCATTGCGGGCGGGATTGCGCTCAGGTGGCATTGAGCCGAATGGCTGGGAATTATTTTAGTATGATACACAAATTATTGAACTTCTTAATGTGTGTTGCGAAAATCTTACTCAAAAAATTAAGCAAAAGGCACACATAATATTCAGGTTCCATCTAGGGGATGCAATTTCAAGGTTGAAAAAAAACAAACTTAGCCCATGTTTGATTAATAGGGGGTAGGCAACTAGTTCCATGAAAAAAGAAAAGAAAAGCAAGAGCATAGCAGATTGACAAGTAAATCTACCCTTCAAATGACATCTGTTGGTTCTGTTTTGGTCTTTAAGACGATAGGGCATTATTTGTCCTTCTAAATTAAGTCTATTTGAAAGGAGATTAAAATGATTATTCAACAACATCTTCCTTCATGACTCTTCTATTAGTAAGTCGCCTTCTTTGTTAATTGATTTTGAGAAGCATGTTCTCACTTTCAAGGAGGGTGATAAGGTAGTTACATTATTTGGCAGTAATTTTGTACGTCCGTTGGATCAGATTTCTATAGTTAATAAAATGGAGACATTGGATTATTCTGAGTATGAAGTTTTTCAGTATGTGCTATTCCAGATGTGGATGTTCCTGAAATGAATCTAAATGGTTATGAATTCTCAACAATTCTTAACTCAGTAAATTTAGATCATGAACAAGCAGTGAAAGAACAAATCATAAATGAATTTAGATGTTTTTCCATCTGAATTACCTCATGGTTTACCACCGTCTGGGTCAGTAGACCACATGATTGAGTTAATTCTAGGAAGTCAACCTGTCTCTAGACAACCTTATAGATTCTCTTAGAAAGAGGAGACATAGAGCTAAACACTATACCAATCTTAAGAGATCTCCAAGAGATTTTAAAGTTGATGACTGGGTATATCTTAGGAAAAGATTCTAACAGGTTACGTACAGGGAAGCAATATAAGCTGTCTATCCATTATTGTGGACCTTTCAAGATTGTACATAGAATTGGTTCTTTGGCGTATAAACTCGATCTTCAAGGAAAATCGACTACACACCCAATATTTCATGTAAGTTGTTTGAAACTAAGCTTACATGATGGTGATACAGTTGGATCGAATGAGGATTTATCCCATTTGGAAGATTTGTCGCTTAGTGTACCTTTGGAACCTGAGAAAGTGCTCAGAACCAGAGATAAACAATTGAGAAATCCTTCTATCTCTGAGTGCTTAATTTGGTGGAAGGAGTATACTCCTAGTCTTGAATACACGACGAGTGGTACCAATGAAGTTAGCCAGCGGGAAGATAAAGCGGATAAGCAACGTGGAATATGTACCTGGCTTAGCTAACAATCTACTATATGTTGGGATGATGGTTGATCAACAACTCAAGGTTGAGTTTGACAGCGACAAATGTCTCGTCAAGGACATCAAGAATCACTACAAAGTGATTGCTATAGGAGCTAGAGTCAATCGGAATCGACTCTACAAATTGAATGCAAACTCTTACACTCAAGCTATGGTAAGCATTGTCGATAGTCGAAGTGACCTTTGGCATCAAAGTTTTGGTCATATTAGTGCTCAAAGCTTGCAAATCCTTAAAAGAGATAATCTAGTTGTTGGATTGTCTGATATCTCTTTTGAAGGAAAAATTTGTGAGGGTTGCATTTTGGGAAAACAATATATATATATATATAGAGAGAGAGAGAGAGAAAGAGATTTCCCAAAGGTGGAGCAAAAAGAGCCAATGACATTCTTGATCTTGTTCATAGTGATCTGTGTGGACCAATACAAACTAGGTCCATTAGTGACTCTTACTATTTTAGCACATTCATTGATGACTACAGTAGACATATCTGGATTTATTTCATAAGCAAGAAATCTGATGCTTTTGCCAAGTTTAGAGAGTTCAAGGCTCTAGTTGAAAAACAAACAGGTTGTTATATTAAGACTCTCAGATCAGATGGTGGCGGTGAGTATTCTTCAATAGAGTTTATAGATTTTTGCAAGGATCAAGAGATCAAGAGGCAAACTACTGCACGCTATTCACCACAACATAATGGAGTTGCAGAACGAAAAAATAGATCCATTGTGGATATGTCTAGGGAAATGCTTAAGAGCAAGGGTCTACCAAAAACCCTTTGGACAGAAGCATGCAACACAACTACTCATATCTTGAATCGGTGTCCTACGAAGTCTGTGGAGGGTAAGACACCTTACAAAGCTTTTACCTGGAAAGAAACCTAATGTTTCTCATTTACAAGTATTTTGTTGTGATGCTTACGCTCATGTGCCTAATGAAAAACGAAAGAAAGTGGATGCAAAAGCTATTAAGTGTATTTTCCTTGGATATGATGAAAAAGCCAAGGCATACAGGATGTATGACATAGATGCACAAAAGATCGTGATTTTCAGAGATGCTACTTTTGATGAGATTGCTCAAAACGACCAAATGAAACTGACAATTGATTCCTTTGATGATAAAGACAAAGTACAGGTGAAGAAAGAAGTTGATGTCGATATGGAAGAGCCAATGGAAAAAGAGAAGGTTAATAATGAGACTCCTAGGAAAGTGCCTAAGTGGTATTTGTCAGTACATGTGATGCTAATAAGGGAGATACTCCCAAATCAAGTGAGCAGGGAGAGCTTAGGAGATCAAGCAGAAATCGAAAACCTCCAACTCGACTAGAGATTAATCTAACCCTAATGGGATCCATGTTAATGGCTCAAGAACCTAAAACTTTTGACGAAGCAAAAGAACACAAGGAGTGGCATGCAGGATGAAAACAAAAATGGAGGCTATATCGAAGAGCAAAACGTGGGAACCTGATGGTAAGTTGCCTATCACATGTAAGTGGATCTACAAGATGAAGTATGGAGCATATGGGCAATTCAGCAAGTACAAGGCATGACTATTTGCAAGAGGTTTTGAGCAGCAAGAAGGTATAGACTTTGAGGAGACCTTCGCACCCGTAGCCAAAATGGTAACTTTTCGTTCTATCATTGCAATTTCTGCTTTCTATGGTTGGAAAATCCAACAAATGGATGTCAAATCTACTTTTCTTAATGGAGTGTTGGATGAAGAGGTATATTTAGAGCAACCTCAAGGGTTTGTTGAGCCAGGGGGAGATCATTTGGTTTGTAAACTCAACAAAGCCAAATATGGATTGAAGCAAGCGCCATGAGCGTGGTACTCTTGCATTGATGAACACTTCAAGTGAAGGGGAATGGTAAAGAGTGATGTTGATCCTAAACTTTACATTCTTAGGCAAAACTCAGATATAGTGTTCGTTGTCCTGTATGTCAATGATTTGATTATTACAGGAAGCAATATGGGCTTAATTGATGAAATCAAATCATACCTTTCCAATACCTTTGACATGAGCGATTTAGGGTTGATGCATTATTGTCTTGGTATTGAAGTTTGGAAAAAGGACAATGTTATTCTTACACAAAGCAAGTATGCATGGGATCTATTGTATAAGTTCAATATGCAGGATTGCAAGTCACTAAGTACTCCAATGGAGACCAATACCAAACTTTTTGCATTGGATGAAGCCGAGAAAGTTGATGCATAATTATATAGGCAGTTAGTGGATAGTTTAATCTATTTGACACACACACATCCTGATATTGCTTATGATGTTGGTGTGGTAAGTCAATTTTTGCAAGAACCTAGTCAGACTCACTGGAAAGCTGCTAAACGTATTTTGAGATATGTTCGAGCCACGATAAATTTTGGCTTGAAGTATGATCAGTCTGAAGCCCTAATGTTGGTAGGTTATACAAATGCTAATTGGGCAGGAAATAATGATGATAGACGATCTACCAGCGGTCATACCTACAGTAGCCTTATCTTCGACGGAAGCTGAGTATCGTGCACTTAGCAATGCTACACAAGAGGTAATATGGCTGTGAAGACTGCTTACAGATTTGGGTCAATCATAGGTAGATGCTACAACTGTATTTTGCGACAACAAAAGTTGTATCCATCTTGTCAGAAACCCAATTCTACATGCTCGAACAAAACACATCAAGATACATCATCACTTTGTTCAAGAGAAAATAATTGATGGCACCATTTATCTAGTTTTTTGTAAATCTGAAGATCAAGTGGCTGATATTTTTACTAAGTCCTTAGGTAAATGTAAATTTGAGAACCTTCGTAGTCTCTTAGGAACAGAAGAATGTAATTTTATCATTGAGGGAGAGTGTTAGAAATCAATGATAAACTTCATTCTTACACTTTTTAGTTATTGTTTTCATATGTGTGACTGTAGCACATCGGCTCCTGACTATAGCGCGTCTGATCCCACACACACTCATCTCATACACACACATACACAGTGGCTCCTGATACACACACACAACGACTTAATGCACCTCATCTGTCTCTCTCTCTCTCTCATCGATTGCCCTCTCTCTCATCTGGTAGCAACTGATTCGCTCTCTCTCACACCTCCTGAATTCAGCGGCTCCTAGTGCACATCAGGTTGATTGCTCTAAGGTGGTCCACCTCCTGCTTGCTGATGATCTCAAGGCCTCCTCCATCGTCTCTTTGGCTGCAAGAGGTTTAAAAGGTGTGTGTGTGTGTGTGTGTGTGTGTGTGTGTGTGTGTGTGTGTGTGTGTGTGTGTGTGTGTGTGTGTGTGTGTGTGTGTGTGTGTGTGTGTGTGTGTCTATATATATATATATATATATATATATATATATATATATATATATATATATATATATATATATATATATATACATATATACTAGTAAAGAGTGTTCCTCGTTGACGGGCAATGGCAGACGTGCATCGATGGCAGACATGCACGTGCGTGCGTGCGTGCGTGTGTGTGTGGCGTGCATGTGTGTGTGTGTGCGTGCCCAAATGGCTTTGTGTATGTGTGTGTATGTGTGTTGTGTGTGTGTATGTGTGTGTTTATGGAGGGTGTGTGTGTATGCGTGTGTTTACGGAGTGTGTGTGTGTGTGGGTTGTGGGTAGGATTACGTTTTCGCTTTAGGCTTTAGGCTTAGGTTGTGTGTGTGTGTGTGTGTGTGTGAACAATTGGAAGTGAAATTAAATTCTTTAAGAAAAAACAGACAGGGAAGATTTCTTGAAGAAGTGCGTGTGTTTAGAGTTTTGGGTAGAGAGAGATTAGGGTTTAGGAAAAGGGGGGGGGGGAGGTTAGAGATTAAAGACAAAAATTAAATGGGGCCGAAAGGTCGTCGACGAACAATCATTTGGGGCTGTTGTAGGAAACCTTGCAAAAAATACTGATGACAAACTTTAAATCTTTTGTGACTATAAGCTGCAAATCCGCCTATGGTAGGGCATAATAATCAACCTTATATGCTTAAAACAAAAAAACTTGAAACAGTGCTGGTGGCAGCGTGGCCGCTGGCGGCTATTCTGCCCCTTAGGTCGCGTGGGAAGGAGTTGAGTTCAATCTCTTTAAAATAATTTAAGGCAAACAAAGACAATCCCCTAGTGATATAGGTCTCATACCCAAGAGTGATAGAAAAATGGCCTTGGGGACTACCTAATGCTATGATGCCCTTCTGGTAGGTAGTGAGAGTATAATGAAGAGGCCTAATGTTTAATGTGCTCCCCAAAGTTGATGTGCAATAGAATTCCATGAATGCATATTTCCATACGGTAGTTATAAGACGAGGCGTTCTAAGTTAGGGTTAGGAGGAGGGCTTAGGGTATGGAATTGGTTTATGGGGAGGAGAGGTGGGAAGTAGGGGGTTAGGTGGGAAGTATAGGTCTCAAAACTTATCATATGTTTGTACCGTTAGAACATGTTTGTAACCCCCAACCTTAACTTCATAGCCATAGTCTCAGATCTCTAGACCCTAAACCCTAACACTAATTCTAAGCCTCACCCTAACTATAACCCTATTACTAGATTCTAACCGTAAATTCTAAACCCTAAACCCTAATCTTACCACTAACCCTAACCCATATTTGACACTGTATTTCAGAATTAATACACTAAACCCTAATCTTAACCCTAATACTAACATTAAAGTGGGCTCATAGTTGAGCTTTTCAAAGGTATACTAAAGACTTTTTAACTTTCATCGACTCTAATCCTCACAGACACCAGTCCACCATTGTCAATTCTCTTTGAAGTTTAGTAGGTGGATTCTTTTACCATTCTAACTCGACACCACCGGCACCGCGGGAGTTGGGTGGGTGTTTTGGTTTTGAAGATTTATGATCAATCTTCCACATTTGAAGGTACCATTATTGAGTACTTGGCCAATTCAGTTCTAAGAGGTATTTCAAAAGACTCGTTAGAAAATGTATTTTGGTAGAGGTTTGTCCCAACATATTGTTTGTCTAGCATCTCGATCTTACACTTGATATGAGATACCTTTTGAAGGTCTTAATATTTATACCATTATTCATATCTCAAAATGTAGTTATGTTATTGTATCGAGTATGTTTCCTAAATTTTGTCAAATTATGTTGAATTTGAAACAATAAGCCCATCAATTTGATGTTAAATGGGGTTTATGGATTAAATAGAAGATTTTTTTTTTTGGATTGTCTAAATAGTTCATTTTGAAGGAAGGGAAAAAGAGAGCCTATTGGGTTCTTTCCTATTGTCCCTCCTTTATTCCAATTATTGTGTCTATTGTCTATTGATGTATCATTGTAATTCTTGATGTTTTAAGGCTTTCTAGCTTTATCTTTCTCTCTCTGGGTGCGCTCCACCTCTAGGAGCAATAACTTTCATTTTTTTTAATCAATTTTTATGGTTGTTGGTCCTATCTCTTGCTTTTTACTTTAGCTAACCTATGATCAACAATTTGGCGAATTTGATGATGTTTTGACATCATTTATTGCAACTTTAATTTTCCATGTGTGAAAGAGAGAGAGAGAGAGAGAGAGAGAGAGAGAGAGAGAGAGAGAGAGAGAGAGAGAGAGAGAGAGAGAGAGAGAGAGAGAGAGAGAGAGAGAGAGAGAGAGAGAGAGAGAGAGAGAGAGAGAGAGAGAGAGATCATGTCTCTTGTTCATTGATTTTTATATTATGACTCGTTGGATTCTATGCAAGTAGGTGTATAACTTCGACCGAATGTGTAGTGAAGCTATTTAATCTCCCCATGATTTAGTTGAAGCTGATGTAAGGATCATCTGGGATCTTTGATTTTGTGTTTTTTGGTTCAGTTTTGGTTTTGGTTCTAATGGTTCTAGTGGTTGACTTCGACTGAACATTTGGTGGTATGCATTAGACATGAGTCTAACTACATCGTTTAGGTCATTTTTCTTTTTTCAAGGTCAAGTTTGGAAGATCTTGACAAAATTTAATTTCGGCTGAATTGAAAGACAACTTTGACTGAATTTGGTACAATTTGACAGAGGGACACTAACCCACCTTCAGAATAGTACGATTTGGTTGAAGGTACTCTCTGTGGCCAAACATTAAAAAGTCAAAGTTTTTTTGCAAAAATGGTTTGACCAAAAATATGATAGGGAGACAGATCTGGGTCTCCTCTGTTATCTGCCAAACATTCAGTTGAAGTTCTGTTGAGATATTACTACTGCACTATTTCTTGATTTGGAAATCAAGAAAGTGATGATTCTCTGATTTTCTTTGATCCGAATGGGAAGATATAGTGGATTTAATAACCTGACATGATGGATCGACCAAGGAGAAACACTAATAACAATCATGAAACACTATCTGACATAAAGGTCAATAAAAAAATTCATGTTTTCATATGACGATTTTTAAAGTACAAGCAGAGTTTTTAATATGATTTCAAAGAATAAACTCATGGAACAAACCTCTTGAAATGCACTCTTAGTCTACATCATCCATTAGACAACATCTTATACTTAACTCCAAAAAATACTGCAAGGTTGAAGATCTTGCGTAGTATAGCCCTCCCGCTTGTCAACAAGGGTTAGATCACTGGATAGGTACTTTACTATGCATAGATGCTATTTTTAGTTAGTTTCCTACTTCCCCCCTTAACTCTATTCACCACTAACACTACTCTCCTTTAACTCTACTCCTCTACACTAACATTCATCATGATTTTGGGTGAAGGGAAAGGATAGAAAAGAAGAGGAAGAGAGAAGAGAAGAGAGAGAGAGAGAGAGAGAGAGAGAGAGAGAGAGAGAGAGAGAGAGAGAGAGAGAGAGAGAGAGAGAGAGAGAGAGAGAGATGATATGGAGATTAGCTCAAATGCTCAATGTCATTGCTTATGGAAAAACCTTAACTAATCACAAACAAAAAGCATGGAAGAAATGGAAATAACAAGCAATCACAAAAATAGCATAAGCAAGAGTGATTAGCAAATGAGGATGCTTGAGCTCTCAAAATAGTAGAGTCTCCTCCTCTCAATTAAGCATGAAAATAGTGTACAAATGGTGCCTTTTTACAAAATGGGGAAGGCCCTTGCCCTCAATCCTAGTGGCTAATATTCACATTGATCCTATCCATTCATCTTGGACCCAACTTGATCCAAGGGTCCATAAAAAGTACATTGAAATTCACAAGATTCATGTGAGTCCCAATTTGGACCCAACTCTAAAAAGTAATCTCTAAGATTTAAAATGACTTTGGGCCTCTAGTTTTATTTTAATTCCAAGGCCCAAGTCAATTTTATTTTATTTACACTTAAGCTTGCGTGCTCATTGGGCCATGGGCTTACGCACGTAGGATGCCATGCCCTCGCAACACATTTTATTGGACGATTTTATTTATTTAGACTTTGTTGGGAATACCCCCAACAGGACCCACAGCCTGAAGTAGTGCCGGTCCCTCGGCACTCTGCCGGTTTAGTAAAGCGTCTTCTTTTCCCGCCTCTGGTGGATCAGGTAGCCCGTAACGTCTTCCATGAAGTTGAGACGGTCCAGTTTCTTCAAGTCCTTGGGCGTGTGGAAGGACTTGTGGACTCCTGTCAGCCATTCTTGATCGACCCATGCTTGGAATCGACGCGTCCAGGGATCTCCAAGGAAGGCAGCTCGGTAATATACATGAGCGACTGGCAGCTGATCTTCGACTTTGTCGGAAGCTAGCACCTTATTAGAATCAAAGAATATTGAGAGAAGAATCCCATTTGATATATTGATTCGCGAACGTGGTGAGAGCCCTTCTCGTATCTACATCCGTAATCCACCCGTATTCTGATGGTATGATCGGCCAATTAAAATTTTGAAGTGTGATCTTGTCCAGAGGGGTGTCGCATTCCGCCTATTTGGATCGTCATGTACATGGCAGGAAGTGCACGTTCACCCGTAATTGTTGCGGACTTGTCACATAGACCCTGATGACCGCAGGGTCTCTTTCGAACAACTGTTGACGCCATTCTGGTTGTGGGTGGAGAGTAGATAATGCTTGCAGTTCCTTGCCCTTTATTGTCTGAGCTGAAAACGATATCTGCCAGCCGCCGCTTGATGACTCGTGGAAATACTTTGATAGGAATTCGTTTATTTTCTCTTCCACAGACTTTGGTCTTCGGAAGGCCCGGCTGGCAGATATCGTGCGCGAATCTCTGGATGATGTGGCTTGTCTTTGGCTAGTATCTGCGCCTTGGCCCTGGTCTCGCGTCTCAGTACTCGTATCCGTTGGTCCTTGGCCTTCAGACCCTTGATCTTGACTAGATCCCCATGCTGCTTGCTGGCTTTGGTCCTGGCTTGTACTGGCATGTGCAGCGTCAAAAACAGGTGGCGGTGGAATCACCACGGGGGTGGGGTGGGCCTTTGTCTCCATGAATTGTTGGCAAGCCTTGAGGGCTTGTTTGGCCTGGGCGAACTCGTGAGTTGTGCTTATCTGATATTTATTGAACTCTGCTTGGTAGCTGTTTAAGGTTTGGCTATAGACCTGCACCTAACGCCGAAAAAAATTTATTTCTGATTCAGATAGCGGCCTTGAGTCTGGTGCAGGTTGAGCTAACCAAACGAGCTTTTCATTTTGTAGGGCTTTGACCTCCGCCCCCAGGCGCGTATTCTCTGCTTCCAAAATGTTTAGTTGCGCCTGGATGGGAGCAAGCCATTGGGAGGCTTCGGATTGAAGCTCTCGCACCTTCGTGGAGGCCTCTATTAGCGCTTTGGAGAGGCTTTGGATATATTTATTGAGGCCCTCCTCCTTCTGCTGCAGCTTGGCAATCTCCTGGTGCCCTTCTTGCTCATGCTGGTGAGTTAGGATCAGCTCGTGCTGCAGGTTGGTGAATTCTGCTCGCAGTTGTGTGTTGCTTGTTGCCAGGTGTAGTACCCTACTTTCCAAGATAGCTTTGGCTGCTACCGCCTCCAAGATGTATTTGCCCAAAGTCTGGTACGCCATCGTTAGGTTTGTGGGAGTAGCTAGTACGCTGGCACTGGTAGGGACTTGTGTTGTATCGGCCCCAACGACTTGTGGAGTTCCGTCGTCATCATCTTCAATCAGGTTCTCGTTGGATCTGATGCCATCTGGGGCAGGAGGATCAGTCCGATCTGGCGATGGTATGAAAACTGTTTGAACAAATGCATCATCAGGCAACGGTTGGTTGCCCTTGGCAACCTTTGATGGCAAAGCAGGTGGGATTTGAGAAGCAACTGTGAAAACGGGGGTGAGGACGGTTTTTCCAAACGAGAGGATGGGAAGAACATAGGGGAATTGAAGGGTAGTGTGGAGTATGGAAGAAGGCGAGAATGGAGCAGAGAGGGTCTGACGTGGTGGTGAAAAATTGATGACTTGCATCCACGCCAGAGTGTCGGGAGACAATTGAGAATCAGACGGATTAAATGGGATGGAAGCAACAGTGGCGGCAGGAATGATGGAGGATGCGATGGTGATGGACAGGGTAGTGGATAATGGAACAGAAATGGAAGTGGTATCAACAGAGAAAACGTGGATGGACACAGAAATAATTGTGAATGGAACAGGAAGAGAGGTAGCGACAACAGAGATCGGAGTGGAGGGTTGCACGGAAGAAGAAGTGGCGATGGTTGATGGAGTGGTTAGTGCGTTGGTGGAGGTGCGTCGTCGGATAGCAGGTGGAGATGAAGATGTAGAGACAGCACCACGCATTTGTTTGCTGGCCGTTGTGTCAGTAACTGCAGGTTGGGAGGAGGAGGATGTTTGAGATGGCTGGTAGAGGTTAGTGTGCGGCACGGTGGAAGACAAAAGGGATGAGTGGCGGAAACCGCGCACTTTTGCCTCAAGAAGTGCACAAACAAAGTTACACAATAGGGGACCTGTTGCGATACGGTCACGGTTGTTGGGTTTAATGGAGATGGTTAGTTCACGAATGAGGAAGCTATGCCAGTCGTATGGCACAACTAAGGGGCCAGGGAATTCCAGAAAAGATTCCACTATCTAACTCATCAGATATCTTTACTTTTGGGTACTTGCATGATCTTAGCTGGTACTCTTTGGAGCGTGAGGGCAAAACGAGTGTCATTTTGCTCGTATGTCTTTCTCTCGTACTAGACTGCAAAGGAATCTCGTTCGTGGATCTTTTGTGTTCGCGAACTGTTTGTCTTCGTCTCCTTTGACTTTGGTGTTCGCAAATCGTTCGTCTTTGTCTCCTTTGACTTTTGTGTTCGCAAAACTCTTCGTGTTTCGTGTCTCCAAATTTACGAGTTCGCGAACATCTTCGTAAGGTTGAGGGCTGAAAGCTGTAGTTGGAAACATTTCGTTTCTTCAGCTCCCTCTCAAAGCATGATAGCTTTACAATCTCGAGACTGCTCTTTTGTCTCTCAAATAGTCCTTTGTCCAGGGCTTTGGTGAAGATGTCAGCAACCATGTCTTTTGTTCCTATGAAGGTGGTCTACATCATCTTCTTTACAATTAGATCCCTGATCAAATGGTACTGATCGCAATGTACTTCGTTCTAGAATGGAACCCGGGATCTTTCATCAGGTGTATTGCAGAGGTGTTGTCCATGTACAAGACCAGAGACTCGTTTTTTGTTTTGCCCAATTCGTCTAGGAACTGCCTTAGTCAAATTATTTCGTTGGCCATCTTCGTTGCTGCTACGTACTCTGCTTCGCCATATGACTGGGCCACAACGGTCTGCTTCTTGCTGACCCAGAGAACTGCTGCTCCTAATGCAATGGTGCATCCTCCTGAGACGCTTTTACAGGCGTCCTTGAGATATGCCCAACTACCATCGCTGTAGAAAAGTATCTTGAAACCTGCACCACGACAATAACACAAGCCATAATCCCTTGTTAATTGAAGATATTGCAAAATTTGTTTTGCAATTTTCCAATGTGTCGAGCTTGGATTTGTGCAGAAGTGGCTCATCTTGAATACTGCATAAGCAATATCAGGACATGTATTGTCAGCAAGGTACATCGGTGATCCTATCAGCTTCCTGTAAGGTGTGAGCTGCATTTGTTCTCTCTCTTCCTCAATCTTTGGACAGTCATCATTCGTCAGCACCATCCCTGCGAGCATTGGAGTGTTCGCTCCTTTGCAGTTCAGCATCCCAAATCCTCTAGGATCTTCTGAGTGTATCTGGATTGGTGAACCCTCATAATCCCTTTCAATTTGTAAGCCTAGGTAACACCTGGCTTCTCCCAGATCCACTATCTCGAAATGTTTTGAGATGTCTGCCTTTACTTCAGCTATTAGCTGCTCACTCCTGCAAAGTATCAGAGTGTCGTCCACATACACAGCCACAATGATGACCTGCCCATCTGTAACTCTGACATATACATTGGAATAAGCCAACAGAGGCTTGAATCCTAATGATTGCAAGGATTGATCTTTCTTCTTGTACCATTGTCAGGTTGATTGTTTCAGACCGTAGATGCTTCTATGCATTTTGTCTGCACAGTCAAGAAGTGAATTCGAGACATATCCTGGGGTTGATCCATGTAGACCTCTTCGTCTAATTCGCCATGCAAGAAGGCTATCTTCTCGTTCACAATGTGGATCCTGAGGTCATAAGTTGCTGCATATGCAAATAACAGACGTAGGGACGAATGTTTGATGACAGGAGAGAAGGTTTCAGAGTAGTCAACATCGTATCTCTGAGAGAAACCCTTCGAAACCAATCTTGCCTTGTATTTTGTGATGTTTCCATTTGGTCCGTATTTGAGTTTTAAAACTCATTTGCATTTGACAGTCTTGCGCTTATGTGG